>JAPMOS010000012.1:0-365000 GCA_027972325.1 Paratrimastix pyriformis
AGCATCGGCGGCCTCCGCGGATCCCCGCACGCACGCCCCTTGCAGAGTGGACCGCCCCGGCCAGTGCCTGCCAGCAGGGCATGGTGCGCGACCGATCTGGCCGCTGCCGCGGGGCGCCCGCGGTGCTGACGGGCGGCGCCCCCGGGCAGTGGTCCCGGTTGCGCCCGGGCTGCGGCTGCGCGAGTGACCCTGCTCAACACCGCCCCCAGGCCGGCCCCTGACCTGCTTCGGCATCTTCGCCGTCGTCGAGTAAAATAGCTCCCACCCACGACCGGCCGGCCGCCCTTCCTCCGCCTGTTGGTGCGGCTGCCCCTCCTTCGCCTTCCCCCCCCCCCCCCGGCGTGCGAGTGTGAGCGATGCTTCTGGTTCGGCCTCTTGTTAATTCGCGTCGCACGCCCCTTCTTCTGTTCTTCTTGTTCTTGTTCTTGTTGTTCCGACGGTTGCACCACGTGCCCTTTTGCGTGGGTCTTGTTGGCGGCGCGGCGCCGCCTGAAAACCCCATCCAGCCGGCTCCTCCTTCGGCTCGAGTCGCCTTTCCCCCCCCCCCCCGCGGTCGCCGCCCGGGTCGGGCCGTTCAGCGCAGTCAGCTGGCTCTCTTCGCGGGAGATGAGCCCCGCCCACACAAAAAGGCGGGCACTCGAGAGAAGACGAGGCGAGGCGAAGGGGGAACGCACGGGGAAACGGACGGGCGGGTGGGGCGGTGGGGGGAGGGGGAAGAGAGGGGCGAGGGCTGGCTCGAGAAGACCACAAACGGAGTCCGCCCCCTGCCGTCCTCCTCCCCACCCCCCCGGCCACCGCGTGGGCGTCGGACTATGGGGCGGGTGCACCCCCGGTGGCCACCATGACGGGGGCTTGCTGCTCCTCCTGGGAGGAGCCGGCGGGCCACGGGGCGGCGGTCCCCGAGCTGGGCCCGGGGCCTGGGGGGGGAGGCAGGTCCAGGGGCGGCGCCCCCAGGGCGGCCGGGTCGAGGGCCACCGGGGCGGCCGGCTCCAGGTCGGCCGTCTGGAGGACCGCACCCGTGGGGGCCGGGGCGGGCTGCTGCAAGGGGCTCCCCGCCAGGGCGGCGCGCAGGGGGGCCGCGTCCGCAGGCCGCACGACCGACTGAGGCCGGATGGGGTGGAATGGGCCGGGACGGGAGAGAAGCCCAAGCAAAGATGATGAACGGGGCATGGACGCGGCGAGGGGGTGCAGGGGGTGCGTGGGGTGGAGGGTGCGCAGGTGCGCGGGGTGCGCAGGGGGGGGAAGACGCCTCGGACCTCGGCCAGGGCGAACAGGGTGATGGGGGGCCGGTGCCAGGCCAGGGCGTGCAGGGCGTAGGTGAGCATCCACACGTAGGGCACGAAGAACTCGTCGGGGCGGGTCTCCTCCTCGTACCGGTACAGCGGCAGCGGCACCGGCTGCCACCACGCCGGGCACAGGGGCAATGCCACGAGATGAGCCAACACGAAGGGGGGTGGGGGGAGGGGGGCCGAGGGGGGATGCAGACCACGAGACGTCGTCCGACCAGCGGTGGGCGGCGCTCTCGATGGAGGCCAGGACGGCCTCGGGCTGCAGGGGGCGCCCCCGACCGGGCGGCTCCAGGGTGGGGCCAGTAGTACAAGTGGCTGCTGAGGGCGTCCGGTTGGTGACCAGGTCCGAGTAGAGCGGTGCCCCGCAGCCGCCCAGAAGCTCCCGCCCGCTGCCGAGAGGGCAGGACGGAGAAGAAGAAGAGCCCGTGAAGATGCTGGCGGGGGGGAGGGGTGGGTGGGCCGGCGAACCCCAGGTAAAGCGACGGCGTGCGGGGAGCGCTCGGGCCTGGGGCACAGGGCGGCGTGGAGGGTGTGCAGGGCCATGCGGAGCTGGTCCGACAGGGTGCTGCACTCGGGGCACTCGCACTTGACCAGCGGGCCCCGCGGGTCGGCCGCCGAGGCGGGCGGGGCTGGGGTGGCGGGGCCGGCGGATGGGCCCGGGCCAGCCGGCGGACGAGGGTCTGCACCAGGTTGACCAGCCGCAGGGCCGCGTAGGGGTGCAGCTTGGAGGAGTGCGACCCCATGTTGGCCAACCGCCAGGCAGTGGAAGGGCAGGTAGTCGTCCTGTGGGATGGCGGCCGGGAAAGTGAACGAGGGACGCCGTGGCCGGGAGGACGGATGGACGGGAGCGGAGGGGGTAGGCCGGGTCAAGGGGAGGGGCGGGCGCGGGCCTTGAGCGGGAGGAGGGCGATGAGGGCCCGCACCAGGATGACCACAATGAAGGAGCCCATCGTGATGGGGCCCAGGGCGTGGTCCCGGTACCAGCCGATGGCCGGCCCGCCCACCTCGAGCTGGTGCAGGGCCTGCACGGCGGAGGGACGGCGGGGTCGGTCAGGTGGGGATGTGATGGTGTGCGTGGGTGTGTGCATATGGCAACGAGTGGGGGGCGGGTCCGGGACGGGAGGGACGGGGACCCGTTGAAGGGGCGGTCCTCGGTCAGCATCAGCAGCGAGATCGTCGTGTAGACGTGCGAGGGTCGCTGAAGGCGGACGTTGTACAGCGGCCAGCAGGGGATGAGCTGCGGGGGGGGGGGGGGGGGATGATTGATGGTGATGCCGGTGGCTGGTGGCGGTGGACGGAGTGGAGGCGCACGGACGAGTGTCAATGTCGGTGCGGGCCAGGTGTACTGGCGGAAGGTGGCGTTGCCGTAGAGGAGCGTGTACAGCAAGACCACGTGCAGCTCGCTGCAGTTCCTGTGGGCGGGCGGGCAGGCGGGGTGGAACAGCGACCAGGCGGACGGGCGTGGCGCATGAGGTGTCCGCATCGCTGGTCTGCTTCCCCCCCCCCCCCCCCCCGACCGACCAAAGGGCCGCCCGACAGCAACAGGGGCGGGTGGGCAGACCGTGCGATGGCGTTGAAGAGGGCCGAGAAGGAGATGTGCAGGGCGCCCTCGTGGGGGGCCGCCTCGGGGTCGACCGAGACCGCCGAGACTGCACACGGCGCACATTGGGCGTGAAGATGGGCGATGGGCGATGGGGACGAGGCGGCGAGAATGAATGGGCCGCGAGACGAGACCCGAGTGCAAATTCGAGTCGGACGGTGGAGGGGGCGCGGGGGTGCGGACGGACGGATGCTGTCCTGCATCGTGCGGAGCATGCGGGCGTAGGGCGAGAGGGTGCTCCAGCCGGGGCCGCTCGTCGCGACCCCCGATGCCGGGTCGACGGGGGCCATTCGGTAGCTGGCCAACACCAGCAGCAGGGCCAGCGAGCGGGTCGACAGGGGAGCCTGTCCCGCATCGCCGCACCCACGCCAAAACCACCATGTGAGCCGGCGGGAATAGAGGAATGGGGGAAGCTGCGCGCGGGGGGCCCACAGTGGGCGGGGGCGAACCTGGTAGAGCATCAGGGCCGACGAGAGGGGCGCCGTGGGGTCGACGAAGGGGCTGGCCGGGCTGGGGCTGGCAGGCGAGATGAGCCCGTGTCGGGGCGGGTCGGGCGGGGCGTTGCCCGTCATGACGGCCAGCAGGTGGATGGGATACAGCAGGAGAGAGGCTGCCCCCCCCCCGCGCGCCCGACCCGCCACACGTGTACGCGGAGATCAACCGGTGAGAAGATAGACAACCAGCCACCACGGGAGGGCGGCAGACTCGGGATGGGGGTCGACAGACAGGCGTACGAGCCGATGGTCGAGAGGGCGCCCCAGAGGGCGCCGGGCTTGGCGACGGGGGCCAGGGCGGGGGTCGAGGTCGACTTGCCCACTGGCGTAGGGGGAGCCAGCGGCTTGGCCGAATCGGTGGGAGGGCCGGGCGGTTGGGCAGGGGCACTGGGGGTGGCGGTGGAGGTGGCGGCTGTTGCCGCGGGGGTGGAGATGACGGCAGCTGTGGTGGTGGCAGGGCCAGGAGCCGTGGTCGGCGAGGCGATGGCGGGGCCCGGTGAGATGGCCATCTGGCCGAGGGAGGCCGTCGAGGTGGACGGGACGAGCGGGGGAAGGGAGGCCGTCGAGGAGATGGTCACCGAGGGGGCCGCCGCCGAGCCCAGGGCGGCCGGGGTGCCGGCGGCCGGGAGGGGCGAGTTGTGGAAGACCAGCAGGTTGTACGCCAGCAGGCCCAAGGCGGCCGCCGAGGCCGGGGGGATGTGGGTCGGGGCGGGGGAGATGACCTGGTCGAGGAGGGTGCTCCCCAGGGCCGAGGAGCGCGGGTGGGTCATGAGGAGGTCGGTGAAGAGCTGGGGCATCCCCGGGGCCGAGCGGAGCTGAGTGGCCGTGAGAATCGTGATCGTGTCCACCACCGTGGCGTGCAGGGGAACCAGGGCAGGCCTGCGGTGGAGGTGGAGGACGAATCAGTCGGGGGGCCCATTGTGACGGGGGGGGGGGGGGGGGGGGGGGGGGGCAGACAGGAGGGTATCGAGGATGAACCCAATTAATCCGTCGACAAGTTCCCTGGCCATGGGGTTCGATTCGCTGGGCGCTGATGGGGAAACGGGGGACGGTGAGCGGGTTGTGCGAGCTGGAAGGACGACAGACCCCCCGGGGAGGAGGAAGGAGGCTGCCGAGAAGGGTGGTGGATAAAGTGGCTCGACAAATCTTCATTGGGGACGTATTGCACAAGAAGGAGCGCATAGGCCTGCGTCAAAAAGAGCAGGTTGCAGAGATCGAGGGGGAGGACCACCGCCTCCGGAGCCTCCTTCCGGACGCGCTCGGTGAGGTTCTTCAGTCGAACAAGAAGCAGATCGAGGAGCAAGGAGAAATTGTGCGTCCTTCGGTTGTTGTCGGCTGTGCGTGGGCAAGAAATAAGGTTTGTCAATGAAGAAGGGACTTTGACAGACCAGCCTGGAAAGCGAACGCCTCCATACTCTGTTCAAATTCCAGCACAGAACGTGGACTTAGTTGAGGTGGCTTCCCTGCGCAGATTGTCTCCAGTGTTTCCTCGGCCAGGGGCTTCTCAGAGAAGATGGGAGAAATTAGCGAGAAAACAGTCTCTTTCGTGGTCTCCGCCCGCCGGAACAAGTCTGGAGGCATCACAGGAGGCCCCGAAAAAGGGACCGTATTCATTGTTGCGGCTCCGAAGTGTTGATGCGAAACCGCGTGATAAGAAATTAGCCTCGCACCCCGTGTCATTTTTGGCTATTTCTGTTAGGGGTCCAAAACACCTCGTCAAAGAAACACGCTGAGCCAGAACCCTTCCCCATCCCTTCAGGAAGGATTCCTCGCGGAGCTCGATGCCCGGTGGAAAATTTTCATGACCGAGGTCAAGAACGAGGAGGAGAGCCGCGCCATTGCTCTCTCAACCCGTCTTGACATTATGGAGGCGCGCATCGGGAAAATTGATAAGAGGGACGAAATTCGGGCCAAAGATTTGGCCGCATGCGCCCAACAAGAGGAAATGAACGGCCGATTGCATGTTTTGGAGGAGCAGATGAACCGGCTGATAGCCCAACAGGAGGCCTCCGCCACGGCAACCAACCAACGAATTGACGATCTCCGTGCCACGTCTGTTTTTTTGTCCTGCCCTTTCCGATGATGTTTCCCTCCGCCTCTACCCAGGGTGAGCCAGACCGAGGACAAGCTGCGGGCTGAGTTCGAGCAGGCGCGCAACACGGACGCGCAGGCGCTCACCCAATACCTGACCCACCTTGACGAGAACCGAAAGGGCTTTGAGATCGAGTGCAAGCTCATGCTGAAGGAGGTCGAGGTCTGGCCGCCCCCGCCCGGGCAACATCACAATCATCGCGCTCCCCCCCCCGCCCCCATCCCCTGCAGGTGGCCCTAAAGACGGAGATTCTGGAGACCACCAAGGAGCTCGAGACCAAGCTGTTGGCTCTGCAGGCGTCGGCTGAGGTGGCCGATACGGCCCTCGAGAAGGTCCGTCTCCTGCCCCTCGGATGGTGGATCTCACCCCGGTTTGCCGACCCCGCCCTCCACCCCCAGGCCACACAGCAGCAGCTTTCGCAGTCGCTCGCCGAACTGTGGGAACGCGTCCAGCAGCGTCTGGGCGAAGGCGAGACGCCCCTCACGGGGCCCGACCCGGTCACGCCTGCGGTGCCCCCCGCAGGCGGGGCCCCCGATCCCGCCGTCCAGCCTGCTGCGGCACCCCAGCCTCCCGGGCCGGCGGCCACCCCAGGGTCGCCAGCGCCAGCCCGCTCGCCGGGCCCCCGCCTGCGCGCCACCGAGGAGCAGCTGGGCCTCCTCCAAGAGGCCATCGGTCTGCTCGCATTCCTCGCCTCCTCCCCCGTTCCATCATCCGCATGGGGCCATGCGGACCCTCGTTAGCCGACATTCGCCGGCAGCTGGCCGTGCTGGAGGAGCAGCAGCAGGAGATGGTCCGCTCGCCCCACCGCCCCCAGGCTTCCGTCATCTCTCGGCGTTCCGTTGCCTCATGCCATGCCCCCCCCCCCCCCCCCCCCCCCCGGGCCCACCGCTCGTATGCTCTGCTGTTATGGGCTGGGTCCATGCGGGTGGGGGCGGCGCGTGGCGGGGGTCTGCAGTCGAACCTGCAGGCGGACATGAGCCGGAGCATGCGCGAGCACGTCGAGGCCCTTGCCGAGGCGCGGGCCGGCTGGGAGCGGTTCCGCGAGGCCCACCCGGCCCACGAGGAGGCCGACGCGCCCTCGGTCTGCTCTGCCCCCGGAGCTCTCATGCCACTCCCTCAGAGCCCACTGCACACAGCATCGCCTCTTCTGGGGCTGCTCCCTCGGCCCTCCCGCCTCACCCTCGGGGGTACTGGCGGCGGTGGGGGTGGTGGGGGGGTGGGGGGGGGGGGGGGGGGGGTGGGTACAGCTTCAGGGGCAGCTGGATCGCCACGAGGAGCAGCTTCGGGTCCGTGGCCAACGCCAGAACGATCTTCCGGCACTCCAGGCCCTTGCCCATCCGCGCCCATGCCCATGCCCATGCCCATTGTCATCCTCGCCGCCGGTGGTCGGGTTGCGGTTCGGCCTTCTCTCTGCCTTTGCAGAGCTTGTGCCAGGCCGTGGGGACGGAGCCGCCCGAGGGTCAGGACCAGGATGACCGGACCCTCCCCCAGCGGGTCCGTTTGCCTCTCTTCCCCGCCCCCCGTCGGCTGAGCGAGGAGGTGTGGATGCCAAGTCTCACCACGCATTGCGGCCGTGTCCGTGGCGCCCCGCCCAGATGGCCGAGACGGAGGGCCGCGTGGCCGAGGCCGAGAAGCAGCTCAGCAGCCTGGTCCGCCCCCCCCGCCCGCCCGGCCCCCTTTTTGCTGCTTGGTCCCCCGAGGGCCGTGTACGCAACCCATCCCTTCCTCTCTCCCCGCTGCCCCCGCCCGCAGGCCTCGTCTATGCAGCAGCTGGCCGAGTCGTCCGTCCGCTCGACGGCGCAGGTCGGTCCCGCCGCCCCCGCCCCGGCCGTGTCCCCTTGCAGCACCCTTCCTAACGGGGTGGCTGGTGGGCACCCCTGCGTCGCCATCGTGGTGGGTGGCCGTGCAGACCTCGGGGGTGGTGGCGGCCCTGCAGGCGGAGCGGGAACGGTTCGAGCGGCTCGTCCCGCAGAAGGTCGCCCCCCCTCTCCCTCCCCTCCCCCTCCCCTCCCCTCCCCTCCCCTCCCCTCCCCCTCCCCTCCCCTCCCCCTCCCTCCCCTCCCCCTCCCCTCCCCTCCCCTCCCCTCCCCTCCCCTCCTCCCCTCCCCTCCCCCTCCCCCTCCCCTCCCCCTCCCCCTCCCCTCCCCTCCCCTCCCCTCCCCCCTCCCCTCCCCTCCCCTCCCCTCCCCTCCCCCTCCCCTCCCCCTCCCCCTCCCCTCCCCTCCCCTCCCCCTCCCCCTCCCCCTCCCTCCTCCCCTCCCCTCCCCTCCTCCCCTCCCCCCTCCCGTTCCATCATCCTCTCCCTCACCCTTCTCCCCTGTTCCCCCTCCCGTCTCATGCCGCATGCCGACTGTCGCCGTGCCTCGGGGATGCAGGACGACTGGGCCCAGCGGGCTGACGCCCTCCAGGTCAGCTACCTCCCCCCCCCCCCCCCCCCCCCCCATGCCCGCCTGCCCGCCAGCCTGCCACCCGCCTGCCCACCCGCCTGCCCGCCTGCCCGCCCGCCTGCCCGCCCGCCCGCCCGCACCACTCGGTCCGACTGCGTAGGGTTGCTTGAAGCCCGCCCCCATGCCCCCCATGACCATTATCCCCTCCTCCACCCTTCCTCCGCGCCCAGAGGGACTTGGCTCGCCTGGCGGCCCAGCACTCCCAGGACGTCCAGGTCGGGCCGCTTTCCTCCCCCGTCCTTCCCCCGACCCTGCTCTCCATCCCCCTCCCCTCCCCTCCACGCTGTACGACCGGATGGGTGGATGGGTTGTTGCTGCTCCATTGCCGGGGCATGGTGATGGGTGGGTGGCTGATGGTATGGGATGGGACGGTGCGTAGCAAATCCACGCGACCCTGGAGGAGTCCCTGGTGCAGGCGGTGCAGAGCCGCCGCCAGGCGGAGCAGCTCTCGGCCACCCTGGGGCGCGACGTGCAGACCCTGGTCCAGGAGAACGAGGCCCTCAAGGAGGCCACCCCACCCACGTCTGCATGTCCCCCCCCCCGGTGGGGCCACCCCCAGTGCGGCGGGCCCCGCGGTGGTGCCGCCGGGCGCGGGGAAGGTGTGGTGTTCATGGTGGGTCCCGGCAACCGGACAGCAAGATAGACTCCCCTTGAATATCTCCACGCGCGCGCACACACACGGATTCTGGTGCGGTCGTCGTCCTCGCTTGCACGCCACCACCAGCGCCCAGCTGCCACAGGGCCCGCGGGCGAGGGGCGCCACCGCGAGTGGCACAAGTGCGCCCACCCCGAGGACCCCATCGACGTGGCCGTCTCAAGGTCACCCCCCCCCCCCCCCACACACACACACACTCACTCACTCACTCACCACCCACACGCTCGCCCACACCCACACACCCACACACCCACTCGCTCACCCACCCACTCGCTCACCCACCCCCTCGCCCACCCACGCAAACTGGCACTCGGTTTGACCGCCCCACTCCCAGGCCCTTGCCCGGGTGCACCTGCCCACCAGGCTGGCCATCCAACGGGTCAGCCCGGGCCTGTACTCGGTCGAAGGCAAGCGTTTCCACGTGCAGCTCATCAAGCAGCACCCCTTCGGTCCGCCCGCTCCCGCCCCCCCGGTCGGGAGCCTCACCTCGTCCTCCCCGCTCCGCCCGGCCGCCCCCTCTGTGGCGCAGTGCTGCGGAGCGGGCGGACGCTGCCCCTGGGCCAGTGGCTCGAGGACACGTATGGCCGCGAGCACCCCTCGGCCGCCGCTGCCCCACGGAGCGGCGTCTCCACGAGCCCCCCGCCCCCGCTTCAACAGCCCCCACCGGGCCCCGCGGCACCCGCAGCCGCCGCCCCGGGGTCAGGGGCGGCCTTTGCCTTCCCGCCCGAGGCCCTGGCTGCCTTCATCCAGCAGCAACAGCAGTTGCAGTACGGTGCGGCGGCCCGGTCGCCCATCCCGCGGGCCGCCCTGCCGTCGCTCGCCGCTGCCCCGTCCCCGGGCTCCTTCCCTTCCATCCCCGCCCTCAGCGCCCCCGCCCCTCCCGCCCCGCCCCACCGCCCCGCCCCGCCCCACCGCCCCCACCGCCTCCCCAACGCTCGATGCTGCCGCCCTCTCCGTCGGCGCTGCCATCCTCCCCCAGGGCGGCTCCTCCCCGTCTTCGATCTCCCTGGGCGGCGATTCCCCCTCACGCGGCTACTCCCCCGAGATGGTGGCTCTGGGGCTGCTTCCCCCCCCCTCCTCTGGGCCTTCCGCTCTCGGCATCAGGGCAGCCGAACTGCCGCTGAAGCTCTCAGCCACGGCCCCTGGCCGGCTGGCCATCTCTACGGGCCTCCCCACCCGACTGCCGGCCTCTCCGCCCCAGGTGGTGGTCCCCTCAGCTGCCCGGGATGAGCCCCTCGTGACCCCTCGTCGCCTGGGGCCGCGCAGTCCCCGCCAGCCGGTGGCAACCCGACAGACTCCCGTGGTGCCCGTCAGTCTGCTGGCTGGGTCTGTGGGTTTCTACTGCCCCCACCTCATCTCCGTTTTTGTTCCCCACAGCGTCCACGCAAACCCGGATATGTAATATTGTTTTTTGCTGTCCAACCGCTTTCTCTTTGGACGGGGATGCTTTCTTGGTATCCTGCTTGTATTTATGTGTTGACTCCCGATCTGGAGTTGATTATTTTCCTCCTCTCTGTATTTTGAGGAAAAGGCGTGTCAAATTGACACTCCCGGGGGGAATATCGGCTCTCGGTTGGGATGGAGGCGCACTTGGTGCTGGGCCGGCAATTTGTGGAGGAGGGAAGACTGGGCGATGCGACGGAGGAATTCAAGCAGGCCCTCCAATACAATCCGAGGTCGATTGAAATTATGAACTTTCTGGGCAACACCGCGAAGCTCGACGGGCGTCTCGATGAAAGCGAGATGTGGTATCGATCGGCCCTCAAAATTTCGCCAAATTTTGCGGTGGCCTGGTCAAATCTTGCTGGTGTGATGAAAGCGAAAGGAAGGCTCAACGATGCTGTCGAGATGTATCTTCGAGCAATCAATCTCTCGCCCCAGTTTGCTGATGCGCACAGGTCCACCCACTTGATTTTTCCCTTCCAACTTTTTCTTTCTTTCTTTCTTCTTTTTTTTTCGTTCGACGACGTAGCAATCTGGGGAATGTGTACAAGGAACTCAACATGCCCGATCAGGCCCTCATCTCTTATGATAATGCCATTAAGTCTGGATGCCATCGCCACCACTTCTCGCATTGTTATGATTGGCACCGCCACCAGGGCCCGACCAACTTTTGCGGCACCATATTCGAACAAGGCCACCGTCTACCACGACGCAGGTGATTACGAGCGGGCGCTGCCCCTCTATCGGAAGGCGATCGAGCTGGACCCGCGTTTCCTGGACGCGTACAACAACCTGGGGAATGCGCTGAAGTCCATGGGCCGCCTGGACGAGGCCATCGCGGCCTACCAGAACGCCCTGCAGTTCCAGCCCACCAACGCGCACATCCTGAACAACCTGGGGAATGCCCTCAAGGAGAAGGTCTGGTGGGTAGCACCTCCCTGTGGACCTCATCGCATCCCCACCCCAACCACCTCCCCCACCCCCCATCCGTGCGCCCCTCCTGGCAGGGCCAAACCAAGGAGGCCCTGACGGCCTACCAGACGGCCCTCAAGGCCCAGCCCAACTTCCCGCCCGTGCTGAACAACCTGGCCAGCCTGCTGAAGGAGCTCGGCCGGGCCCAGGAGGCCATGGCCATGTACCGGCGGGCCATCGAGATCGACCCCAAGTTCGCCGATGCCTACTCGAACCTCGGCAACGCCCTCAAGGACATCGTCCGGCCGGCCCCCCCCCCCCCCCCCCCCCCCCCCCCCCCCGTCGCCGCTGCCGCTGCCGCCCTCCTCCTCCTCTCATCGCTCCTCCCATCTCCTCCGCCCCCTTTATCCCTGCAGGGCCACACCCAGGATGCCATCTGGCACTACCAGCACGCCATCGAGCTCAAGCCCAGATTCGCCGACGCCCACAGCAACCTGGCCTCGGTCTACAAGGACACCAACTGCCTCAAGGACGCCATCGCCTTGTCTGCGGCTCATGCTGCCAAAAGCCCAGCCCCATGAGGCACCACCTCACCGCAAGGCCGTCGGCCCTTGGAGGGGATGCAAGACCGAAAAGGGGGCGAGTTTGGTCACGCACTTGGCAGCTTTCTCTGAGCTCGCCGCCGTGTCCAACGGACCTCAGACGCCCTCTCCACAACCACCACCTCAGCCCCCACTTCCCACCCCACCTCCCACCCCCCTCCCACCCCACCTCCCACCCGCACGACCAGCTATCAGAAGGCCCTGGAGATCAAGCCGGATTTCCCGGACGCCTTTGCGAACCTTGTCCACTGCCTGCAGATGGTCTGCGACTGGCGCGACCGGGATGCGGTCTTCGCGCGCCTCTCGCGGATCATCCACGACGAGCTCCAGGCCGGCCGCACCCCGGCCGTGCAGCCCTTCCACGCCCTCGTCTACCCGATCGACTCGCACCTGGTCATCAAGATCGCCGCCCACTACGCCGAGAAGGTCCCCACTCGTGGCACCCTGGCGCCCCCCCCCCCCCCCCCCCCTGGCGCCAGATGGGCCTTGCATTCACTCCCACAGACAGCCCGTCCCCGTCCGCACGCGTTGGGCTCATTTCCCATCCCATTGGTCCCTCCGCCTGACTTGACGGTGTCTGCAGGCTCGGCAGCACATCAGCTACCTGGAGCCGCAGCTGCGCAGCTTCCCCTTCGCCGCCCCGCAACTGCCCCCGCGGCCGCCCGCCCCGCGGCGCACCTGCACCACCATGGCGGTCCCCGAGCCCTGGGCCCCGAGGCGCTGCAGGGCGCCTCCGGATGCACGTGGGCTACGTCAGCAGCGACTGGGGACCACCCGCTCGCACCTGATGCAGAGCGTTTTCGGGATGCACAACAGGCGCTTCTTCAAGGTCGTCCACCCCCTACACCACCCTCCCGGTTTCCCCGGTGCCACCGGTGCCACACGCCTCCCCTCCCAGCCACAAAGCTGCCTGCGACAGCTTTCCGCCTCCGCGCCCGGCTGGCTTTCTGCCTTGTTTCCTCATTCCCGACCCCCCCCCCCCCCCCCCGGCGCCGAACAGGTGACATGCCGCATCCACACCAAACGACGGATCGGTCTGCCTCCCTCCCCCCCTCCCCCCTCCCCCCCCACCCCCCCCCCCCCTCCCTCCTCCCTCCCTCCCCTCCCACACACACCCACTTCTTCGGCTCCTCCTCTCCTCCTCCTCTCCTCCCTCTCCTCCCTCTCCCCCTCTCTCCACCTCTCTCCATCCCTCCCCCCCTCCCCAGGAATGGCGCGCCAAGATCGAGCGGGAGGTTGAGAACTTCGTCGACATCAGCGCCCTTTCCAACGAAGACGCGGGTCCGCCACCACCACCCCACCTCCCCACCGTCACATCCCACCCCAATCGCTTGACGTTTCCTCCCATCCCCTCCCTTGCCGGCGCCTGGGCAGCGCGGCGGATCCACGGCGACCGGGTGGACGTGCTGATCAACCTGAACGGGTACACCAAGGGCGCCCGCACGGAGATCTTCGCCCTGCGGCCGGCCCCGCTGCAGGTGTCCTACATGGGCTACGCGAGCACCATGGGGGCCGACTTCATGGACTACTACATCACCGACAGCTACGTCAGCCCCCCCGGGCTCGCGTGGACCTTCACCGAGAAGCTCATCCTCATGCCCGACAGCTACTTCGTCAACGACCACAGGCAGGTCGGCCCTCCCCTGCCCCGCCCCGCGCAGGATGCTGATTCGGTGGGCGGGTGTTTGCGGCAGGTCGTGGGGAGCATCCACGACGAGACCAACCGGGCCCTGCTGCCCAAGCGGTCCGAGTATGGGGTCTGCCCGCGCCACCGCCCAACCCCTCGCCCCCCAAGCTCCTCCATGGGCGGCGACGCTGACCCGGATGGGCGTGGCACGTGGGGCATGGGGCAGCTGCCCGATGACCGGCTGGTGCTGTGCAACTTCAACCAGCTCTACAAGAACGACCCCGTGGGGCTGACCATGTGGTGCAACATCCTCAAGCGGGTCCCCGACGCGGTCCTCTGGCTGCTGCGCTTCCCCCCCGAGGGCGAGGCCAACATCCGCGCCGAGGTCCGCCACCCCCCCATCACATGCGGTTGCTGACCCGCTGCGGGATGTGTGGTGGGGTTGGCCGCCTGGCAGATGCACGCGCAGGGGATCTCCGACGAGCGGATCATCTTCGGCCAGCTGGCCAAGAAAGACGTCCACCTGCGCCGGTGCCACCTGGCTGACCTCTTCCTCGACACCACCCCATACAACGGCCACACCACCGGTCCGCCATGCCCAGCCCAGCCCAGCCCGCGACGTCTGGCACGCATCCGCTCCCCGCGCCGCCGCCCCCGCCACACGCCGCCACTGACGTTTGCCCCCCCCCCGTTGGCCATCCGTCGCAGGGACGGACGCGCTGTGGGGCGGGCTGCCGTACATCACCCTGCCCGGGATCAAGATGGTCAGCCGGGTGGCCACGGGCCTGGCCAACGCCCTGGGCTGCCCCGAGATGGTGGTCAACTCGGGCAAGGAGTACGAGGACCTCGCCGTCGCCTGGTGCAACAACCAGGCCCGCCACGCCTTCTCCCAGCCGCCCCCGTCCACTTGCCTTGGCAGCAAGGGGACGCATTCCTGTCGTGTTTTGAGGCTGCCCACCCTCACCGAACAATGCGCTGGGTGTTTCTCCGTTGCAGCCGGTCGGTCCCAACGGGTTCCACGTGCCCACCTACATCCCCCCGGACGCGGGCCTGCCCGACTGGGCCCGGCCCGGGGACCCCGCAAAGAAGGCGACCAGCCCCAGCCCGCCCCGGCCCACCATAACCACGGCAAATAGGGCCAGCTTCTCCTTGCAGGACATCCGCGGCAAGGTCCCTTCACCCCCACTTCCAGAGCGGAATCATTCCGCATCGCGCATCTCCTTCGGCGTGACGATGCCCCCCCCCCCCCCCCCCCCCCCCCCCCCAGGTGTGGCACCAGCGCTGGGCGAGCCCCCTCTTCGATACGTCCTATTGGGTGCAGTGCCTCGAGCGGGGCCTCTGGCGCGCCTGGCAGATCCACTGCGGCGGGGAGGCGCCCCGTCACATCGACGTGCGTGCCGAATGCGAACTTCCCCCCGTCGATCTGAGCCACATTGTCACCCCTACTCAGGAACGTCCTTCATAATAACACCACACGAATAACACCACACGACCTCCAGAGGACGACGCAGAACCTTTTTTTCACGTATTTGATGTTGGTGGATTTTTTCGGTAGCTGTTTTCTCTTCGGGTTGTAGTCGAAACAACTACAAATGTTTGTTTTGTTTCATTATGATTGTAGTTATGATCGCTGTATGATGATGTGCGATTTGTCAAAATGACATCGTGGCGGATAAGCCCTCGTCGAAAAAGACTCTCTTTATGGCCGAACTGTTCTCTCTTGATTGCCTTTGCCAGCCCGTTCCCTTTGCTGGATCCTCTCTTGGGCGTCAGTTTCAGGCAGATCTTAGCGATTTAGAGCAAGCCATGGACTCGTACAAGAAGGCGCCCTTTTATAATTTGACCGCTGAACAGCTCACCATGCGCCAATGGCAAGAGAAGAAGCATCCTCGAGTGGCTGATGTTGCGGCCCATCCTCTCGAAGTATTTTTGGATCTGTTGGCTTTCTTTGAGGTCCGCTTGTCGCCTTTGTATATCCCTCTGGCTCACCGAGCATCCAGCAAAGTGAGGGGCGCCCGGACATGGTCCCTGAGCCAGCTCACCCAACTGGACCTATGAAGCCTCCTCCCTTTGTTCCCAAACTGGTCAGCGTTTCCGGCTCGACTTTCGAACCCCTTGTTGTTCTCTTTAGGATTCTGTGGAGCGCCCTGCCGGACAGCGCGGGCGTGCCTTACCCAGTCGGCCTCGCTCCGTGCTCGCTGCTGGTGCTCCCACCTCGACAGCCACAGCATCTGCTCCGGCCAAGCCTCGCTTGATGGTGCGACCCACACTCGCAGCCCCTGCGCCCCAGCCACGAAGCGGACTTGCCTCTTTGGATCGGAAGAAGGAAGAGGAACTCCAGACTCACGCTGCAGAGGTGGCCAGTGGGAAGGTGCCCGCCTGTGAACATCCAAAATATGTCAAGTACTTCCGTCTTCTCAAGGTCGGCTCGTGGCTTCTTCGCATCTTCCAACCTCCTCCATAAAAATTAGATGGGCGCCCCTCGCGCTCAGATCACGGTGGGAATGCATGCCGAGGGTCTTGACACCGATGTTCTGGACGACCCCCAGCGCCTCCTCTAAAGTCCGGATAGAATCGGGAAGAATGGCGCTTTTTTTTCTTGATCATTGCACTGCCTTTGGGGGTGTTTGTACAGAAGATTTTGATTTTCTCTCTTCTCCGTCACTTGCGGGGCACAGCACTGAGCAGCACAGCAACGCAACACATGTTAAATTTAAATGAATTGCATTTCCAACCATTTTCGAGAAGCTATTTTTCCAGTCAAACCGTGACTGAATCGCCCCATCAAGCCCCTCTCTGCCGAGGTTGCCCGTCTACTTCAGAGCAATCAGGTTATCACTACCCCTGTTGACGTGGTTAAGGAGTTGCTGGAGAATGCTCTTGATGCCGGCTCGACTTCAATCGAAATCCGCCTTCAGGGCTTTGTGGGGATGGATTGTATTACAATAAAAGACAACGGCACCGGAATCTCTGCGGCGGAACTTCCTCTTTGTGCCCGACGGCACCACACATCGAAACTCGAGACAATGGAAGATCTCGAGAAGTTGCTCAGATATCGACCCTTCAGCCCTCATTTGTCCTGAACAAAATGTGTCTACGTTCTCCCTAACATGTTGTGCACCTACGGATTTCGGGGGGAGGCACTTGCCTCTCTTTGTGCCGTCGGACAGGTCTCTGTTACCAGCTGCACGGCAGCCGACGCTGTGGCCACGTCGGCCACCTTCTCACGGGACGGCAGTATCATTGGCACAACCAAGATGGCCCCAACCAGAGGCACGACTGTTTCTGTGAGCAAACTGTTTTCAGAGGCGGTTGTCCGGCGCAAAGTCGGTCGAACCCCCCCCCCCCCCCCACACACACACACACACAGACACACGCACACAAACCCACCCTCGCTGAACTGACCACGACTCTTCTTCCACACGCTCTCGCTCAGTCCTGTCTTCAAGATGCGCGCGTCTTGTCGGCCAAAATGAGCTCGCTCGTCTCCGAGTATTGCATCCTCCACCCCCAGGTGCGCATCACGCTCACCCATCCGCCCTCCCAGCCCATCGTCAAGCCGGTGTGTCCCGATATGGCCGTCTGTCTCTGCCGCTGTCCCCCCGAGACCTCCCGAACTCCTTTCCGGGATCGGAACGTTGCGCGCTCCTCACAGACAGCCCTGGGGGTCGTCTACGGCCACGGGGTGGCAGCCGCCATGCAGCAGGCCGACATCCGGGGCCCCGAGTGGCACGCGACCTGCCTCCTGCCCAGACCGGGCTCCTGTCTGTGCCCGTTCCACCCCCCAGCCCGAAACTACCACGCTTCCTGCCCGGGTCCCGCAGCGACAGGCAGCAACTCGCGGTCGGGCCCCGACCGCCTCCTGATGGCCCTCAACCACCGGCCCGTCGACCTGCCGCCCCTCGCCAAGGCCGTCACCCGCATCTTCCGCGAGGCCTTTCCTGGTCGGCGGCACGCCCACACACACCCGTACGCGTCCTCGCCCCGCCCACCTCATCCGATGGGACGCTCTGCTGTGCTCTTTCCTGGCCGCGGCAGAGTGCAGGCGGAAGTACCCCGTGGCCGTGGTGGACTTGTCCATCGCCCCCGATCAGTACGACAGTCTGTACCCCCCGGCCGCCGCATCTCCGACCCTTGAACCCTGACCCTTGAACCCTGACCCTTGAACCCTGACCCTTGAACCCTGACCCTTGAACCATGACCCTTGAACCATGACCCTTGAACGAACCCTGACTCTGGAACCCTGACCCTGATCCCCCACGACCCACAGTCAACCTGCTCCCGAACAAGCGCCAGGTGATGCTCCGCCAGGCCAAGGAGCGAGCCGACCAGTTCGCGGACCAGCTGCGGCCCTTCCTGCCCCCGTCCGTCTGCGGGCAGGCCATCCTTTGTCGGCCTCATGACCACTCGTCGCTCTCTTCACCGCCGCAGGGCCTCGGAGGGCCCTGGAGGGGAGCCGACCTCGGGGGAGGAGGACGAGGGCACCACCTTCGCCGGGGCGGATACTTTCACCCGCGACCCCGCGGTGCCCCTGCAGTTCGTCGTCGCGGCCCCCCGGACCCCCGGCCCTCTCGGGGCCGCACCGCCCGCGAAGGAGCCGCCCTCCTCCCCCGCCGCCCACCAGGGCCGAGAGGAGGGCATGACGAGGGGCACGCAAGAAGACGCATGCCAGGACCCAGAGAAGGAGAAGGAGAAGAAGGAGAAGGAGAAGGAGAAGGAGAAGGAGAAGGAAAAGGAAAAGGAAAAGGAGAAGGAGAATGGCGGTGCGGCAGAGGGCTATCCTGAGGGCGCAGAGAAAACTCCCGTCGCGCTTCCCTCCATCATCGCCACCGCTCGCCCTTTGCTGCGTGAACCTCATCCTGTGCCTGAGCCTGAGCTGCCATGGTCGTCATCGCCGCCGGCACCGACCCCGGCCCCGCCCGGCGACCCGATTGCCGCTGCAAGGTCGTCCCCGTCTCCCCGCAAGCGCCCGCGCCTCGAGGACCCCGGGGCAGCCTCCGACTCCGGCCCCGCGCCCTCGTCGCCGGGGGCCGTGCCGACCGCTCTGCGGACGCTCTTCCAGCTGCCCGAGAGCCTCGAGATGCGCTCCCCGGCCCGGCCCGCGCCCACCCCGCGCCTCGTCCGGGAGAAGATCGCCGCGCCCCGCCGCCGCCCCGCCCCACCGCCCGAGGGGCCACAAGCACAAGAAGGCGTGGGGGGGGCGCTCCCCCTGGTGCTGGCCACGGGCCAGGTGGCGGGCTCGGCCCCCGATGCTCTGGCGGTCCCGCCGCCCCTGGCGGTTCTCGGTCCGCCTTGGCCCACGCCCGCCATCATCGCGCCCCTCTCTTCTCATCCCTTTCGCCGCCCCTTTTTCCCCCCGCCTGCCGCAGACCGCCGTCAGTTGGTGGCCCCGAGCAAACTGCGTCCCGTGGGAGTGCGGCTGACCTGGGAGGACCTGCCCCAGCTGCGCCTCCTCGGGACGGCCGGCCCTGTCCAGGACCGGGACCGGCTGCCCCTGGTCTACCTGCCCCGGGTCAGCCAGATCCTCCTCTACAACCCGTACCGGCTCCGAGAGAGCCTCCACTACCGGGAGCTGGTCCACTCCTGGACGGCCCCACGGGTCGTCGCGGCACCCCCCTTAGTGCTGACCCGGGCGGCCTTCGAGAGCGCCCCCCATCCGGAGGACATCGCCCCCGACGGTCCGTGTGGGCCCTCGTTTCTTTCGCATCCACCGGTTCTTCATTGGCCTTCTTGTGGTGGGGGGTTGTTGCAGGCATTTGGGCGGTGGTGCGCGACTCGCCCGACCGGTTCCCCATGGTCACGTGCGGCTTCCAGGCAAGCGGCTTTGTCTACCGGGTCTTCCACAGCAGCGTCTACGATGCCCAGGTCCGTCCGGCGCATTGTCGCCCTCCTCCCTTGCTGGTGGGGCCATCCTCCTCCCTTGCGTCGCCGCTCACCACCGCACCGTCCTCCGTCCTCGGCCGATGGGCCCCCCAGGTGGTGGAGATCCTCGAACGGCCCCGTGACCTCGACGCGACCGCCATCATCGGCGAGTTTGTGGCCCTCGCGACCGCCCTGGCCCGGCCCGGCCCCGACTTGGGGCCGCTGCTCTTCGCCCCCCCGGCCGCCCCGAGCGCCACCGCCTCCGACCCCACCTCGAGCCAACCCGAGCAGGGCTGCTGCCCGCCGAGCCGATGGCCCCTGGGATACCCCGCGCCGCCGCGGACCAGCACGTGCCTGCACTTCTTGGCGGGGGAGGCGGCCCGCCGGCAGCGGGAGGCGAGCGAGTTCACCTGGGAAGAGGCATGGGAGCTGCTCTTACAGGCTGCCCGGACCCGGGCCCCGCTCGAGTGCCCCCACGGGGCGCCCGCCTTCCAGCCCCTCTACCACCTGGAGGGGCTGCTTCCGACGGTGCCGCTCGTGCCCGCCTTGAGGGTGGTCCCCCCCAAAGATGCCCCACGATGAGATTCCACGGTGGAAGACAAACAATGGCGGCGGGTTGATCCACTGGGTCACCGATCCTTGAACTTGAACAGTGCGATGATCCGCGCTCGGTCACCGATCCTTGAGCTTGAACAGTGCGATCTGAACGGGAAGGGGCAGCAGAGATGACGGTGACGACGAGCGGGAGGGCGGAGTGTGCGCGGGCCTTGTCTCGGAATGTGTATTGGGTGGCGACCAGGCCCAGCTCATCAGCGATGAGGCGTTGGACCCGATCGGCAAAGTCTGCGTCGGTCTCCCCCTCCCGGATCACCTGGAATCACACCCCGGAGGATGGAGATGAGCGGCGATGCCCGGGAGGGGGCCGATCGGACCTGGGGTGGGAGCAACTTGTACTCGAACGTATGCCACGGCACGAAGAAGAAGTAGAGAAAGTTGCGGATGATCGAATCCCCCGGATACGACGTCCGCCCCTATGAGTGAGCACGGGAAGGACGGTTTTGGGGCAACGCACTGAGAGGGAGGGCGTTCGACGACGGACCGGCCACCAGGCCCCGAATGCGTTCCGGATCCGGAGGGCCATGGGCTGGACGGGCATCCCGAGGCCAAAGAGAAACTTGCCAAAACGGAGCATGCCCACCCTCCCGTTGGTCTCCGCGCCCTCGGCGAAGACGATGAGGCGACGGAGGCGCACCTTCGTCCGGGCGTCCTGCAGGACCTGGACGAGCTCCTGACGGACGGAATCCTTCGCCGCAGGGGTCGGGCTGGCGCTTCGGTAGACAACTTGCGGCTTGATCCCAAAGAAGGAGCTGACGCGAGCGAGGAAGCGCATGTGCGGGGACACGACGAAAACCACATTCTTCGGGGGAAGAAGCGAATAGAGTGTGAACCCATCAAAGTCGGAGACGTGGTTGCACACGATAAGCTGGGAGCACCGCGTGGACCGCAGAAAGGAGGCGTCATACTTCCACCGATACCCGAGGCATAAATATGCCAGTTGGAAAATGATTCTCTCCCATCCAAATTGGGTGAAAAAAACGCCAATCAAAAAGAATGCAAAGAAGAGCACAACGCGTACGACACAGAGAAGTGCGCCAAACGGGAAGTAGAGAGTCAAAAAGAAAAAAGGCCAGAACCCAGCTTCAGAAAATGGTTTCCAGCGTTGTGTATAGAATAGACTCGATAATGGAGGGTCCAAATATGCTTTTTTGTCGGGAGCAGGTGACAACGCCTCAGCCGGCATGGATTGGCAGAAGTGGAGGGGTCATACCATTTCAGCCTGTTTTTTTGAAAGTCAGGCATCAAATGATCTCCTCCCCTTTGTGAGCTTTGACCCATGCAAAAGAAAGAAGCAGCTGGCAAAGAGCGTGTGCGGCGGATATTTATTGATTGCCCCGAGCCCGAACGGAGCAGGTTGACGGAACGCATTGCCCGACATGCAGGCGTCGAGATCCTCCCAGCTTTCAGCCGGGACAATCCGCCTAATTTTGTCATTTATCCCGATGAAAAGAAGTCAACGCTCTCACAAGAGGATCTTGCCTTCTGCAAGGAGAGACACATCATCGTCCGATCGGTGTCCCACGTCTTCTCTGTCTGTGTTCGGTTCATCCACTCCTCGTGTGTTCATCTTTTTTCCTTCTCTGTGGGACCACCACAGAGAAGTCAACGGCACACCGACGGTACCCACCCCCCCAACCCATCGCCCCCCCCTGCCGTCATCGACCCTGCCTCCTTCCGGACCTTTCTGAACGCGCACGGCCTCGGCATGCCATCCGTGGCCGCAGCGTCTCCGATGCCCATGCCAGCCATGTCCCCGGTCCCTTATGGTGGGCCCGCCACCCCAGGCGGTCCCCGCACCCCCCACCCGAGGAACCCTCTGGCGGTTGCCACCCCCTTGGGGGCCATGACCGCCCCCAGCCGACCGCCCCTGGCCGCCGGTGACAGGCACAAATCTCAGATCAGCTCGCTGGCGGCCAAGCTGCTGGGCCCCGGGGGAATCACCGCCGCAACCAAAGCCGCCAAGGCCGTGCGGCAGCGGGCCGCCGTGCCCGTGGTGGAGGGCGTCCAGCAGACGGGCCCCGTCCCGGCCGAGTGGCCCCCCACGGGCAACCCGCACCTGCTCTTTTGGGATCTGAAGGACCGCCTGGCTGCCACCTGGAAGGTCTTCCTGCCCGAGAAGGTCCGCGCCCGTCTCTGCCTCCAGCAGCCTAGCCTGGCGGCTCCTCCCCGACCCCATCCACAGCCCCCTGTTCCATCATCACACGCGCACACTGACCCGGTCGAGTTGGCGTCTCTGCCCACCGTCATTGCCCCTCTCTCCCCGTCCCTGCCCTGCTTTTCCCCGGGTGTACTCCCGCCGCGCGGCCAGATCCCCGACTTCCGCTTCGACAACCACAGCCAGGACACCTCCATCTTCGTGCCGGCCCCCCCGGTCCCCCCGGCCCCCTCGCCGCCCCAACCCAAGCAGCCCGGCGACCCGGCCCCTTCGCCCCAACCGGCCCACCGACTCCACAAGGCCCACCCCGCCGGCGCCCTCCCCCCCGAGGCGCAGCACCAGGCCCCAGCCACCTCCCGCTCCTCGATCGCGCCCACCCCGACCCCGGGGCCCTCGCACCCCCACCACCACCACCAGCAGCAGCTGCGCCCGCCGCCCTCGCCGGGGGTGGAGGTGCCCCAGACCCCCCTGACACCGATGGGCCTCCCGCCCATGACGCCCCTCTCGGCCCCCTCGACGCCCCCCTCCCCCGCCGAGGAGGCGCCGCCCCAGACTCCCGCCCCCGAGGCCCCCTCGGACTGTGCTGACCCGGAGGACGGCCCGCCTGACCTGGTCCCGGCTCTTGTCGCCCATTCCGCCCCGGCGCCCGGTGGGGGGCCCGCGCACAGCACCGCAGCCCCGACGAGGGGCCCCAGGGATCCCGAGCCCACAGGGCGGCATGCCGCCACGCCGCCGCCCCTCTTCCAGCAGCCGGCCCCCCACGCCCAGAACCCCAGCCACCAACCGCGCCGGGGCCATCCGCCAGCCCCCCTCGCAACCGCAGCCCCTGCCGACTGCGCGCAGAAGCAGCAGCGGGAGCCGGACCCCGCGGACGCGGCCGCCGTGGCAGCGCTCGAGGGCCTGGCGGCGGCCGCCCAGGCGGCCAAAGCACCCGCGGGGGCGACCACGGAGGCTGCTGCTGCTGCTGCTGCTGCTGGGCCCTCGGCGGCCCCGCCTCCCGCGTCTCCGGCCAAGGGGGCGCCCTTCTCGGCGACGGACGTGAGCGAGCTGTGCAAGGTCATCCCGGCCTTCGACCCGGCCGCCAGCCTGCGCTACCAGCAGCGGCGGGCCCACTGGCGGGAGGTCCTCGCGGCCCGCTCGGCCTCGGCCGAACCCCGCCTGGGGGCCGCCGCCGCCGCCGCCTCCTCCTCCTCCTCCTCCTCCTCCTGCGGCGGCCCGGCTGCTCCTCCTCTGCCTCCCTCGGCCGGCCCGGCCCCGGCCCCGGCCCCGGCCCCTGCGGCCGCTTGCCCGGGCCCCACCTCGCCCCCCACCCACGCCGGTGCGGCCACTCAGCGAGGGCCTCCCGAACAGCCGCCCCCACCAGCAGCCCAGCCCCCGCAGGCCGACCGCCCCCGTCTGGCGGGGGTGGGGTCGCCCATGGCCAGCACCACCGTCCCCGCCTCGGCCATGGGGACCCCCAGCTGCCTGGTGGGCTCGCCCATGCCCCTCGGCCGCCGCCTGCGCAGCCCCATGACCCCCGTCACCCCCACCCCCGCTGTCGCTGCCACCACCACCGCCGCACCGCCCACCCAGCAGGGCCCCTCCTCCCTTGGGTTCCGCTCGCCCCTGCCCGTGGCCCCGGGCAGCCCACCCGCCCCGGGGCCCGGCCATCCCCCGGCCCCGACCACCCCGGGGCCTCGCCCCCCACGGGGGCGCTGCTGCGCTCGCCCCAGCCGGGGTCGCCGTCCCCCTGCAGCACCCCCACCCCCGCCCAGTCGAGCGCCAAGGGCCGCGAGCTGGCCCGGGCCCAGCAGCGCAGCCAGCGCGAGGGCGGCAGCCACCCGCCCGTGACGCACGTCATCCGGGACGGCGAGATCATCCGCTCGCCACACGCCGACCACCGGGCCGCCGCCGCCCCCCAGCAGCAGCAGCAGCAACAACAACAACAGGGTCCCAGCCCCGGCGGCCTGGCCTCGCCACCCCCGGCGACCTCCTCCGAGGGGCCCGGGGGCGACGGCTTCGGGGCCGCCACCGCCTCCCTCGCGCCCCCCACAAGAGCAGGGGGGACCCCGCCGGGCGGGCGCTCCTCCTCGCCTGACGCCGCCGCCCAGCTCGCATCCAAGGGGCCGCCGGCTCCCCGGCAGGCTCCACAACAACAACAACGGCGCACAACCACCACCGCCAGGCGCATCCTCGTGCTGCGGGGCCCACGCCCCGAGGAGCCCACCGCGTGCGTCGCCCCGGGCAGCCCCGGCCATCCCGCCCCCTCCCAGCAGCAGCCCGAGGCCGCCGGCGCCCCTCCTCCTCCTCCTCCTCCTCCTCCTCCTCCTCCTCCTCCTCCTCCCGCCCCCTCTTGCGCCCGCCCCACGGTCCCCTCGGGATGTGCTGCCGCTACCCCCCTGGCCGTGCTGGCAGGGGCGGCGGGTCCGGCCGTGGAGGACCCCGACCTGGCCGACTTCGAGGGGCCCCTCATCCCCAGCCCCCCCACGGCCGCCCCCACATGCGCCGTCTTGGGCCACCCGCCCAGCGGCGCCCACAACAAGGACAGCCCCGCCAAGGAGAATGCCGCCGAGGCCCAGCCGGCACAGCCCCCACCCCCTCGATCGCCCGCTACGGCCGGGGCCGTGGCCCCTTCGCCTTCGCCTTCGCCCACCCCGGACGGGGGGCCGCTGTCCCGGCCTGCCGATGGCCCGGCCGCCCTCACCCCGCCTGTGACCGCCAGCCCCACTCACTCGCCGGCCGGCCGGCCGGCCGCCGTCCCGGCCACGCCCCAGCTGCCCTCGGGCGGGTCGGCGCTGTACTCGGTGGAGGTCCGGATCGAGCCGACCCCCTCCACACCCGGCGGCGGCCCGGCCGGGGCGGCCACCAGCGCCTCGCAGGATCCGGCCCCTGCCCGCGAGGGGCCCCCGAGCGCCGTGGCCACGGCTTGCGCCGCCCCCCGACCGGGCCGCCGCCGCCGGCACGGCCGAGGAGGAGCCCCGGCGACCCCCCGCCAAGCGGGCACTCTCCTTTTCTTTCGAGGCAGCCGAGGACCCCGCAGCGGCCCCGGCGGTGGCCCCGACGAGCACCGAAGGGGGGGCACCATTTGGCGAGTTCCCCCTGCCAACCGGCGCGGTCCTGGGGGCGCCAGCAGCAGCAGCCGCCCCGTCGCAGGAGCCGCCGCCCCCGCCGCCGCCCGCCCGCCCCCCCGCGGGCCAACCCGACCCCCAACTGGCGGCCTCGGCGGGTCCCGGCGGGTCCCAGCCGGACGGCCGGATCACCTCCGGTGCCCCGAGCCCGCCACCACACAGGCCCAGCGTCCCCCCCGCCCCTGCCGCCACGCCCGACGGCCCCCCCGGCACCCTCCCGACCGGCCCAGCGGCGGACCCGACCGCCTCGCCGCCTCGACCGCGGACCCGCGGCGCCCACAGGGCGGCGGCATCCCGGCCCGCCCCCCCGGCGGCGCAGGCCCCGCCAGCCACACGCAGTGGCAGGCAGCAGCAGCGGGCGGCCCCCCGCCCGGCCGCCAAGAAGGCGAGCGGCGGCGGCGGCGGAAGGGCAACGGTGGCTCCGCACATGCCCGGCCCTCCCGGCGCGCGCACTCGCAGCAGCAGCGCAAAGGGACGCCGCAAGCCGACCGGAGCGGCCGCCGCCACCGCCGCCACCGCAAGCAGCCCCACGGACGGGAGCGAGAGCGACGAGGCGTCGGGCAGCGGGGCCGAGACGAGCGGCAAGGATGACGCGGATGAGGAGGCGGCGGCGGCATCAGACGGCGATCGGAGCACCAGCCCCAGCATCGGCCCCAGCACAGGCAGCGAGGACGCCGATGACCAGAGCGTGACGAGTGCCGGTGGCCGAGGGCGGTCGGGCGCGGCCACGGGGAAGCCCAGGCCAACGGCGAAGGCCAAGGCCGCACCGTCCCGCCCGCCCCCCGCAAAGGGCTCCACCGCCACCGCCACCGTCGCCGAGGCCGGGGGGGCTGCTCCGCAACCGACTGGGCGCCGTCCCGCCGGCCCGGAGCCATCCCGGCCCACGACCCCGCGGCCGCCGCCCGGCCAGGCCCAACCCGCCCCGGCCCACGCGCCGGCCCCGGCCGCCGCGACCCCGAGGCCCGCGGTCACTCGGCGCGCCGCCGGCCACCCCCAGGAGACGCCCCGGGCACCGCCACCCACGGCCAATGACCCACCCACGGCCAGCAGCGGCAGCAGTGAGGAGAAGAATGGTGGTGATGACGAGGAGGAGGAGGACGAGGAAGAGGTGGACGAGGAGGAGGGGAAGGACAAGGCCGAGGGCCCATCGCCCGACGCCAAGCCGCCCGCGGCCCCCGCGGGGCACCCGTCGCCTCGTCCGGCTCCGCTGCCCCACCCGCCCGCAGCAGCCTCCGCGCTGCCTCCGCGCACCACGCCCAAGGTCGAACCGGCAACGCCCAAGGTCGAACCGGCAACGCCCAAGGTCGGACCGGCAACGCCCAAGGTCGGGCCGGCAACGCCCAAGGTCGGGCCGGCAACGCCCAAGGTCGGACCGGCGGCCTCTCCGGCGACTCTGCAGGGACCTGCCGCCAGGCCCGCGGGGCACCCCGCCAAGCGGCCCGCCGACAAACCGCTCGGCACGAGCAGCAGCGGCAGCAGCAGCAGCGAGGCGGACGGGGGCGACGAAGGCGACGAGGAGATCTCGAAGGTGCCAGCTGCGCATCCGCCCACCCGCGGCCCGAAGGCCGCCGCCGCCGCCTCCTCAGAGAGCCAACCGGCTCCTGGCCGCGGCCACCCCTTGCCGACGGCTGCCTCCCGCGCCGCCCCAGACCACAGCCATCCCAAAGCTGCGCCGCCTGCCGCCCCGGGCCTCCGCTCTGCTGCCGCTCCCCGGTCCGCGGCCGGCGGGCCGCCTGCCCACCCAAAGGCCGCCACGGCTGCCAAGGCCAAGGCCACGAAGGCCACCAAGCCCAGCGCCGGACAGGCAGCCAGCAGCGACAGCGGCAGCGGCAGCGACAGCGACAGCGACAGCGACAGTGATGGTGATGGTGATGGTGATACCGAGGAGGATGACGGCAGCGACTCAAAGGAGGATGGCGATGGCGATGGCGGTGGCGGTGGCGAGAAGCCCACCAGGACCACCGCCGCCACCCGCCACCAGCCGAATGTCGCCGCCCCCAACCCGAGGCCAGCCCTGCAAAAAGCCCCCAACCAAGGCGGCAGCGGCAGCGGCAGCGGCAGCGGCAGCGGCAGCGGCAGTGGCAGCGGCAGTGGCAGGAAACAGGTGCCTCGCGAGCCGTCCCCAGCACTGGACCCGCGCGCCCCGGCAGCCCCAAAGCCGCGAGCGGATGCCCCCCCGGCCCCCCCGGGCCCACCTTGCTCTTCGGACAGCCTCGATGTGAGCGTGGCCGCCGCTGCTGGGGCCCCGTGCCAGGATGGCGCCTCTTCTTCGGCGACCCTCCACGGCGCCGCTGTCCACAAGCCCACCCAGAAGGCCGCCGAGGAGGCCGCCGAGAAGACGGCGAAGGAGGCGGCGAAGGAGGCGGCGAAGGAGGCGGCTCCTTCGCGTGCCCCCGCCTGTGCCGCAGCCGGACCCGCTCCCCCGGGGCCCCCCCTGGCGGGGCCCATCGCCAAGTCGCGCGGGGCTGCTGCCTCTGCCTCTCCGGCCCTCCGCCCCGCGGCCAAGGTGCTCCCCGCACCCGCACCCGCACCCGCGGCACCCGCACCCGCACCCGCCGCCGCACCCGCCTCCGCTGCCATTGAAAAGCATCCGCCGTCCCACCAGGCGGCATCGGCCAGGGCAGCCCACCCGCCGCGCCCCTCTGCCGCCCCCAGCAAGCGGGCCGGCACCCGCACCGGCACGAGCCACATCCGCCGCACGAGCGAAAGCAGCGAAGAAGAAGAGGACGAGCAGGGGAAGGCCTCCGACACCGACGCGGACAGCGACGACGGCGGGAAGGACAGCAGCGACAGCGACAGCGACGAGAGCGGGGGCGCCGCTAGCAGCAGCGGCGGCAGCGACAGTGACAGTGGCAGCGATGATGACAATGTGCCCCCAGGCGCCGCCAAGGGCCCGCCCGCAACGGCAACGGCAAAGGCAAAGGCAAAGGCGGCACCCAGTCGCCCCCGGCCACCCCCGCAGGCAAGCCGCCAGCCGCCCCTCCGGGCCACAACCCCGCCAAGCAGCCCGCCAAGCCGCCCCAGCCGCCCCGCCCCCCAAAGCAGGCCCTCCGGCCGAGCCCCTTGGCCCCGGTCGCCCTGTCGCCCCTGACGAGCCCCACCGGCCGCGGCGCGGGCACTCCGCGAAGGCCGACCGTCGCCGGTCACCCGGCCAGCCCCCGCCCCAAACCCTCTCCAACCCCATCCGCCCTGGCTGCCCCCGCCCCGCCGCCCCCGAAGCCCTCTGCCGCTGCCCCTCCTCGCGACGAGGCCCACACCGCCAATCCGCCGCCTCTTCTCGCTGCTCCGGACGCTCCGGCCGCCCCTGCTGCCGCCCCTGCTGCCGCCCCTGCTGCCGCCCCTGCTGCCGGCCCTGCTGGCCCCCCCACTGCGACCGCAGCTCTCGTGGAGGCCGCCGAGGAGACCCCCACCACGCCCCAGCCCTCTACGACTGCGCCCCAACCCTCCACTCCTGCGCCCGCCCCCGAGGCCCCGCCGGCCGCCCCGCTTCATGAGGGGGCCACCGAAGAGGTCGCCCCGACGCCCACCGAGGCAGCCGACGCCCCCAGCGCCCGGGTATCGGGAGCCAGACGGAAGCGGGCCCGCGAGCCCCAGCCTGACGGCCAGCTCGAGGAAGCGGAGGCCGGGGTCCCTGCCGCCGCCGCGCCGCCGCAGCCTCCTGTGCTGGGTGGAGCCGATGCAGACGGCGCTGCGAGGGCCGATGGCCCCCCCGCAACCGTCGCCAGGCGCGTGCGGAGCCGACCCGACCCCGAGGCCGAGGCCGAGGCCGAGCCCTGCCCGCCGGCGGGCGCCACCATCATGGACTCCGCCCCTTCGGGCGCAGCCCCCCAGCGCGCCGAGGGAGGAGCCACTCCGGCCCCGCCAGCAGAGGAGCAGGGGTCCCTCCCACGCAGCAGCGTCAGCCACCCCATGGATGCCGAGCCGCACCCCTCCGGCAAGGGGGACGCCTCGCCAACGGTCCCGCTGGAGCGGCACCAGAGCCCGCCCCCGCCCCCGCCCCCGCCCCCCAAAAAGGCTGCCCAGCCCCCAGCCCCGGGCGCCGGCTCGCTTCCCCCCGTCGTCACCGCCGCGACGCCGTCCCTTTCGTCTGCTTCTGCTTCTTCTGCGAGCCCAGCGGGGGGCGCCCTCGTCCCCCACACGCCCTCTGGGCCCGCCGCCCGGGCGGAAGCCCATCGGCGCGGATCGCCTGCCCCCTCCCGGGCGGGCAGCCCGTTCTCCGGCGGGCGGACGAGCTCGCCCCTGGTCGTCCCGGCCGGCAGACCCGCCGCCCCCGCCACGGCCGCCGGCCCGGCCCCAGCCGCCCGGCGGGGGACGCCCATCCCCATCCCGGGGGGACTCCGGGGCCGCTGGCCGGCCAGGCTGCCCTCGCCCGTGCCCTCGTCGTCCTCCGAGCAGGACGACGGGCGCCCCTCGGCCACACCCAGCCCGCCCCCCGCGGTCGCGACCCCGCCCCCGCCCCCCCAGACCTGCGCGCCCCCGCCGCACCCCGATGGTCCCCGCACATCTGCAGCAGCAGCGGCACCTCCTCCCGACGCTCCGCCTCTGGCTCCCGACCCCGCGCCCGCGCCCGCGCCCGCGCCCACCACGCCTGCGCCGGCAGCCGCACCCACACCTGCGCCTGAGCCTGTGCCCGCGCCCGCGGCCGGGCGGCCCACCTCGGGGCCGGACACGCATACGGTTGCGTTGGCGCTGCTGACCCGGTCCGCGGGGGCAGCCCCCGCCTGGCCGCCGCCCGCCCCCGGATCGACGGACCCCATGACGGACGCCTCCTTCGAGGACATCCCCGGCCCCGCCCCGCAGGCAGCCCCGCCGCTGCTGCCCGCCCCCGGCCCCGCGGCCGGCCGGCAGGTGATCGCGGTGGGGGACGGGGACGGGGACGGGGACGGGGACGGGGACGGGGAGGCCGAGGCGCCAGCTGCAGGGAAGGCCGCAGCCGAGGGCGCGCAGGCGGAGACGGAGGCGCATCGGACCCACCTGCGGGAGGAAGAGGCCGAGCGGGCCGCCATGACTACATGGGATCGCGACGTCCCGCCGCCCCCCGCCGCCCCCGCCGCCCCGCCGCCCGGCACCGCGGGTGGAGCAGCGCCGGCCACCGCCGACCCGCACCCCGCCGAGTGCGGCCCTTCCACCACCCACCCCGCCCTCTCCCCCCCCGCCGGGGCGGTCGCCTCCTCGGCCCCGCCTGCTGCCCTGCCCCCAACCGCCCCCACCCCTGGGGACACCGTCGCCCGACCCGCCTCGGTCCCCCCGACCGGCCTTGTGGCCGCCCCCGAGGATGGTGCCGAGGGGAGGAAGGACGCCCCGGCCATGGGATGCACGCCCCTCGCCGCCCCTGCCGACCAGCAGGCTCCGCCGCCACCCCCGCCCGGGCCCGCCGACCCTGAGCGGGCCACCGGCAGTGTCCCCCGAAGCGGCGGCGGCGGGGCGGCGACCGGGGATGGCGATGAGGCCGACCCGCTCGACACGAGCCTCCCCGAGTTCGCCTTCCCCGCCCCGGGCCTCCTGATGAGCCCGCCGCCGCCTCCCCAGCAGCAGCCCCTCGGCCCCCGACGCCCGGCCGTACCAGGACCCGCCCCTGCCCCAGTCCCTGCCCCGAATGGAGTCCCCTTCGGCGCCCCGGGGAGGCTCGCCGAGGGTCTGCCCCTCACGTCCACCGCCACGCCCGCTGCTGTCGCTGTCGCTGTCACCGCCAGCAACCACGCCGATGGCCCCCTACAAGTGCCAATGCCGCCCCATGAGGGTGCCGCCTCCGCCTCCGCCTCCGCCCCGGCCCCGGCCCCGGCCCCGGCCCCGGCCCCGGCCCCTGCTTCCTCATCGCCGCCGGTTGCCGGCGCCCACCCCCCAACTGGCGACCCCCCCGTCGGTCCGCCCGTGGCTCCCACCGCGGCGACTGAGGACCACCCGCCCGCCCTCTTGGCCGGCCTGGCGCCGGCCTTCACCGGGGCGCTCGCCGCCACCACCGCCGCGCCGCAGCCGCAGAAGTCCAGCCTCACTCCCGGCGTGCCTGTCCAGCCCCCGGCATCATTCTCGCCCCGATCGGCTCACCCGCCGCCACACGTCGCCGCCTCCCTGGCGGCCCCCTCGTCGGCGGCCCCACAGCCCCCTCGGGCTGCCGCCCCGCCACCGGTGGCCTCGGCTGCCCCCATGGTTACCGCGGAGCCCACCTGGCACTCCCCTGATGCCGCTCCAGAGGGTGCGTCCCGAGGGGTATCCTTGTACCCGTCCATCTCCACAACCTCCCTGCAGCAGCAGCAGCAGCAGCAGCAGCAGCAGCAGCAGCAGCAACCCGCCCACGGCCACGCTGCCCCATCCGCGGCGGCTGCGGCTGCGGCGGCTGCCCCGACCGTGGCTCCCTCGTCGCCTCCATACGGGGCCATCCTGCGCTCGCCCCCACGCGCCCTGCCTCGGTGCCCCATCCAGGGTCGCCAGGGGCCGGGCGTCACGGCCGCTGCTGCGCCCACCTCGCCGCCCGGTGGCCCGGCAAGGGAGACCCGCCTTGCCCTCCCGGGGGCCCCCCAGCCGACAGCGACCGGCACTTTGGGGCCGGCCCTCTTCGGGCCCGCTCGTCATGCCGGGGACAGAGACGGCAGCGACGGCGGCAGTGACGGCGGCAGTGACGACAGTGATAGTGACAGCAGCAGCACGAGCAGCAGCAGCAGCAGCAGCAGCGAGGACGAGCGTGCCGCTGGCCCTCCTCACCCCGCCCCCCTCAAGCCCCTGGTCGCCGAGCCCATCCTCGTCCCGGCCTCGGCCCTCGAGCAGCGAGTGAGCCGGGCCCACCCGAAGCGGCCCGGCGACCCGAGCGGCCCCTGGGGGCTGCCGCATCCTGGGCAAGGGCTGGGCGACGACCACGACCCTGATCCAGAGCCCGAGGCTGGCTCGGGGGCGAGCAGCCACCACCGGGACAAGCGCCCCCGCGCCGACGACGACCGAGCCGCCCGCCCTGCCCCACGCCCCGCCGCCCCCGGGGCCGGAGCTGCCCCCGGGTGCCAGCCGCTGCCCCCGCCGCCTGCCCCCACCGGCCCCGTCATGCCGTGGGACTTGCCCCTCGGGACCAACCCGGACGGGCGCCCCTCGGCCGTGGTGCCGCCCTGGATGCAGGACCCGCCCGCCTTCTACCTGCTCATGTCGCCCCAGGCCCCGCCCCCGCCGCCCCCGCCGCCCCCGCCGCCCCCGCCGCCCCCGTCCCAACCCGCGGTCGGCCTGCCGCAGCCGCACCTCACCACGCGGCAGGAGGAGGCGCCGCAGCCCCAATCGCCTCGGGCTGCCCCGGCGGGGGCGGCCGTCCCCTTGGTTTCGCCCCGGCCGGCGTTGCAGGCCCACCCCAGGGCCGCGCCACCACCCCGGGGGCTGCCGCCCTGGGCATCGTCGGCCTGGGTCGCCTCCCCGCCGCTCCCCTGGCCCGCCCCACATGGTCTGTCCCCCCCCCCCCCCCCCCCCCCCCCCGTGCGTGTCGGCCCGAACCGCCTCCTTCGCGTTTTCAGTCATCATCATACGGCCCTCCTCCGCGAATGGCGTAGATGCCCGAGACCATCATGCGGGCTCGCAGCCGGTGGCCATCCCGCCATCCCGCTGCCCGCCGCCCTCCCCCGCCACCACCGCCGCCGCGCCCACTCCTTCATCCGCCCAGCCATCACCCGGCTTGTCGCCCGCGCCGCATCCCTCCGGCGGCAGCGGCAGCAACACCGCTCGGGCTACCAGCACGGCAACGCTGCTCCCCGCCGCCCCGGCGTTCCCTGATCCCATCATCGTGCCGGCCATCCCCAGCCCGGCGCCCCCGCCGGTCCTGCAGGAGACCGACGAGTACGTGGACATCGAGACCGAAGACCCGCCCACGACCCCCCAGCCGGTCTTCTCGCCCCTGCGCCCTCCTGTCAGATTCTCCCTGCAGCGGGCCCGATCGCCATCCTTACCCCCCTCCCCCGGGGCGCCCTGCAGCCCCCGGATGGAGTACGGCTCGCCACGCCCCCCTCGGACGGCCCCCTCCAAGCGCGTCCCCCCGCGCCCAGCCCGCGCGACCAAGCCGCTCGACGCCGCCCGGGGTGTGGCATTCCCCCAGCAGTTTCCTGGGTTCCCCACACCACAGAGACCCAGGCAACCACCCCCAGAAAACGAGACCGGCGCGGATGAGTAAGTCTGGTTCCACTGTGCTGAGTCTTGTCGTCGTTCGAAAGACCACGATCCATCCCGAGGTTTGAAGCCGACAGTTTGGCCGGCCCTGGGGAGCCAGCAGGAACAGAGTCGGAAAATGGCAAGTGGAATCGATCCCTCTCAGTTAACATCCCCCCGGTGAAGGGCTCTCGATTTTTGTTCTCTCTCAGCCCCTTTCTGAAATACGCCCATGTCGTTTGTTGCTGTTCATTTTGAGGACGGTTCCGAAAAGAAATTTGCTGTTGCTGAGGATACTCTGATTTCCCAGCTTATCCAGAAGGTGGCGACTAAGCTCGACATCCGCCAGGATATTGAGTCCTTCTCCATTTTTGAATCCATTGATGGGCAAGGTATGATATAAACAAAACTAGAGCGTTGTTATTGAAAGCTGACTGCGAATGTTTTTAGAGCACTGCCTGAAGCCCACCGAACGCTGCATCCCCAAGCAAGGCGCCACGCTGGTTTTCAAGAAGCGCTATTTCTTTGCGAAACACCCTGAGGATGAGACTCTGGTTCACCTCCAGTACATTCAGGTCGCCTTTGTAAGACCCCACCTTTCTCAACTCTCGTCATATGTAGCTCCGCGAAGATGTTCTTCGTGGCAACTATTGCCTCACAGACACTGAGGCCTGCAAGCTTGGCGCCATCGCCATGCACGAGGCTTATGGCCGCCCGGATATGCAGAAGCACCGTGCTGGATTCCTTGTGTCCGTTGTTTTGATTTCTTCCTCACCAACACGTTTTCTCGATCTCGTCTTACTCACAGGAAATCGAACCAGCTCACTCGTTTCGTCCCCCAGCTCTCTTTCAAAAACCGCAAGCCTGAGGAATGGGAGAAGATGCTGTTGGCTGAGTACCACCAGTGGTCCCCCGATCTTCAGCCCAAGACCCTCCCCACCCCCCACCACGCCAAGCTGGAGTATATGGAACAACTCGAAGCAATGAAGCCCAACCTTTATGGCAGCACCTTCTTTTATGGCTGGGTCCGCGCTCCACAAACCGCACTTTTTTTCTCATTTCCATTCCGCCCTCCCCACAGGAGCTGGTTGTTGAGAACCAACTGGTGAAGGAGCGCATTAAGGTGACTATTGCCATCTCGAAGTTCGGCATTGTCACTTTCCGCCACACGAGCAAGGTCAGAAGAGAGATCTGGTCATGTCCACAATTTTTCTCTTTTTCTTCCCTCCAGACCCACCGCGAGGTTCTTCACTCCCATTCCTTCCAAGAGATTGCCGGTTGGGCCATCAACCCCGCCTTCATGACCTTTGTCTACACCATCCCCGCCGCTGACCCCGCCGCTCCCCCAGACCGCTTTACCTTCGAATCCAGCGCCGCCGAGGAGATTACCCCTCTTTGCGAGACCCTTGCCCATCTGATTATGCAGAGCATGCAGGCCGCCGCGACCCCCGCCGCCGAGGCTCCTGCCACCGCCGCTGCCGTCGCCGAAGTCGCCGCCCCGGCCCCTGCGGTCGCTGCCCCCGCCCCGGAGGCCGCCCCCGCCCCTGCCGCTCCTTCCTGTCTGTCCATCACTGGGTCTTCTTCTCGTCTCTAACAGATCCTTTCTCTTTTAGCATAAAAATCCGATTGGCTCGTTTTCCCTGTGTGCAATGAGCACAAGCTTCCCACCCCACCTCCCGTCTTTTCAAAACGTTTCTCCCTCCATCCACACACTGTATTTTTGGGCGCATGTCGAGGATTTTCTCCCCTGTTTGTATTTTGTCCCGCTAACCTAACATGTGGATTGTTTCGCTCCCTGACCGCCCCAGCAGAAGGATGCCGCACTGTGGGCAGTCGGAGAAGTTACAGACAGGGGAAGGAGTGGGGGAAAAAAAAAACACACAAATCGAAGACGCCATTGTTATTCATCTCTACATCCGGGCCTCGTCGGCCGAGGTGATCCTCAGCGGGGTGTCGTCAGATTGGGGGGGTTCCGCGACGAGGTGGCCGGGGTGGTGTTCCCCTCCGATCATCTGCCCCGCCGATACGGGGGACATCTCCATCTCGCGACCTTGCGGAGGGAGGAGGAGGGAGGGAGGAGGAGAGATCGAGGAGAGAGGAGGAGGATCGAAGGATCGGGGGCTGACAGGGGCTGAGCCATCGGCGTGGGGGTTGGACAGGTTCAGACCTTATGGCGAACTTCAATCCAGACACTTTCACCTGCTCGCATCAATATCCACCGAACGCCCCGTGGTTCGTACATGGTATTCTCGGCGTGGACAATTTGGCGCAAAGCAAACCAGCGCTGCGCCATGATGAAAGTTGTCGTCAAAGGGATTCCTGTTCGCAGACCTCGTCGACCTTCTTCTGACGCCAGCACGCAAAGCAGCAGCTATTCGGCGAGGCTTGAATCAGAGTCCCGAGACAAGGAAAGGTCCAGACCAGCCGAAGAAGGGAATGAAGAAGAAATATCCGCCAGGGCAGCAACCGATCGGATTTTGTTGGAGGTATTGGTTAAACCGCCCGATAGAAACTTCCCAGTCTTTTTCAGGGACCAAGCCGGCCAGCTCTGGTTGGTAGTTATCCATAAAGGCTGGGCGCGTGCCATCGAATGGCACGATTACACAGCCCTGGCGGCTACTTGGGATTGAAACAGGAACAACCTGTTGTGTATGGAACTGATGGGTCTGTTGAATTTGCGTGCGCATTCGCCTGAAAGAATTGTGAGAAGCTCCGCGTGGGAAATTTTCTCCAAGATGGGTCTGTGAGTTTTTTGAATTTTCCCCAGCCCTCTGAACGTCTGGTATTCCGTGTGCTTTTGTCTCTGTCCCACCGTTATAAGAGCAAAGCAACCGTCTTTACGAATGGCTCAACACTGCTGGGCTTGCCCAGTATTACCCAAACTTTGTAAAGGAGGGTATCGATGAGAACAATTTCACCCAACTCTCCATTCAGGACTACAGCAAATTCAAAATCACCCAGCTCCCCGATCGAAAAAAATTGTTCACTCTCATCTCGGTCCTGAAGCAGGAACGGCAGTCCCGTGAGACCACCCCCCTCGATCGTGCCAATCCTTACATGCCCTATCACGACAGAAGTGCCCGCCCGGCCGCCCCGGCCACCGCAGCCCCGCCCCAGCAATCCGCTCCCCAAGTCCCTCTGTATCAGGCTCCTATCATGGCGCCGCCCACTGCTCCATCTCCGGCCTATGCCGGCCTTAAAAGAATTCGCGTTGTAGTTCGAAAGCGTCCCCTGAATCGGAAAGAAATTTCCAAGCAGCAAGCCGATATTGTCACCATCGATTCTGACGATACCATTTCTATCCACGAACCAAAGTCTGCACGGATTTGTGACTACGACCCCACTCATTCGTTCAACAACACAACCACAGGATCAAGGTGGACCTGACCAAGTACGTCGAGCGCCACCGGTTCCGCTTTGACCAGGTCTTTGACCAGGACGTGGGGAATGAGCAGATCTACCGCTGCACGTCGTACCCCCTGGTGGAGTCGATCTTCCGTGGGGGCAAGGCCACTTGCTTTGCCTATGGCCAGACGGGTAGTGGCAAAACCTACACCATGATGGTTTGACGACCCCCCCCCCCCCCCGCCACCCCCGCCTCCCCGTACCCCGCCCACCCCGTACCCCGCCCGCCTTTGCTGCTCTCTCTCTCTCTTTCTGTGGCACCGGACTCACATCCCGCCATCCGCTTCCGCTCGCAGGGGAAGGGCGGGGACAGTGTCGGCATGTACGCATTGGCCGGGCAGGACATCTTCAACATGCTTCGCTCGCCCCAGTACTCGCACCTCCATGCCACCGTCAGGTCTGCTGTCTTTCGGGCCGGGGGTGGGGGGCCCGGGGGGTGGGGGGCCCGGGGGGTGGACACCTTGTCATGTCTTCGCCTCCTGCCCGTGCCTCCTGTCCACGCCTCCGTCTTTTTTTGATGGTTCTGCGGGCGGGCAGCTTCTTCGAGATCTACGGGGGCAAGCTGTTCGATCTGCTGGACGGCCGCAAGAAGCTGCAGGCCCTCGAGGACGCCCACCAGAACGTCTGCATCGCGGGCCTCAAGGAGGTCGACGTGGACAACACCGAGACCCTGCTGGCCCTCATCGACGTCGGCAACCGGGCCCGATCGACCGGTCCGCTGCCGCCCCGCCCCGCCGCCCATCCGCACCTGCTTTGCCTTCGCCGGGGAGGCCGGCCCCTCAGCCAGTTCAGAGCCTCGGTTTGACCCTTGGTTGTTTGTTGGCCTTGTGGCGGTGGCACGCACGGGGTCCACCAGGTTCCACGGGGGCCAACGCGGACTCGTCCCGCTCGCACGCCATCCTGCAGATCTGCCTGAAGAACATGTCCGGCAAGCCCTCCGGTCCGTGCCTCCCAGCAGCCGCTGCTCCCATCCCCCCCGTGCCCGCCCGCCGGTCGTTCGGCCACTGACCCCCGATCGCAGGCAAGTTCAGCTTCATCGACCTGGCCGGCAGTGAGCGGGCCGCGGACACTTCGGACAACAACCGGCAGACGCGCATGGAGGGTGCCGAGATCAACAAGTCCCTGCTGGCCCTGAAGGAGTGCATCCGGGCCCTCGACTTGCAGCACGCCCATCTGCCTTCCGCGGCTCGAAGCTGACGATGGTCCTCAAGGACAGCTTCGTGGGGGACGCCCGCACGGTCATGATCGCCAACGTCTCGCCCAACTCGGGCAGCTCCGAGAACACCCTCAACACCCTCCGCTACGCCGATCGGTCGGTTCATGGGCCCCTGGGAGGCGGCAGGGGCGAGGGCGAGGGCGAGGGCGAGGGCGAGGGCGAGGGCGAGGGCGAGGGCGAGGGCGAGGGCGAGGGCGAGGGCGAGGGCGGGCGAGGGCGAGGGCGAGGGCGAGGCGAGATCGAGAGAGAGAGAGGTGGACCGCGGCCGGGCCGCCAAGTTCTCGCGGTCCCGACCGACGCGATGCCGTGTGGCTATATGCCGGGCCCGCATCACCACCACCACCACCGCGCATGTTGCGTTTGCTCTTCTCACCCGACCGGGCCTCCTCCTCCTCTTCATCCTCCTCCTCCTCTTCCTCTTCCTCTTCATCCTCCTCCTCTTCCTCTTCTGTCCGTCCAGCGTGAAGGAGCTCAAGAAGGACGGCTCCGAGGAAGGCCCCGCCGATCCCAGCCCGGTCCCGCCCCCCACCGCGGCCAGCCACGCTCCGCCCACGGCCCCCCCACGGCGCACCTCGGGCGGAAGCGGCCAGGGGATGGCCCCGCCCCCGTCGGCCCCGGCCCCCCGACCCTCGCTGGCCCCGCGTCAGGTCCGGCCACCCCCATCGCCGGCCACCCCGGCCTCGGCGGCCTCGGCGGGCGGGGCAGCCGACGATCAGCCCGAGGAGCTCCTCGTCGAGGACCTCGGCCAGGACGGCGAGGAGGAGGGCAAGGTCCGCCATGGCACAACCGCACGCATCATCATCCCGACATGCAGGCGGACACGCCGGGCGCAGAGGACTATCAGACGGCACATGTCGTCACAACTCCCTCGCTGGACCCACCACCCACACTGCCTCTTCCCTTCCCTTCCCCTCCCTCCTCCCGCTTCCCCCCGCTTCCCCCCGCGCTTCCTCGGCCCAGTTTGACGAGGAGGAGGACGAGCTGGCCCGGACGCACGAGGAGCTGATCAGCACCATCCTGGCCGAGGAGGAGATCGTCATCGCGGCCCACCGGCAGCAGGTCGACGACATGATGGAGCTGGTCCGCCAGGAGATGCAGCTGCTCAACGACGTCGAGGTGCCCGGGTCCAGCATCGACGACTACGTCTCCCGGCTGGACGGGCTGCTGGGCCAGAAGATGGCCATCATCCATCCGCGACTGGCCCCCTCTTCCCCTCCTGTCCGCCGCCGCGCCGTCTCACGCTCCCCGTGCCCGCTCCCCGTGCCCGCTCCCCGTGCCCGCTCCCCGTGCCCGCTCCCCGTGCCCGCTCCCCGTGCCCGCTCCCCGTGCCCGCTCCCCGTGCCCGCTCCCCGTGCCCGCTCCCCGTGCCCGCTCCCCGTGCCCGCTCCCCGTGCCCGCTCCCCGTGCCCGCTCCCCGTGCCCGCTCCCCGATGGTTGCCTCCGCGTTGGGTCGCCTCACCCGGACCTTTGTGTGTCTCTTCCGTCCTGCCCTCCCGCAGGGGCGAGCCACACGCCTAACCCGATGGGGCTTGGGAGAGGGCCGCCTGCTCCCGGGAGCAGAAGATCCACAGGCCGTCTGAAGTGACGCTTGCCTGGCTGCTCCTCCCGGGGCACATGAGGCTGCCTCCCCATTCTCTCCTCCCTCTTCTTCTTCTTCTTCTCCTCCTCCTCCTCTTTTGTTTCGATAGCTTCCTCTTCCCGTAGGTTTTATGTATCTCCTCCCTCTTCTTGCGTTCCCCTTAATTTTTGGGGCCGCGGTTGAGGGCGGTGCGCTCCGTTTTTTTTCCACCCGCTTTCGAGAAAAGTTTGTCCAGGCCACTCATCGCCGCCAATATGAAGATGGGTTGGGGGAAGGTTTGATCAGGCTGAACCCGAGTTAGCCCCGTGGAGCCGGAGTCACTGCCACAAACGTGGCAGTGACTGTTCGCGGGTTCGAATCTCGGCAACGGATCGGAATTTTCCGACCGGGTTTTCGGGGGACCCCTCTCCGTGGTCTGGTCTCGCTCCCTTTTGGGGGACCCCACTGCCACATTTGTGGCAGTGAATTGGGGGCGACGGTGCTCCACGACGGTACAAGATTTTTTGACCGGGTAAAAAAGCGGGACCCCTCCACATCCCCCAGAAAACAAGTTTACGCAGGGACATGGCCCTGGGGTCAGAGGGGCGATGGTCCGGCTCGAACAGGCCGCGCAAAGGAAGAGGAACGGGGGGGGCATGGGGGACGTGAGCGGGGGGGCACAATCGGGGCTCCGCACGGCCCGGCGCGGCCGAGAGCCTTGTTCCCCGGTGCCGCGCGCACACTCAGCGCAGGTGAAATCGGTCTTGAAGCGATGGGGCACGTGGAACTGTGCCCTGCACCGCTCCCCACCGCGGGGCACGGCCAAGTGCCAAGCGCTTGACCCCGACTGTGGAGGACGCCAAAGGGAGTCTGGGATTGCAGGAAAAGACGTTTGGTGGCACCCCTTGTGGGTGCGGAAGGAAAAATTGACCAACCACGGCCCTGGACAAGTGTGCGGAAAGGGGTGTGGGTCCAAGGTGTGTCCGGAACTCCGGAAGTAGACACAGACCACTCACCAAAATTGAAAGGTAGTTTCTCCCATTCCCGAAGAATAATCCATCAAAAGATGGGGTTTCCCTGATAAATAGACGTTGAGATCCGTCGAAAACGGTCCAAAAACACACCTTGAAAGTTTAGCGGCGCGGCGCAACGAGTTTTTTGAATTGAGATTCGGGAGGTGGTGCGTTGGATTCCCGAAAGCGTCACGTTTCAGGTGCACTTCAAACGGTTCCTGGATCTTGTTTCAGTGACGCAGGGCATGAGCAAGAACGGCCACTGAGAGGTCATTTTTGGGGTATTTTCCACAAAATTTCGGCTCCACGGGGTTAGACTGCTGGGTTGAAACTGCCTGTCGTGGATCTCTCCCGCCCGGGAGTTCCCGCTCTTTCGATGTCTCTTCGAGACAAATTTCTCAGCTCTTATATCCAATCCTACGAGCGGGAGGTCGAATTCACAACACGGGTTTCTGAAATCCGGAAAAAGTTTGAAGAATTGAAGAACCAGCAAGAAAGAGCAGAGGAAGAACGCAGAGCCATTACCTCATTAGCAGAAAATTATAAAAGGTCTGCTGGATCGGGTTACACCGGCATTTGAGTATTTTGCGGCTTCAGATCGATGAACCAAACAATCGAACTTTGGGCGCAACTTGAAAAAGGTCTTAAAACGCTGTTTCTCTTGTCAAAATGGGCTCGTTCCCTTTCTCGTGGTTCCAACAGAGGGAATGTAAACCGAATCTTCATCTTCGCGGTTCGGTGATGGCGGGCGTCCGGGGAGGGATTTTTGCTGTTCCTTCCCGCCGACGTCATGGCGGGTGAATGAGTTCCCCCTTCCGCCCAAGCACAACGACCGCAAAAGAAACCAGTTCACCGCAAAGAGTGCGCAAAAGTATGGTACATGGGATGTGAGCCCCCCACCGGCACTGCGGCTGGTCATACTGGGGCTGCATCGGCGGTCTCGTCGCCGGGGGTCGGGGTGACAGCCCCCGGGGGGGCGGACTTTTTCAGGCGCTCCTTGAGGATGCGCCAGAACTCGGCCGGCCGGGCGGTGGCCTTGCGCTGGGCCTCGGCCTGGGCGTCGCAGCAGATGAAGGGGAAGATCAGCAGGGCCAGCAGCAGCGAGAGGCCCAGCATGACCAGCAGCGGCAGGAAGACGATCCAGTAGGAGGTGGTGATGGTCTCGTCGTAGCGCAGCCCCAGCAGGATGGAGAAGGCCGCGATGGGGACCAGGTAGAAGAAGGCCGCCACGGCCATCCAGATGGGGTCCTCGGTCCGGGTCACGCAGGGGGCCAGCACGCTTGCCAGCAGGGTCACGGCGCACCCCAGCCAGACGGGAGCGAAGACCCAGAGCCACGGCCAGCTGATGGACTCGTCTGGGGGAGGGGAAGGTGCAAGGTGAGCGGGTGGGTGAGTCGGAGAGACGGAAGGGGGGAGGGAGGGCATATCTTTGTGCCCTTGCCCAGATGATGGATGGTGGTGACACGAAAGGAAAAGAGAGGGATGTGAGGCGGGCGGGGAAGCGAGCGGGGAAGCGGGCGGGGAAGTGCGGACCGTGCCGGAGGCACACCAGGAGCAGCCAGAGGAAGGTCGCCATGCAGTCGACCGTGACCACGAGCAGCACCAGGTGCCGCTCCAGCTCCTTGCGGCCCAGTCCGTGGCAGAGGTCGTGGAAAAACAGCGGCACTTGCGCAAAGGGGACCTGCCCCATGGCAAAGGGGAGTCGGAATGAGCTGCTGCAGCGGCTCGCGTATGGGGCTGATGAGAGCACCGAGGAACTGAAAGGCTGCGGGGACAGGATGGAGGAGGAGGAGGGGGGGGGGGGGGGGGGGGGGGGGGGGGGGCAGACCAGGCCGCCGAGGGCCATGGGCCCGAGGACGATCCAATAGGGGATCATCACCACAAAGTACGAGCAGGTGATCGACCCGTCCGCGTACAGGGCCGGCAGAATCCAGAATGCTGGCGGCAGCGGTGAGGGGAGGGGAGGGGAGGGGAGGGGGATAGGGGGATGGGGAGGGAGGTGAGCCCCCTTGCCGAACAATGGGCGTGTCGGTACATGGGAGGGGGTTGCGGCGCGCCCCACCCGACCGACCGGTGTAGATCAGGCCACCGAACATGGCGATGTTGCGGTAGATCTTGACCCAGGCGATGGCCATGCTGACCAGGGTCACCGAGAAGGGCACGAACGAGTAGACGAATCCCAGGTGCCCCGCCGAGAAGCCCCCTCCAAATTGGAAGGAGAGAATAATCATGATCACCGAGAGCAGGCAACCCCCGAGGGGGATGGTGGTCATGATCCCGAGACCTGTGGGCCCATCCCGGCAAAGCTAAGATGTCAGAAAGGAAAACACCAATCGGAACGGACTCGTCGATTCTTTGAGTGCGTCTTTCCGGGCCTGGAGACCATGCGCTCTTTGGGATTCGGCATACTCCGTCTCACTGGAGTGATAGGTCTGATAGGTCGCCTTCCAACCTGCGAGGGGGGAAAGTGTTCGAGAGGGGGGAAAAAATTGAATTGAGACAACAAACCGAGTGGAGAGATTCCATATTTTGTTGCCTGTGGGCGGGAGACGGAGCTCGTGTCACCAGACTAAAAATGATCGCATTACAAGCAGACTTTCATCCAATTTTCGGGCTTCGAACCATCGAACGAAGCTGGATCAGGAATCTGAGCTTTATCGGGAAATTTTGCCTTGAGTTGTTCGAAGTCTCGGAGAGCCCACACGGCCCAAAGTGACTCAAGATTGCACACATGATATAAAGCGCGGCAAGATCGAGAAGCAGCTTTAACGGATGATATATCAGCATATTTGAGGACATTAACCCATATTTCAGAAGGAAACGGCCCGATCATCGCGAGCCGCCCTGAATAATAGCCTTCTTCCCCCCTTGGTTGTAGAAAATATCCTCAGGTGAGAGCAGGTCGTCCCGGAACTCGTTATGGGACGCTGCTGCCAGCCAAAATCAAAAGGAGGAAAGCTCGCTTGTACTGTATCTATCGAAACAATTTGGGCTGGGTCGCTCGGCCTTGCCGCTGTTTTGATTTACTTTTATGTATACAAGATACCCTTTCCCAAGGAGCTCGCCGGAGTTCATTGTATGTGGGCAGCCCCGGCACTTCCACACCAAGAGGCCTTTGTCTCTGTGGTCACGAACACAGATGAAGCCGCCCCGATTCTGCTTTACGAAACGATGGGAACTCTGGACCTCCAGGTTTGGGCAAGTCGCGCCAATCTCTCCCAGTGGACCCTGGTGACCTCAACCGGGCCCCCTCGAATCACTCCCTACCCGCGACACTTTGCATGGGCCACCCCCGGCCGGCTGGCCAGCCTGGTCTACCTCGAGGCCACCCACACCGCGGAGGTATACACCCTCGATCTCACGCTCCACGAGCCCAGCTGGATCTTGGACAGCTCCGCCACCAATGTGACGGCCCCATGGGGCCTGTCGGCCCTGGGGGGAGGCTGGCTGCTTTTCATCAGTCTGTTGACGCCCCCGCCGATGGTCGTCTGACGGGCGCCTCCTCGGGTCCCTGTCTCTCCGCTGTTGCAGCGCGCGAGGGAGGCTTCATCAAGGCGCCCCAGGCTCGCCTGTGGGAACGCCGCGTCGCATCGCCATTCCCAAACTTCGATGAGGACCTCTACCGGGCCCTCATGCTCGCCCACCCCATCGCCATGGTCCGCCCCCTCCCCCCCCGCCCTTCCCACGTCACGCCGTCACGCCCTGTCCCCGTCACCCTGCTCACCACCCCCGACCGACCCGCTCCCCATTGCCCCGCCCATGTTCGGGCACGCTCTCACCATCGCCGCATGCGCGCATTCCGCCACCCCGGCCCGGCCCCACCCGCAGACCCACTACAACGATGGCCGCCTGCTGGTGCTGAACGGCTGGGCGGGCCAACAGATGGCCCTCACCAACGGCACCCAGTGGGTCGCCACGCCCCTCGGCCACCGCTTGCTGGAGGTCCACTGCGCCGACGAGGGCTACTGCGCCACCTCCCTCGTGTGCGACGGCATTCAGGTCCGCCCAGCAGGCGCGCCGCCTCGTGCCGCCCCTTCGACCGCTCGGGTTCCTTCTGCTCCCGTTCCGTTCCCCTTCCCAGACACCACCCGTGGTTTGTCATCTCTGATTCATGGGGGCGGGACGGTTGGCCGTGGGTGCAGCCGGACGACCTGGTCCACTGCTTGACGACCGACACTGGGGCCCGGTACGGCCGGCCGCGCCCCATGACGCTGGGGCCGGGGCGGCTGCTGCTGTGGGGACTCCGGGTGGGCATCCTCTCCGAGTCGCTCTTCTACCGCAGCGACCCGCCTGTCATCTGGAGCCCACACCAGAACGACCTCTCCGTCCGCACACACCACCCACCCCCACCCACCCCCACCCACCCCCTCCAAGCCCTCGATCCTCGCTTGATGATCTTCCACCACCACAACCACCACCCGACCCACGACCCACCACCACCCATCCACCCCTCTGCTTCGTGACCACCGCTCACGCCGCTCCTCCGGCGGGTTGGTTTGGGGGGGCTTCGGCGCGGCCTGACCCACACCACAGTATGAGGACTGCCACGTGCCCTACCGGGGCGACCTGACCATGAGCGTGGTCGGCTACGTGGTCTTCGGCCTGAGCTGCCTCCTGGTTGCCGTCGTGTCCGTCTCGACCCTCGTCGCCTGCACCCGGAGGCGCCGGGCCGCCGCCCGGGCCGCCAAGCAGGGCACGAGCATCCCGCTGCCCCAAACCGCCACAGCCACCGCGACCTCGCCCGCATCGGCTGGGTCGCCGGGCCCCGAGGATGGTCCGGCGACGGGGGGTCCGGGGCTGGCCGGCCCGGGGGTGGGAGCGGCCAGGGGGCGCCCCATCACCGGGGTACCGAGTCCGGCTTCGGCCGTCCAGCAGCAGCCGGGGGTGCCCTTCACGTACCCGCTCTTCGCCTGGGTGCTGCGCCACATGATCATGGTCACGGCCACGGGCGCCGTCTTCTACCAGGTCCGCCGGGCCGGGTGGTTGGCGGTGGTGGTCGGTGGGGAGTCTGAGACGGACCCCCCTCGGGGAGTCGGGGGGTTTCGCTCGCCCGTCTTCATTTCCCCCCATCCATCCATCCATTCGCCCGCCCTCCCCGACCCCCCTTCCTCTCGCCTCTCCGCCGGGGTGGGGGCCGCGCCCCAGCTGCTCTACTGGCTGTCGCTGCCTGCCCACGTGCAGCCGATGACCTCGCTCGCCTGGGCGGTGCGGGTGCCCATGTACCTGTGGTTCCCCCGCGACACGGACCGCTACAACCGGCTCTACGCGGCCCTGAGCATCGTCTACCAGTGCTTCGTGGGCCTCGACGTGGCCTGGGGCTCGCTGAGCCTGATGACCCGCAAGTGCCTCGCCTGGGCCGTCGAGCGGTCCGCCCCGGCGCCCCCGCCGCCCCGCGACGAGGACGAGGAGGAGCTCGAGGCGGGCGACGGCGCGGCCCTGCCGGCGGGCCGCGAAGGAGGCCGCCGAAAGAGCGGGGCAGCGCCGGCGGCCCGGCCTGTGGTGAGCTTCCAGCCCAACCCGGCCGACCTGCGGCTGATGGCCCGCTTCTCGAGGCTCAAGAATTTCTGGCAGCACGCCCTGCTCGCGCTGCCCTTGATCCTGGCCTGGGGCGCCTGGATGGCAAGGTCGCTCCATCCCCGGGTGGCGGCCCGCGATAGGTCGTGGCAGTGGCGGCGCTTCCCTCCCTGGCCCATGTGTGAGCTCACCCTGCCCTCTTGCCCCTCCCCCGTGCCCGGCGGCCAGCCAAGCGCTGCTGTACGGGATCGCCATGCTGCGGCCCCACGTCCGGCCGGTGGTGCTGTCGCTGATCAAGACGGTGGCCATGCTGGCCATCTCGTCGGCCCTCAAGAAGTTCACGGCCCTCTCGGTGGGCTGGCTGCTCTTCCGGGGGTCCCTCATCCACACCCGCTTCGTGCAGATGGTCGGCCGCCGCCCCCCGCTCCTCACCCCCCCCTCCCTCCCACCACCACCACCACCATCGGTGATGCAGACCTCGGGGGTGGGGGTCAAAACCACCTGCTTCCACTCCTCCCCTTCCTCCCCACCTTCCTCTCATCATCATCCAATCATCATCCAATCATCGCCATCCTCGCCCTCACCCTCCTTGCCATCCTCCAGGTGGACATGGTGAGCAGCGCGCTGATGATGTCGGGGCTGCAGGTGTATCGGGGGCAGCCCAACATCGAGGCCGAGGTGCGCGAGCTGCTCCTGTGGAGCCTGACCCAGATCGGGACCACCGTGGGCTGCATGGAGGGCCTCCTCTGGCTGGGCGAGGCGGCCCACGTCCTGCTGGTACGGTGGTCCTGGGTGCAGCCCCACGGGGGCCGCCCGGCCGCCCAGGTGGCCCTCCTCGACCGGGGGGCCGCCGCGGGCGAGGAGGAGGAGGGCCGCCGCCCAGCGACCTCGCGCCGGGCCGGGTGCGGGCACGGGTGCGGCGAGTTGGGCTTGTGGTGCGCCGGCCTGCGGGGCCCCTTCCGGGGGCTGCGGCGGTGGGGGGCGGCCTGGTGGGCCGAGGCGGGCCGGCTGGGGGTGCGGCTGTGCCTGCTGGCCGTGGCCCGGACGGACCCCTCGCCCTCGGACGACTGGAAGCCGCTGGTCTTCCTGTTCTCGGTGCTGCCCTTCTACCTGCTCAACGCCCCCGCCATCGGGCTGGCCCTGCCCCTGGTGGCGGCCCTGGTGGCGGCCTCCTTCCGGCTGCGGGGCCTCTGCTTCGCCCGGGTGGGGGGCCCCCCGGCCGCCCACCACCGCAACAGCCACGTCTTCCAGGGGCTCATCTTCACCTCGGTGCTGCCCCTGACCTACCTCGCCGCGGCCAGCCTCTCGTCGGCCTTCCTGAACTACTGGCGGCCCTACAACCCCTCCGACAACCTGGAGGTGCTCGAGGGGCTCATCTACCTGACCGTCCTCTACGGGACCCTCTCCGTCAGCATCTACCTGTTCTTCCTGATGGACCGCATCCTCCGGCGGCGCGTCGTGGCCGCGTACGGCGAGGGCGCCGACTACCTGCTCTACTGGTCGGCACCCCACCCCCCACCCCACCACATCCGCGCCCCCACCCCATCCGCGCCCCCACCCCATCCGCGCCCCCATCCGCGCCCCCACCCATCCGCATCCGCGCCCCCACCCCATCCGCGCCCCCATCCGCGCCCCCCTCCCCTGCTGCTCCCTTCCCTTGGACGTCCTCATGCCCCCTCCTCCCCCCCCCCCCCCCCCCCCCCCCCGCGGCAGCGTCCGGCCGAACTTCTACGGGCGCATCCTGCCCCCCCCGTCGAGCCGGGCCTACGAAAAGTTCGTCGTGCTCTCCCATGAGGCCGAGGGGGCCGCCCCGGGCGACGATGACGACTTCCCCGCCCCCAGTCCCAACCCGGGCGCCGCCGCGGGGTCCCCGCGAGAAGTGGAAGCGTCCTGGGCCGCCGGGGGAGCGACGGCGACCGTGGCGGGGGAGTCCCTGGGCCCCAAGTGGTCGCCCCCGCCCGGGCCCGAGCCCCTGGGGCCGCCCGCGGGTGCCCCCTGGGGGTACCGGCCCCCGTCACCGACTGTCACCATGCTGGTGGAGCGGCACCCCCCCGACCAGCACCACCAGCACCACCAGCACCACCAGCAGCAGCCCATCCCTGGCGCCGAGGGCGAGCCGCCGGCCCCGCCTCCCATGGCCCCGGCAGCCTCGCCCCTCTGAGCGCCTCCCCTGTCCTCCTCCGCTTCCCTTTCTCTTTGTGCGATGATCTTGGAGATGCGTTTTGTGTGGGTTTTTGTGTGCTTTAGTGCGTTTTTGTGCTTTGCGTGCTTTTGAGTTCCGGTCGTTTGCGTCTCGGCGGCGTTTGGGGCGGCCCGGCCCACCCAGCGAGAAGAACAAGAAGACGAAGAAGAAGACGAAGAAGAAGACTAAGGAGGAAGAAAGTGTGATTCCACCGGAGGGGGGACCGGGTCCCGTTATTCACGTTCTCCCTCCGCGCGGCGGAGGGGGAGCGAGGGACGATTGCCAGCGCCAGGACAAAGACAAATCCAGCGGGGCGGGCGGGGCGGGGCGGGCGGGGCGGGGCGGGGCGGGGCGGGCGGGGCGGGGCGGGGCGGGGCGGGGCGGGGCGGGGCGGGGCGGGGCGGGGCGGGGCGGGGCGGGGCGGGGCGGGCGGGGCGGGGCGGGGCGGGGCGGGGCGGGGCGGGGCGGGGCGCCGCCCATGGGCGCATTCAGAATCTCCTGCGCCAGAGGGCCCGCAGGCGCTCCGTCTGGGGGTCGACCCAGTCGCCCCGGGCCCGCGCCTCGGCCTCGGCCTGCTCCCGGGCGGCCCGCTTCCTGGCCATGGCCTCCCGGACGGCCCCCAGCTGGGCCGCCAGGTCGGCCACGGGCAGCATCGGGGGCAGGGGGGCCCCCTCCTCCTCGGCCGCCGGGCCCTGGCCGGGGGCCCCCAGGAGGGCGAAGGGCGAGGCGGCCGGGGCGGGGGCCTCCTCGGGCCGGGCGGCCTCCATGGTGTCGGGCGGGCCGGCCGGGCGGCGCTGGGCGGGCGGCGAGCGCGAGGCCACCCGGGCCAGGGGGTTGCCCCGCTGGGCGCTGGGGCGCCGGGCCGGGGGCGGAGCTGCGCAGGGGGGGTGGAGGGGAGGGAGGGAAGAGAGGGGTGACGACGGGATGGTGGATGCGCGGGAAGTGGGTGGGGCGGGGCGGCAGACGGGATGGGATGAGATGGGAGGCACACGAACGCGCGGGAAGGGTGGGGGAGTGGAGGCGGACCGGTGTGCCTGGGGGCGGGTGTGGGCACGATGGGGGCGGGCGCCCCGGCCGGGGAGGGCGACCGGCTGCTGAGGGGGCGGCCCCCGGCGGCGGGCCTGGGCGGGGCCTGCGGCTGCGCTGTCACCGGGACCGGGACCGACACCGGGCGGCCCTCGGGGCTCACCGACCGCCGCAGGACGGGCAGCCGCACCGGTGGGGCGGCCACGGGCGCCCTGGCATTGGCGGGGGCGGGGGTGGGGGCGGGGCGGGTGGCGGCGCCCCGGCGGTGGGGGCAGGGGCGGCCCCCCCTGTCGAGGGACGGGGCGTCGAGGTGTTCCGCGGGGGTGGCGGGGGGCAGAGGCGCGAAGAAGCTGCTGCCCGGCGGCGGCGGCGGCCCGCCGGGTTGGGAGGCGGCCTGTTGGGGGGTGGTTTGTTGGGGGGCGGCCTGCGGGGCGGGGACGCCGAGGCCGGGCGGAGGCTGACGGGCGAGGGGCCGGGGAGAGCGAGAACGGGGCCAGCGGCTCCTCCTCCTCCTCGGCGTCCGGCGGGAGCAGCCAGGTGGCGGCGGCGGCGGCGGCGGCGGCGGCTGGCTGGGCTGCGGTGGGAGCGGCGGGGACGGGGTCGGCAGCGGTGGTTGTGGGCAACGGGGGGGCACCGGCCGGCCGGGGCTGGGCGGCATCAGGATGGGCAGGGGCGGGGGGCGCCGCGGGCACCGCGGGCGCGGCTGGGCCGTCGGGGCTGCGGGGCGGGATGTTCAGCCGGGGCACCTTGGGGATGACCCGCGGCCGGACTGCGGGCGCCCCGTGGGGGCTCGGGGGCGGCTGCGGCTGCGGCTGCGGCTGCGAAGGGGCGGCCGGCTGAGGGGACGGAGTGGCGAGGGCCGGTGCCGCCGATTGGGCGGGTGGTGCAGGGGGCTGGTGGGCGGGCAGCCCGTGCAGGTGCGGGGCCGGCCTCGGCTCGAGGTCCGCGGACGGGGCGCCGGCGCCGGTTGGGGCGTCGAGGGCGGCGAGGGCGTCCGGCTGCGGGGGGGCCGCGGGTTCCCCAACGGGAGGGCTGGGGGCTGCCACCAGCTGCGGCTGGGCCTGCCGTGGCTGCGGCGGTGTGGGGGCGGGTGCACGTGGCGGGGTCGCGGCCGGAGCAGTGGGTGGGCTCGCAGCTGCCGGGGCGGGCGGGGCGGGCGGGGCGTGCGCGGCCGCAGGGTGCTGCGACCTGGTGGCTGCCTGCATGGCCGCCAGGACGAGGGCTCCCATCCGGGGGGCGGGCGGGGCGGGGCGGCCGGCCCGAGGCCGGGTGAGCGGAAGGCGGGGTTGGTGGCCAGCGGGCAGGCCAGCAGGGCGGCCGCGGCGGCGCCCTTGGCCAACTTCTTGAAGCGGGGGCTCGGCGGCCGGGGCAGCGGCGTCACCGGCTTCAGCGGGCCCCGCGGCCCCAGCGAGGGCGAGGCGGGCGGGGCGGCAGCAGCAGCAGCATGGGGCGTGGGCGGCCGGGGCGGGAGCGGGGCGGCCGAGGAGGAGGAGGAGCCGGGCAGCTGCACCCCCACGATGGCCCCGTCAAAGGGGGACGGCGCCCGGGCGGGCAGCAGCTGCGGGGGCGGGGCGGGGGCGGGGGGGGGACTGCTGCTCGGAGGGAGCGAGGGGGATGCGGGGGGCACGGACGGGGACGGGGACGGGGATGGGAGGCCGGTGGGGTGTGTGGAGGCACCGATGATGGCGGGTGGGCCTTCGGCGAGGGGGGCCGTCGGCCGGCCGGTGGGGGCGGCCCCGGTGGGGCACGGCGCTGCTGCGGCCGGACACGGGCCGGGAGGCGATGCCTGAGTGTCCCCCCGAGGCGATGCTGGGGGCCCTTGCAGCACGGCAGGCTGTGCGGTGGTGGGCCTGGCTGCCGTCGTCGGTTGCGGGGGGGCGGCAGGGGTCGGAGGAGGGCAGGCCGGGGGGGTGGTGGCGGCTGTGGGCGGCGGGACCGTCAGCACGGCGGCGAGGGCCGGGGGAACCTCCGCAGTCGGAGCCGCAGCAGCTGCAGGCGGCGCAGGCGCGGGTGCGGCGGCAGCGGCAGCGGCGAGGGCCGGTGCGGGGGCCGAAGGGGCAGCCGGAGCAGCGGCGGGGGCCGGGGGCTGGGCGACCTCCGGCTGAGCGGCGGGGCTGGCCCCTCGGGTGACGGGGGGCCGATGATCCGCCGAGGCCGCGGCCGGGAGGGGGACCGCCCAGGGGACTGCCGACGGGACGGAGCCGGTCACGGCAATGGTCGAGGCCGGGCCGCGGAGGGGACTCGGGGCCACCGGGGCAGGGGCGGGGGCGGGGGCAGGGGCGGGGGCGGGGGCGGGGACGGGGGCAGGTTCCGGCACGGAGGTGCGGAGGGCATCGCGCATGGGGGCGGCGGCGGCGGCGGCGGCGGGTTCCACAGGCGACACCGGCGAGGCAACCGCAGCAGCAACAGGGGCCATCGAAGGGGCCGAAGGGGCGACGGGAGAACTGGCCGGTGCCGTGGCGGCCGTGGTGGTTGTGGCGGCGGCGGCAGTCGTGATGGCGGCGGTCGTGACGGCGGGGGCCTCTGGCAGACCCCGAGCCTTGCGCCGGGCGGCCCGCTGGCGGGCGATGTCGGCCGCGATGTCGGCCTCGAGGCGCGCCAGCTGGCCGTAGGTGGGGCTGGCCGGGGCCAGGGCCGGGCCCGGGAAGGGGGTCACCTTCTGGTACTGCCGGCTGAGCGGGTCGATCCGGTAGCAGACGCCCGTCCCACGGTGCAGGTACAGCTCCTGGCGCGGCCCCATCCCCGCAGGTTGCAGCACGGTGATGTGAGGCGGATGAAGGGATGGGGCGAGGGGGGGGGGGGGGGGGGGGGGGGGGGGGGGCAGGCCGCGGACCGTGTCGGGCTCGTAGTAGTACTGGGCGGCCTCGTTGAAGTAGAGCCCGTGTCGGGGTCCAGGGCGTACCGGTGGGGGTCCGCGCCACCCGGGCCCGGGCCGCCTCCCGGCCGCCGAGGGTTCCCCCGCTGGCCCCGGTCGTGGCCGTCGTCCCGCTGGAGACGCTGGTCGCGTCCCGAGGGTCGTCGTCGTCGTCGTCGCCGCCGCCGCCGCCGTCATCGTCACCGTCGTGCTGGGGCTAAGGCGCCGGCAAGACCGCAGCTGCTGCTGCTGCTGGGCCGGGGCCGCTTCGACCGGGTTGGCGGGGACCCGGGCGCGGGCGCGGGCCGGGCGCGTTCTCCTCCATGCGGGTAGCGCGCATCCGGGCAGCCAGCTGGCGGGCGGCCCGGCCACGGAACCATTCTGGGGGGGCAGGGGGGGGGGGGGGGGGGGGGGGGGGGGGGATGAGGAGGTGGAGGGCACAGATTAATCCACGACCCGATGCCGAACAAGGGGCGGGGTCGTCAGGGGGGGGGGGGGGATGTGGGTGCATGGGGGATGATGTGTGTGCGGCCGTGGAGCCTGGGGCGCGAGCCACCGACCTGGGCCATGACGGCAGCCCGCCTGAGGCGGCCCCAGCGGACGCGCTGGCGGTGGCCCCGGACGAGGGCCTGCAGCCTGAGGAGGCCCCGGTACCGGCGCCCGACGGCCTCGCGGGCCCGGGCGCCCCGCCACACGCGCTGGATGAGCCGAGCGGCCCCCTGGTGGCGCCGCTGGTGGGCCAGGGCCCGGCAGAAGACCCGCTCGGCCCGCTGACGGGCCACCCCCTGCAGGAGGCGCACCGCGGCCAGCCGGCGGGCGGCCTCACGGCGGGCGAGCGCCACCCGGAGGGCACCCAGGATGACTCGGCCGGCCTGGAGTGGTTGGGTGGGGGCGGCGGTCAGTGGGGAGCCCGACAGGGAATGGGGATGGGGATGGTGATGGAGATGGTGATGGAGATGGCAGGTGGATGGCGGACCTTCATCCTTCGGCGGTGGTCGTGGGTGCGCCAATGTCGCTGGATGGCTGCGGCGGCCTGTGGGAGGGGGGGAGGGGGAGGGAGAGGCGAAAGAAGGGTGAGGGGGCAGGAGGGGCGGCCGTGCCACGCGACGCCCCCACCGGAGGGCAGGGCAGGGCAGGGCAGGGCAGGGCAGGGCAGGGCAGGGCAGGGCAGGGCAGGGCGGACCTGGTCGGGGGACATGGCCATCGGCGAGGGGCGAGGGGCCTCCGCGGGGACCCGCCAGCAGGGCAGCTGGGGCGCCGCGAGCAGGCCCCTCGCTGCGGGCGGAGTCTGGGCTGCAAGCGCGGCCTCATCGACAGGCTGCTGCTGCTGCTGCTGCTGCTGCTGCTGCTGCTGCTGCTGGGGCAGGGGGGAGGAGGTCGGCCGGGGCTGCAGCGGGGGCAGCAGGCGCGGGCGGGGCGAGGCCGAGGCGGGGCTGGTGGCCCCTCGGGGGGCCACGCCGGGTGCGGGCGGCAGGCGGGCGGGCCGGGTGGGGGAGAGCGAGGCCGGGAGGGCCGGCTCCTCGACCGTGGCCTCGGGGCGCGGGCAGCCGGGGGGAGCCGGCCGGCCGGGGTCGCGGGAGGGCTGGAGATGGGGGCGGCCTCGTCGGCCCTCAGGCCGGGAGGGGCCGGGCACCGTGGGGAGGGGCGAGGGGAGGGCTGGAGCCGGGGGCGGCCGACCGGGCGGGGACGGCGAAGGCGCCCGGGGAGGCAGCGGGGGCAGGACGACGAGCGAGCCGGGGCGGGGCAGGTGGCGAGGGCGGTGCGGCGGCCTCGGCCTCGCAGGGGGCAGCATCGGGCGGGCTCACGGCCGGAGCAGGGGCCGGGTCAGGCGGGGGGCTGCCGGCCGGAGGAGCAGAGGGGGCGGGGGCGGAAGCGGGGGCGGAGCCGATGCCGATGCCGATGCCGATGCCGATGCCGATGGTCATGCGGGACGCGGGGGCGGCGGGGGCGGGGGTCTGGGTGGCATCGGCGGCGAAAGGCGCCGCCTCGGCCGGCTGGGCCGGGGGGATGGAGACCGTTGCAGCAGAGATGACAGGGGTGGCAGGGATGGACGGGGCGGCGGGGCGGGGGAGCGGGGACGCCAGGAGGCCGCCGGCGTGTCGCATGGGGGGCGGGGTGATGTGCGAGGGCCGGGGCTGGCGGCGCGACGGGGACGGAAGGGCCAGCGTGTGGGCGGGCGGTGGCGATGGTGGCGGCGCGGCCAACTCGACCAGGGGGGTTGGCGGGAGGGCAGGAGAAGACGGCTCCTGCTGGGGGGGCCCGGGCGGGGCGTTGAAGGTCCGACCGTAAGCTCCCCGCTGCGCGGCCCGGGGAGCGAAGGTGGGCGGTGGGGGAGGCGGCCCCTCGGGCAAGGGACAAACTGGTGGGGAGGATTCTAAAGGATGGTCCCCCGTGGTGGGACCCGGAGGAGGAGGAGGAGGAAGAGGAGAAGAAGAAGAAGAAGGAGACGGGTGCCCATCGGACGGATGGGCTGAGGGGGTGGGGATGGGCTCCGGAAGGGCAGGGGTGGTTTGTACATCGGATGGTGTTACAGAAGCGCGTCGTTGTCGGCCCAGCAGGAGCCGTTGCATGGCGCGGGCACGCGCCCGGGGATCGGGAGGAGCAGGCTCCCACGGCGGGGGGGCAATCCACCTGGGGCGCGAGCCGCCCTTCCACGTCGGTTGTCCGTGGAGAGGCTCGTAAAAAAGGCACTTTCGGAGGAGGGTCCCTCCCGGGTAGACAACCACATCGGTGGACACGACCTCCACTTCGCACTCGACATGGAGCGGCAACGGGGAAGGGGCTGCCTCGAGATCTTCGGCACTCTCGGCGCTTGGAGGCTCTTCGTCAAATCGATGAAAATTTTCGGAAAATTTTAGGACGGTTCGCCGAGGTTCGATCGGGCTCGACACCACCGCCGGAAGCGCAAATCGGCGAGGCCCCCGATGGAGATAAAAGTCACTTTTCCGAAGACGCGCCGACTGTCTCGGAGCAGTCGATTCGATGGGAAGGCTTTGGGTTGTAGGGGCCGGTGGCCTTGCCCCGGCAAGGCGAGCCCGAAGGAGGCTGTCAATGATCTCTTCAACGTCGGTCTCGCTAGAAAAGGCCCCACGGTATTTTAGAATATTTCGAAAAAAGTGTAACGTCCCAGACCCAGCGTCCATGGACCGGCGAATGACCGCGTTTCAACAGAAAAACCGCTTCGGGGAAGAGTGGCTCCGACACCCTAGGGAACCTCCTCAGTTTTTGTGTTCGTGTTTTTTCGCACTCCCGGGGCTGGCGTCCGCGAAGAACCCAGAGTGCCCGCATCTTCGGTTCGATGAAAAGAGTTTACTTGAATACTTTGCGAAGCACAAGGTCGAACGGCCCTTCATTTGTAAATGATCGGGATCATTCCATCGCCCTTTACCTTCTTGCAGAAGGACATCATCCAGCAAAAAATTTCGTGCGGGACATTCTGTAGGTATCATTCTCCCTTTATTTGGATCTGCCTTTCGGTCCGTCTTCGTGCATGGGTATCATGCTCATTTTCTGCGGCCTAGCCTGGGTGCTTGTTTATTGGATGTGGGCGCGACCAACGCGGTCACTCCATCAGCCATGCTGTCAAGGTCGCCCCGCTTCTTCTGCTTCTGGGGTTTTCTCACCACCACCACGACGACTCGGCGGCTTGTGTCCCTCCAGACGAAACACCCCTGCGTCATGAACCTCTCGACGCGCACCCTCTGGTGCTACGAATGCGATCGGGAGGTTCTCATTGACCTGCAGCCCGAGGCCTCCCGAGCCCAGCTCCGCCAGCTGCAGACCCTCTTCCAGGGCTCGCCCCTCCCCCTGGGGACCCCCTTCCCCTCCTCTGGCACCCCGCTGGGCCCCACCTCTGCCATCCCCCCCGCCGGCACCCCTTCCACCCTCTCATCGGCATCTTCCAGCGGGACGCTCCCCGCCGGGACCTCGGCGCCGCTCCTGGCGAGCTCCCCTGTCCCTGGGGCCATCGCGACCGCCGTGGGGAGCGTCCAGTACCCGGCGGCCTCCCCCACCTCGGGCCGTCCAGCCCCCGCCGGGCCCGTCGATGGGGCAGCCCCCATGGAGATCGAGGCGCATGCACCGACCCCCCCGCAGCCGGCCGGCGCCACGGCCCTGCAGGCGGCCGCCCACCACCCGCCGCTTCGGCGACGGCCGTGGGGCAATCCGCCCTGGCAGGCTTCTCGGCAGCCTCCACGGTGGGCGTCATCGCGCCGCTGGCCCGAAGGCGGAAGGCCCACCAGAAAGGTAGCCCGCCGCCGCCCGCCGCCGCCCGCCGCCCGCCCCGCTCCATCCCTCTGTCCCTCCCGTCCCTCCCGACGCTCCCTTCACGTGCTGCATCCCCGACCCCCCCCGGCAGGCCTCTGCGGGCTGCACAACATGTCCAACACGTGCTACATGAACGCGGCCCTGCAGGCCCTGAGCATGTGCTACCCACTCCAGCGCCACTTCGCCAGGGTCCGCCGCCCCGCCCTCCGCCCCCCCCCCCCCCCCCCCCTCCCAAAACCCGCCGCGCCTTCGTGGGCCCCGCTGATTTCCGGTGGTTTTGGTCTGCTTCTCTTTGGGGGGCTGTGGCTGTGGGTGGGCGGCGGCGGCAGGGCAGGTACCGCTGGAGCTGAACGAGAGCTCAACCGGACGAAGAGCACCCGGTACATGGCCCTGGCCGAGGCCTACCAGGAGCTGGTCCACCACATGTGGAAGGGCAATGCGTCCGGCCACCACCCCAGCCCCGCACTCTGCTGCACCTCGCAGTAGTGGACAGGCCTGGCCAGCTTGGCCTGGGCCGGAAGTGGGCTTGTCCGGTCTCATGGGGCGATGGATGGGGGCGCTGGATGGGGGCGCTGGATGGGGGCGCTGCAGGTCGTCCATCTGGCCGGACCACTTCCGCACGATGGTCGCCTTCCGGAACTCCATGTTCGCCGGTGCCGAGCAGCACGTCCGCTCCCTCCCCCCTCCCCCTCCCCCCCCCCCCCCCCCCTCCCGCCCCGCCCCAACCCTGCTGTTGTCCCTTCCCCTGCCCCCATGCTTACCACATCATCTTCATCCTCCCGTCCTCCTCATGTCGTGGCCCCGCCGCCGCAGGACTCGCAAGAGCTGCTCCACTTTGTGTTGGACTTCATCGACGAGGAGCTGGCCTCGGACCTGCACCTGGTGGCCCCAACTGCCCCGAGGCGCCCTGGGTGGTCCCCGTGCCCGTGCCCCGCCCAGCGGCTCCGGATGCCGCTCTCCACCGGAGGCCGCGGTCCGTCGACGGGCCCCAATCCTCCAGCCACCCTCGTCGACCTGACCTGACCCGTTTCCTCCCTCCCTCCCCTCCCCTCCCTCCCCTCCTCCCTCCCTCCCTCCCTCCCTCCTCCCCTCCCCTCCCCTCCCCTCCCCTCCCTCCCCTCCCCTCCCCTCCCCTCCCCCTCTCCCTCTCCCTCTCCCTCCTCCCTCCCCCCTCTCCCTCCCTCCCCTCCCCTCCCCTCCTCTCCCTCCCCGCCCCTCCCCTCCCCCAGTTCGAGCGAAACGGCCTCGCGCCCTCCACGGGCCCGGTGGCGCTCACCCCGCCCGCCAGCGCCTCGGCCACTGGGATCCTCCCGGCGCCCTCTCCCTCTCCCCAGCCGCCGCCCCCGTCCCATCTCCCTCGGGACCCCCTGGAGGCCATCCCGCCCGCATCCACCGCCCTCCCAGCCCACCCGCCCTCGCCCTCGCCCCCGCACCCACCGCCCCGACCTCGGCCCCCTTCCGGCCGCCCCGGCCGCCACCTCGCCACTGGGCGCCGACCCACCAGCGGCCCCGGGAGCGCCCCCCGTCTTCACGCCCCTCGCCCGGGCCCTGCCGCCCGGGGCCAAGCCACCACTGCAGCATCGTCTCGCGGGTCTTCTCGGGCGTGCTGCTCTCCTCCGTCCAGTGCCTCCGCTGCATGCGGGTCCGCCCGCCCGCCCGCCCGCCCGCCCGCCCGCCCGCCCGCCCGCCCGCCCGCCCGCCCGCCCGCCTCCCATCCCGTCGTCCCGAGGTATCAACGACATGCGCCGGATCATATACCTCCCCCCCCCCCCCCCCCCCCCCCCCCAACTCCAACTCCAACTCGCCAACTCGCCAACTCTCCAACTCGGGGCCTGCAGTACTCCAACACGCGGACCCGGTTCTCGGACCTTTCGGTCTCGCTGCCCAACTCAAGCAGCGCGCCCGGCTGGCGGCAGCCTCGAACGGCCCCGCCCCCGAGTGTCCGCCCGCCGCCCCGCTGCAGCCTCCCCTTGCAGCCTCCATGTCGCTGTGCGCCCGTCGTGCCTGCAAGCGCCACCCTCATCTGCCGGGGATGTCTCCTCCTCCTCCTCCTCCTCCTCCTCCTCCTCCTCCTCCTCCTCCTCCTCCTCCCTCCCTCCTGGCCGGGGGCGCAGCGGCCGGGCTGATCTCGCGCTTCTTCAGCCGCGGCCCGACCGTCACCCTGGCCGACTGCCTGGACACGTTCTGCCTGCCCGAGCGGCTGACCGAGAAGGAGAAGTACCACTGCGAGCACTGCCGCGGCATGCACGACTCCGAGATCGCCCTCTCCCTCGAGGTCCTCCCCGAGGTCGCTGCCGCCACGCCCGCCCGCCCGCCCGCCCGCCCGCCAGCCCGCCCGCCCGCCAGCCCGCCAGCCCGCCCGCCAGCCCGCCAGCCCGCCAGCCCGCCAGCCCGCCAGCCCGCCAGCCCGCCAGCCCGCCAGCCCGCCCGCCAGCCCGCCCGCCGGGCTCAGGCAGCCAGCCCGCGCCACCCCATGAGAGGTGACCCCGCGCCACGGAAACGGACGCCATCGTGCGGCCCGCCGCTCATGATGCGATGATGCGGGCTGGCTGTTTGGCTGGGCGGTCGGGTGGGGCGGCAGGTGCTGGCCGTCCACATCAAGCGGTTCCGCTACTCGGCCCACTCCAGCTCCAAGATCAAGGAGTTCATCCAGTTCCCCCCGCAGCTCGGTCCGGCCCCAGTCCCCCAGCATCCGAGGAGGGAGGAGGAGGAGGAGGAGGAGGAGGAGGAGGGGGACGGCCATGGCCAAGGGTGCCTCGAATCGACGGGCGCGCGCCAGACTTCGGGACATTCGACGCATCATCTTCTCTTCTCCGTCCTGCGTTTCGGGTCCGCTGCGGTCGATGGTGGGCGATGGTGGGCGATGGTGGGCGATGGTGGTGCCGGGCAGACATGTCCAAGTACCTGACGGGCTCCCCTACCTGGAGGCCCTCCGGGCCCGCCAAGGGCAGCCTGCCCCCGTCCCCCCGGCCGGGGCAGCGACCACCGGGCCCGGGCGCCACCAGCACCGGCCCCGCCGCAGCCCTCGCTGTACAACCTGGTGGCGACCATCGTCCACCACGGTCTCTCCTCCCCCCCCCCCCCCCCCCCCCAATCACCCCGACCACCGCAGTCAGCAGCCAGCTGGCTACGCGAGTTGTCCGCTCTCATCGCTCGCCCCCCTCCCTGACATCCATCCAATATGCCCCCCTCCCCGACATCCATCCAATATGCGGCGGGCGGTGGGTGGGGCTGGCGGTGTGGCCGTGCACGGCTCGTGGGCCTTGGGCAGGGGACAGCGGAAGCAGCGGGCACTACGTGGCCTACGGGCGCCACCCCAAGAGCGGGGCCTGGTACAGCTTCAACGACGCCCAGGTGTACCCCTGCCAGGAGGAGGACGTCCTCCGGTGCCAGGCGTACGTGCTCTTCTACCAGCGGGCCGTCGCCGACCTGCCCGAGCGGGTCCAGCTGGTCAAGGCCCTCCGCACCATCGTCCGCACGCCTGCCCCCCCCGCCGCATCCCCATCCGCATCCGCTGAGCCGACATTGACGACGTTGGGTTGGGTTGTTGGGTTGGGTTGGGTTGGGTTGGGTTGGGTTGGGTTGGGTTGGGTTGGGTTGGGTTGGGCGGGGGCCTGGGATGGGGGGTGCGGGGGCGGCCACCAGGACTCGCCCGCCCGGGCGGTGCTCAGCGCCGAGTGGTACAACCGGCTGGTCACCTTCGCCGTGCCCGGCCCCATCGACAACTACTCCGTCACCTGCCCCCACGGCCAGGTCCGCCTCCCTCCCGACCCCACCGCCTCCCTCGTCCGTCCCCGCTGCACCTGTCCCCCCCGCCCGGCGAGCACCTGCACCCTGACCCTGACGGCCCTGACTACGGCGCGGCTGTGTGTGGGCAGTTCTACCCGCCCATGCGCGAGTCCTACCTGGAGGTGCCGCTGGAGTGCTACCAGCGCCTGCACCGCGACTACGGGGGCGGCCCCTTCCTGCGGCCCGACCGGCCCTGCCCCGTGTGTGCCCTCAACCGGCGCCGCCAGACGGAGCGGGCCCAGGTGCTCGACGAGGACCGGCCCCGGCTGGTGGGCCGCGAGTGCTGGTACCTGATCAACGCAGACTGGGTCGCACAGTGGCGCCGCTTCACCAAGCCCGGTCCGTCCCCGGCACAGCCGGCGGCGCCTGACGAAGAACCAGCGGCGGGGCGCGGGCAGGGCGGGTGGCTGGCGGGTGGATGGGGCTCCTCGGATGACCGGCCGCGACGCCGTGCTGATCGGCCTGTGGTGTGCGGGGGTGTGCGGGGGTGGTGTGCGGTGGTGTGGGGGGCGGATGTGTGGCGGCGCAGGGTCGACCGAGCCGCCCCCGGGCCCCATCAACAATGGGGTCCTCCTCGACCCCAGCGGGCAGCCCCTGCCGGGTCTCGAGGCCTCGCGCCACTACCGGGGGCTCATCCCCAAGGTTCGCGCCGCACCAACCGCCTCTCTTCTCCCCCTCCTCCTCCCCATCCCCTCCCCTCTTGGGTAATAACGGCTCCCGTCTCCTCCCGCTCCGGCTGGTGCTGCCGCCACAGGTGTGGGATCTGCTCCATCACATCTACGGGGGCGGGCCGGCCCTGCCCCGGGTGCAGCTGGACATCTACAGCCCCAGCCCCCAGGGCGCCCACCGATAAGGCCACCAGGCCGCTGGGGCGCGGGCTGGGGGGCGCGGGCTGGGGGCTGGACGGGTGCTGGGTCGGTGGTGGGCGGGCGTGTGTGCGTGCGTTTTTGTGCAGTCGGTTCGAATTCCGTTTCGGCGGGGTCGGCCGCGTGTTCATGTACCATCCTGCTGCTGCTGGTGCTGCTGCTGCTGTTTTTTTACTCTTGGGCGACCGTCAATCTCGTCTTTTCGCTTGTTGTTGTCGTCGTTTTCCCCGACTTCATTCAGCGAAAATGAGCGGGCGCTCTTCTCCTCTCTTGCGGCTTTGATCAGCAGCGGGTCAGCGTGAAAAAGTTGCTCCCACCGGCGTGATGGAGGGTGGGGACCTGAGCACCCTGGTAGCCGTCGTTGAAGACATCCCGATTGGCAGAGCCAGCAACCACCCTCGCAATGAAAATCGAGGTGCCATCAGATTCTAAAAACGAGCGCTCTTGAGTAAAAAACAGAAAACGGTCCCCAGACCCATCTCAATTTCCTTGTCGACGATACACTCCAAGTGACCGATACATTCTTGAATGCGAGGGCACAGGGCGAGTTCGGAGCTCACTGCTGGAATCGCCGTGAACCAAGGCTTTCCGGTCGCAGGATTCACCTCCGAAAATTTATTCAGGGTGCGTCCGCTGTTGCTGCCAGCCCACATAACAGCATCCTTCTCATTCACGGAGGGCACGTTCACGATGCACTTTGTGTCACAGCACCCCACGGCGGCAAGCCAGCGGGTCCCGGTCAGCAAACTCCAACATCCTGCCCACTCAGCTCGCACGGGATGACATGGGTTTGGGCACCCGGGCAGCGGTCCCCAAAAGGGGAAACTCGCTGTACCAATTTCGACTCAAAACGGCATCGGAGAGAGTGCGAAAGATTGGCTGTGCCAATGGTGAGGAGGACACGGGCTGGTTCATCCTTTCAATGGTAATGAGTGACAAAACACAAGAAGGTCGAAGTGTGACAGACATTGCATGGCGCAACCCAAGCGCAGGCGAAAACATTGGGACGAGAGCGGGTCTGGTCAAACACGGAAATCAGGCAGGTCGGCCCTGAATTGAATTCAGTGAGATTTTGTAGATCGTATCCGCAGATTCGGACCGGTGTTGAGAAGAAGATGGCATTTGTTGAGGGGGATCGAAACCTTCTCCATCAGATCTTGGGCTATCGAACGGGGAGCAGTGGCCCGATTTGGATTCAAAAAACCACTTTTGGCCAACGAATGCACGCACGCCGCGCCGACCGTGAAATTGTTGACCCTGTGCAATTGACGGCAATTTTGCGACACGAAGTTCTTTTGCATCTCGGTTTGTCACAACCACATCCGACCATCGCAAAAACAATCGTTTTCCGTAGGCCTTCTGACGCCCGAAGGCAACCCATACGTTGTTCCGCTCAACTATGGACTTTCTGAAGATGGCAAGACGTTGTACCTTCATGGCGCTTCGGCAGGAAAGAAGCTCGATTGCATCCGGTCCGCCACCCGGTACCTGATTGTTTCGGTTCTCAACACCTTCCCCCTCAGCCACCACTCCCAGGTATCTTTTGATGTTACCCAACGGCGGCGTCTGGCCGTCCAAGTGGATCCGTACTGCCGCTCGACCACCAAGTTCACCTCGGTCATGGGGGCCGGGGAGGCCACCCGGCTGACCGACCCGGCCGAGAAGATGGAGGCGTTCAGCGTCATCATGGCCCACATCATGACCTACGAGGGCCTCCTCAAGGAGCCCGTCGTGCCGGGCGGCGGGGACCTGGTCCTGACCACGGGCCCCCAGGCGGGCCCCCTGCCCGACCCCGTGGCGGCCGGGTACCGGCAGGCCGAGGAGCGCTTCCGGGCCCAGCTGGCCCACGTGCGGGCGACTCTGCCCGGCCAGACGGGGATGGAGGGCGTGGTGGCCCAGACGGCCATCATGAGGATCGCCCTGACCCAGCTCACGGGCAAGACTAACGGCCACTTCGACTGATGAGGTGGGCCTCGGGCCGGTGGCCCCTCGCTCTCCGGAGGAAGCGGAGATGAAGAAGAGTGGAGGATCTTGTTTTGGGAATGGATGTCAAACTCAGGGCGGAGGGGAAACAGAGAAACAAACTCGGCGGATCAGCAGCAGCAGCAGGGGGGGGGGGGGGCAGAGGAAGGGACCAATGCGGGAGGGAAACCATAAAGAAGCAGAAGAACACAGGGCCGAGGGGGGCGACGGGGTGGAGGCGGTCCCCGCGAGGAGACGGGCCCCACCCCTCCGAAACCCTCGGGGGAGGAGGAGGAGGAGGCAAGCCAGGGAGAGAGGGAGGAGGAGGAGGGGAGGATGAGGCAGCCAGGGGCCTCGCTAGTCCCGCCCAGATCCGGGTCTGCGCGGAGCCAAATGGTGGGTGGGGCGTACAGGCCGTGCTGAGGAGGCATGAGGAGCAACGAAACAGGGGGGGAGGGGGAGGAGGAGAGGGAAGGGGGTGGTGAGGGCGTCCACCAGCTCGCTCAAGGGCACAAGAAGGGGGGCGAGATGGAGGGATGGAGGGATGGAGGGATGGAGGGATGGAGAGGAAACGACAAAAACAGCAGCAATAACAACAAAAACAACAACAAAAAAAAAAGGAAAACCAATCTTCGTCACGAGCGACTGAAAATTAGGAAGAAAGGGGTGGGGGTGGGTGGGGCGGGGTGGGGTGGGGCGGGGGATTTGGTGGGAATGGGTGGGGGCAGGAGGGCCACCGACGCTCCCTCCCGCCCCGCCGCCCAACACGAGCAGACGACACGCACGCATGCGGAGGAGGGCACACGTACGCACAGAAACGGACACGGGCACACGGACACACACGAGGGAAAACGTACAACAACGGGCGGTGCGGATGGCTGCTTGTCACGCGGTCCGCAGCCGGGCCGGCCAGACGGGATCGCCACTGCCCCTGGGGGCGGGCCGGGGAAGCGCTGAGAGGGCGAGGACCAGGGCGAGGGAGAGATGGCGCGTACAAGAGAAAATGGCGATGCTATGTGGCGGGTGGGCAGCGGGTGGGGTGAGGGGCAACAAGGGGTAAAGACGGGGAGGGAACGGCCAGAGAGACACCACACGGTCGAGGCGAGCACGATGATGGGTCCGGGGAAGGAGAGGGGGGGGGCTGCCCGGCTGGGAGGATGGAGCGCCGCCCAGCCGAAGGCGAGACGACAGATCCAAGAGGGCAGCAGAGCCCCGAGCAACCAAGACGCCAACAAGACGAACACACGGGGGTGGCGTCTCTGCAAGGGATCGGTGGCGGGGGCTTCCAGAAGCATGGAGGCTGCTGCTGCTGCCGTCGTCGTCGCCGGTCCAGTCGCTCACTGGTACGGGCCGCGGTGACGCCTGGCGGAGAAGGGCGGCGGATAGGGCAGCCCCGGCTGCTGCGGATCGGCCGACCCGTGGTGCCCGTGGTGCCCGAAGTGGTGGCGGGGCTGCAGCTGGGGCTGGGGCTGGGGATGGGCTGGGGCTGGACAGGGGGCTGGGATTGGGGTGGGCCGGGGGGCTGGCCGGGGGATTGGAAGGGGGCCATGTACGGGAGCCCCCCAAGGCCGGGTGGGGGCGAAGGCGAGGGGGACAGCGGGAGCTGAGGCTGGGGCAGGGGCTGCTGCTGCTGCGGGGGGGCGCCTGACGGAAGGCCCTGGCCGGTCTGGTTCTGCTGCTGGAGCCAGCTGTGGTGCAGGTAGCTGTGCAACTGCCGCTGGAGGGGCAGCGCCTCCTGCTGGTTGATGAGCAGGCTGGCCTGGATGAGGTCCAGGTAGATCCGCGAGGGGGAGGTCGGGTCAGGCGGGGTGGGGAAGAACGGCATCTGCGGGCCGCCCCGGAAGGTGGGCTGGGGGGCCATCTGGACGGCCATCCGCGTGTCGAGGGGTACGGGTGGGGTCGACAGGAGCGAGGGGGGCATAGCGGGCGGGGGAGGCAGCACCGACGGGTTGCCGTAGGGACCGCCGACGACGGCCGGGGTGAGTTGCTGCTGCTGCTGCTGCTGCTGCTGCTGCTGCTGCTGCTGATGGGCGGCGAACTGCGTGTCGAGGCGGGCCGGGCCGGCCAGCTGGAGCGACTCGAGGATGCCCGCCAGGGCCATGGGGTTGGTCTCCTGCAACTGCGCCATGGCCGCCGCCAGCTGCATGGGCGTCAGATCGGGGGCCCGCTCCAAGGGGTTCAGGGAGGCTCGAAGTGCCTGTTGTTGCAGCTGCAGCTGCAGCTGCAGTTGCTGTTGTTGTTGCTGCTGCTGCTGCTGCTGCTGCTGCTGCTGTTCCAGCTGTTGTTGGGCGGAAGGGGCAGCCTGAGGGAGCGGGTAGGGGAAGACCGGCTGCATCTGGGGCTGCAGGATGGAGGCGCCGTACGGTGGGAGGAAGGGGGCAGCCGGCGAGGCCGCATTGGTGCCCGGAAGCGGAGTGGACGCGGAGAACGCGGGGCCGTTGCTGGAGGCGGGAGAGGGCCGCACGGCCGGCTGGTGCAGCTCGGGTGGCCGAGGGGCGGATGCGGGTGCGGGGCCGGGTTGGGGGTTCAAGGCCAGGTCGACCTCGTGGTCGCCCATCAGGTCGTCCTCGAAGAAGGAGGACGAGGCGAACGGCGACGGGACCAGGTTGGGCAGCAGGAAGGGATCCGACCGCGAGCGGCGCGGCGCCAGGGAAAGATCCGAGCCGGTGTTGGAGAGCGAGCCCAGCGAGCGCGGCGCGGCGCCGTCGGCCGTCAGATCGGAGCAGCCCGAGTCGCCCCGGGGCCGCCCCTGGATGGGCTGCGGGAGGCTCATTGCCCCGCGTTGCTGCTGCTGCTGCTGCTGCTGCTGCTGCTGCTGCTGCTGCTGCTGCTGCTGCTGCTGCTGCTGCTGTTGTTGTTGTTGTTGTTGCTGCTGCTGCTGCTGCTGCTGCTGCTGCTGCTGTTGCGGGTTCTGGTTCTGGTTCTGGTCGGGCAGGGCGAAGTGAGCCTTGAGCATGTTCATGGCCGCCCGGAAGCGGCCCCGGACGTTGTCGACGCTGAAGGGCGGCAGGGTGTTCCGCTGGCCCACGAAGAAGGCCACGTGGTCGGCCGAGAGGGCGCCCACCGAGCGGAGCAGGTTGAAGATGGACCGGGGCTTGGTGTGCAGCATCAGCCGGTTGAGGAAGTCCAGGTCGTCGGGCGTGACCAGCTCCAGGAAGATGTTCAGGATGGGCCGCGCGTCGGCATGCAGGAAGCGGAACGAGATCAGGGCCCGGGAGAGGTACGGGTAGTGCGAGAGGACCACCCACTCCTTGGTCGTGGGCATGGCGTTGCTCCGGCCCAGCTCGCTCTTGGGCGTTCGTAGGAGAGGCCCCGGGGACGGGGCAGGAGCAGGGGCCGCGACGGCAGAAGCCACGGCGGCCAGTGGGGCAGGAATCGCGGCGCTGTGCGGCGCAGGAGTGGGGGTGCTGGTGGCGGCTGGAGCGTTGGCTGGGGTGTTCGCAGCAAGGTCGGTGGGGGCTGTTGGGGTATCGGCGGTGGTTGGGGTGGCGGTGACCTCCGCGCGCGTTTGGGTGGGGCTCGAGGAGGGGGCAGCAGAAGAAGCCGACACGCCTTGGCCGCTGGCAGCGGGGGTGGGGGTGGGGGTGGGCGCGGTCACATCGACATCAGGACGCGAGGGCGGGGGAAGTGGTGGCTGTCGCCGCTGTGGCGCCCCTGCTGCGGCCGGTTCGAGCAGCAAGTCCGGGAACACCCGCTGGACGATGCGGTGCCAGGCCGGGTTGCTCTGGACGAAGGGGACGAACGATGGGTCCTTGAGCACCGGGGCCAGCAGGGGGCTGGCGTGCATGCTCGTAATCCACTGCTCGAAGAGGTCCTCATCCATGACGGTGGACGACGGGGGAGGGAGCGCCGCGGGCTGGTTGCCGGCGACCACCACCACCGAGGGGGGCGTCTCGGTGGGCTCCTGGATGACCAGCAGGGGGTGCTCGGCCGGGTGCTCGCTCTGGCACTTGGCGCACAGGTTCAGGTTCTGCTGGCACAGGACGCACTTGTACCGGGTCCCAACAATTTCCACCCCGCACGTGTGGCAGTGGACCAGGTGCCGGGTCTGCGCGAGGAGGAGAGAGAAGCGGGACCGATGGAGGGCTGAGAGCCAGGGAGAAAGAGAACTCGGACCGGTCTTGCAGACGATGAGGCATCATTCTCGGTGTCGGGTGTGAGTCGGATTTTGAGAGGCAGGCTGGGCTCGAGGGTACAAAGGGCGCTGGAGGAGATGACCACCATTGGGGTAGGATGCGGCCCATCGAGGGAACAGACCTGTGAAACTCAATTTCGTTTGTGATTCGACACGGCTCTCCGTCACGGTCTGTCGAAATAGGGAGAAAGAAAGACAAGGCGCAAGGGACATGTATGGGGGGTTAAAAACGCCCGAGAAGGAGTGAAAATGCGGTCATGCCGGGAAAAAGGTGGCCGAACCGTCGTACGTAATCAAATACTTCGTCGTAAGATCGCCATCGAAAAAAACTGAGGCAATTTCCTCCAGAAGAGAGAGGAAACGAAATGGATAGTACAGGGCAACTGATTTTGTAACATTTGGCACTCTAATCTGACAATCGACGATAATCTCCCGGCCTAAATCTGGCATCGGCCGGCCGGTCCTCGCCAGAAACCGCGAGGCCTAGATGGTGTGGGACGATCCGAAAGGCACGAGACACTAAATCGGGCTCGTGTTCTCGTTCGGGTTGCTTTCTTTTTTAAGCCGCCCAAGTAGGAAACGTGTACAAAAGAGAGAACACACTTCACATCAACGCAATGCGTAGCTGTCCGGCATCCAGCTGAGCAGCAACGTCTTGACCACCATGCACACGAACCAAGGCTCGACCAGCGTCCGAATGGAGGCAAAAATTGGTGAGCAATCGTACGGCCACAAGGAAAGGAGCTTGTCGTTGGAATCCCTCGTCATCACCTGGGCTGGGTACCAACTCATTGTTGATGGGCTCGGTTTGGAACCGGTGCAACGCTGGGAGATACCGGAGCAGCTGAACGGACCACTTGAAAAACGGGTATTGAACCCAAGGCATCGACATTGCGTCGGCCAGTGCTGCGACGCAATCACAAAAATGGCGGGATGAGCATCCCACCCCGGGTACCCACCCATTCCCACGCCGCCACGTCGGGCAGTATGATGACAGACTGCCCATGGCCATCCAGAGTGGCTCGCAGTGGTCGCGCTCCCATCTCCACCGGGACCGGGCCTCGTCGCCCGGGGTCGGCCCCGACAGGACGGCCTCGAGTGCCCCCATGAAACGCGTCATGCGCCTCCAACAGTAGTCGGTGCAGTGGTTTGTGAGGTGGGTCAGGAAGAGGCCCGGCAGAGGCTGGGGCAGAGCGACGAGGGGGCTCGGTTCTGGGGCAGGGCCCTCGGCTGGGGCTGGGGCGGATGCCCCCGCCGGCGGGGGAGGCAGTGGGCCCAGCGGGACGGGCTCGCGGAGCTCGGGCCGGCCGTTGAGAAACTCAAGGAAGGGCGCCGACCCTGCCCACGGCGTATGCAGAGGGATTCAGTGACCCGGCGGAGGTGAAGAAGGGGCCGCACCAGAGGGGGCGTGCGGGGGCGTGGCGAGGCGGACCGGAGATGGCGCTCTCCATTCCGAGCCCGCTGGCCAGGACGATCCGGACGGAGAGGGCGCACAGAGACGCCCACAGCTCATCCTCTGCGTCGTCCCACCCACCCCGCCTCACACGTGTGCCCACATGACCTCCAGCCGTGACCTCCGAGGGAGCTGTCCGGGGGGGGGGGAGGGGGGGAGGGAATGGTGGCGAGGGGAGGGACCGACCGTCAGCACGGAGGGCCTCCTCGGGAGCGCTCCGTGGCGGGTCCTGGGCCTCGGCCGGGCGGCGGCTCCAGAGGTTGTACAGGGCCCCGAGCCAGGGCCAGGCCAGCTCTTGGCCGGTCTCCATCGAGACCGCGAGCATGTTCAGCAGGGCCGCGCAGGCGCTGCTGGCCGCCTCGAGGCCCGCCTGCCGGAGCCAGCCCGGGGGGCGGCGGACCCCGTTGGGGAGTTGCTCATCTAGTGGAGCGGACGGGGGGATGGGTGTGTCAACCGAAGGCGAGGGCGAGGGCGAGGGCGAGGGCGAGGGCGAGGGCGAGGGCGAGGGCGAGGGCGAGGGCGAGGGCAGGAGGGGGGTCGGCGCGGACCGTGGTGGCCGGCGGGACGGGGAACGTCGAAGAAGTCCTCGGAGGCCCCCGGGGGCAGGGGGGGCAGGGGCAGCAGGGCCAGGTCGGCCAGCGGGGCCGGCGTCAGGAAGGCCGCACACTGCCGCACCAGGAAGTGGGCCAGCAGCCCCGGGGCGCCGGCCTTGCGGAGCCCCTCGGCCGTGCCCGGCTCGGCCGAGACCACAAGCAGCGGGGTGATCAGCGCCGTCAGGGGGGTCGCCGCCGTGCTGCTCGCGAAGGGCCCCCCCAAAAGGGCCGGCCCAGGCGGTCAAGAAGAAGCGATCACGCGGGAGGGCGTGATAGTATGCGTGGGGGTGATGCCGACCAGAGGCCGCCGAAGATGTGTGGACACACGTCGAGGACGTTGGCCGGGGCCAGGCGGGACCCGATGAAGCGCGCCGACTCCGCCAAGGGCAGCTGCGAGCAGCCCACGCACACGCACACGCCCACGCCCACCGCAGCGCATGTTCGGCGACAGGGAAGAAAGATTGATCAGGACTGTGGGGCGGACGGGGACTGTGGGCTGTGGGCTGCCGGGCGGGCGGACCGAGCGCAGGGCGAGCAGCTCGCAGCAGCGTCGGGCGGGCGGGACGAAGGCTTCCACCTGATCCGGGGGTACCGCATACGAGCCCTCTGCGCCCATAAGTCACGCCCCAGATCGGATGCCGCGTGTGAGGGCAGCCCGACGACGGGGCGGGGCGGGGCGGACCGTCCCGGACGGACTGCATGATGAGGCGCAGGTCAAGCAGCAGGGCGATGGCGTTCGGGTCGGGTCCCTCGGGGCTCTCCGCCACGGAGGGGCGGGTCGGACGCTCCAGCTGCCTGGCGGCGGTCTCCGTGAGGACGCGCAGGAAGACCCAGTCCAGGGGCTGCCGCCACCCACGCCACCACACAGGCGGAAACATTGACGGCGACGCCACGAGTGGGCGAGTGAAAGGACCCCCGTCCCGCCCGTCCCGCCCGTCCCGCCCTGCCCTGCTCAGCCGCCCCCGTCCCGTCCCGTCCCGTCCCGTCCCGTCCCGTCCCGTCCCGTCGTCCCTGCCCCGCCCCTGCCCCACGAAAGGTCGTGGTGGATCTGTATGGCCGACCTTCTGGCACTTGCAGCCGACAAGCCACCCGATCCCGCAGCAGGCGATCACCAGGTGGGTGACGGGCACCACGTCCGGGGGAAGCGCCACAGGGGGCAGGCTTGCGGCGGACGCTGCCGGGTCGGCGGGGAGGCCCATCAGGTCGTGGAGCAGCTCCCAGTACTGCAGCGGCCACCCGGAGGCGGGCTCATCCCAGATGCGCGACCCCTGCGACCATTCAGGAGGGTGGGTGGGTGGGTGGGTGAGGAGAGGAGGGGGCGGCGAGGGCGGACATGGGATGGTCTGCCCGAGCCACCGAGGGTCTGCCCCACGAGGGTATCCCCGAGCCATTGAAGCACGGCTCGGATGCAGGGATCGCAGGCGGCCAGGTCGGCGCCTTCCTTCCGGCGCACGGCCAGGTGGTGGCGGGCGTGGGCCAGCACCCGCTCGATGATGGTGGCCTCGGTCGGGGGCGCCTGGGAGGACCCCGCCCGGATGGCCCCCGTGGCGTAGAGTAGGGCCGGGCTGCCCAGGACCCGCTGCAGATGGGCCGATGTCGATGCTGTGCGCACGAGGTGAAGTAGTCAAAGGATGAGGAAAGGCGGGGCGGCGGCGGGGGTGGGTGGGGGCAGTGCAGGGCAGGTGAAGGGGCGGGGGGGTGGGGGGCCGACCAGGGACGGGTGGGTGGGCACTGAGGAGGTCCATGACCCTGTCCAAGAGGTGCTCGTCGAGCAACCTCCGGCCCACGGCGACCCCCAGGGCCCGCAGCCCCTCGAGGACGTAGGGGGGCGGGGACAGATGCCTCGCCGGCGGGCCATCAATGCGCAGCATGCCCCCAATGGCGACCAGCGCAATGTCTCGCTTCTCCGGGCTGCGGGGGTCGATGTGGTTGTGGCGGGAGGCGCAGTTCGTGAGTTTACGAGCGTGGGCGTGCGTGGAGGGGAGATAGGGTCGGGAAAGGAGGGCATGACGGTGCGCCAGACATGAGCAGGAGAGCAGAGAGGGCCTGGCTGAGCCCGGCGACCTGCTCCTGGGTTGGAGCGGTCGATAAATGGGCAAGGGGATTCATGGGGACACTCGAGGCCAGGGCCGCAAGGAAGCCGAGGGCCGCAGAGGATTCTGGGGCGGTGTCGAGGCCAAAGAGACTGTCGAGATCACTGTTAAACCACAATAAAGACCTTGATCGTCCGATGACGAAAGGAGACGCAGGCAGAAGGTCAACCCCGCAGCGTCGAAAAAGAGTGGGAACGATGCGGCGAAAGGCCCCGAGTTTTCGCTGGCTAACAGCATTCCCACCATTTTTTCTTCTGCTACAGAACTCCCCAACAAGCCCAAAATCACTTCCGGCGAAAGGGGCCCGGCGATCTGGGGTGGATTGCTTTCCGCGTCCGTTTGCGTTTTTTTGGCAACACAAAGGGCGCACAGCGTCTGTTCCCCTGTCGTGAGCTCTCGGAAGAGTTCGAATCGTAGGCAGATGTCGAGACCTCTTGCTGCCCCTCTGCCCCCCATGGGCCGTCGTGCCACCCCCACTTCGTCCCCTGCCCCCATCCGTGGTCCCCCCCTGGGGACCAGCCCGACTCCTCGCGGTCTGATTCCCCTTCTCTTTTTACCCCTTGCGAATTTTGGTTGGATTGGTTTGTGACGATGTTAGGCGATGTTGTTGGCCTCCTTCCCAACTTCCAGCAGTCCGCCGGCTCGGGTGGGATGCCTGCTCCTTATTCTGCCAGCCCTCGTCTTGCTTCCTTCCTGGACAACAAGCTCAGTGACGGTCTGATTGTTCTCAACTTTAAATATAAGTCTCCCGATTTGTTTTGCCAACTTGTTTTTGGCCAAAGATGTCATTGACATTCAGCGCTGGATCTCGAACCATATCAAGTATACCCTCAACCGCACGCGCGATACCATCGATATTTTCGGTATCTACCAGGCCACTGCCTACAGGTCTGTTTTCATGAGGTTCCCCCTTATCACTATCGTGATGATCCGCACAGTGTCCGCAACCGTCTCACCGAGCGTTGGAACTCGACCAACCAGTGGTTCACCGAGAATGGTGTCAAGCAAGTGAACTATCTTTCCCTGGAGTGGCTGATGGGCCGTGCTCTCCAGAATGCGCTCCTCAACCTGCACCTGAACGAGCAGTACGCTGATGCCCTGCGCGAGCTCGGCTTCACCCTGGACGATCTCTATGACCAGGAGTGCGATGCTGCCCTGGGCAACGGTGGCCTCGGCCGTCTTGCCGCTTGCTTCATCGATTCGCTGGCCACCCTCAACATGCCCGCCTGGGGTTATGGTGTCCGGTACACCTACGGCATGTTCCACCAGCGCATTCAGGACGGCTACCAGGTGGAGTTCCCCGAGTTCTGGCTGACCTTCGGCAACCCCTGGGAGATTGAGCGTCTCGATGTCCAGTACCTCATCCAGTTCGGCGGCCACGTCACCCAGGTCACGGACCCCGCCACCGGTCTCAGCAAGGCCAAGTGGGAGACGGACGAGGTGGTGCGTGCCTGCGCCTACGATACCCTGATTCCCGGCTTCGGCACCTACAACACCCTGACCCTCCGCCTGTGGGCCGCCAAGCCCGCCAAGGAGTTCGACCTGCAGGTGTTCTCCAAGGGCGACTTCTTCACGGCCGTCGCCGACAAGCAGGCCTCGGAGAACATCACCTCGGTCCTCTACCCCAACGACAAGACCGAGAACGGCCACATCCTCCGCCTGAAGCAGGAGTACCTGTTCGTCAGCGCCACCATCCAGGATATCATCACCCGCCACAAGAAGGCTGGCCGGCCCCTGTCGCAGCTCCCCCAGTTCGTGGGCATCCAGCTCAACGATACCCACCCCGCCCTGGCCTCGCCTGAGCTGATGCGCATTCTGATCGATGAGGAGAGTCTGTCCTCGCCCTCTCCCACCCGCCCTCACCGCTGACCGACCCTGGCTCACCTCTCTCCTTTTTGTTGTTTTTGGCAGACCTGTCGTGGGAGGACGCCTGGGCCATCACCACCCGGTGCCTGGCCTACACCAACCACACCATCCTTCCCGAGGCGCTCGAGAAGTGGCCCATCGGCATGATGGAGCGCATCCTGCCCCGCCACCTGCAGATCATCTACAGCATCAACCACTTCTTCCTGCACGACGTGGTCGAGCGCACCTGGCCCGGCGACATGGGCAAGATGCGGTCGCTCTCCCTGATCGACGAGGAGGGCAGCCGGGCGGCCCGCATGGCCAACCTGGCCATCGTCTCGTCGCACACCGTCAACGGTGTGGCCGCCCTGCACACGGACATCCTCAAGAACGCCCTCTTCAAGGACTTCAACCAGCTGTGGCCCACCAAGTTCCAGAACAAGACCAACGGTGTCACCCCCCGCCGCTGGCTCAACCAGGCCAACCAGCCCCTGAGCGCCCTCATCACCCAGGCCCTGGGCCGGGGCGACGTGTGGCTGAAGGACCTGACCATGCTCCGCGCTCTCGAGAACCACGCCAACCACCCCGACTTCCTGCGGGCCTGGTCGCAGGTCAAGCTGCAGAACAAGGAGCGCCTGGCGCTGTGGGTCAAGAACAACATGGGTATCGAGATCGACCCCCTGGCCCTCTTCGACGTCCACGTCAAGCGTATCCACGAGTACAAGCGCCAGCTGCTCAACATCCTCTAGTCTGGCCGCCACGCCCCCCGCCCCTGCCCATGTTTGCCCTTTCTCCTTCTTTGAACCGCCGTCCTTCCTGCTCCTCCTGGGCATTTTGCACCGTGCTCACTCTTTCCATGCCTTTTCTCCTGCCCAGCTGCATCCACCGGTACCTGCAGTTCCAGGCCATGTCCCCCTCGGAGCGGTCCCAGTGCGTGCCCCGTGTTGTCTTCTTCGGCGGCAAGGCGGCCGTCGGGTACGACAGCGCCAAGCGGATCATCAAGCTCATCAACGCCGTGGCCAACGTGGTCAACGCCGACCCGGTGTGCAACAAGCTGCTCAAGATCGTCTACGTGCCCAACTACTGCGTCTCCCTGGCCGAGATCATCATCCCCGCGGCCGATATCAGCCAGCAGATCTCCACCGCCGGCATGGAGGCATCCGGCACGGGCAACATGAAGTTCGCCATGAACGGCGGCATCATCGTGGGCACCATGGACGGGGCCAACATTGAGATCTGCGAGGAGGTGGGCGAGGAGAACATGTTCGTCTTCGGCACCCGCACCCCGACGTGCCCGCCGCCCGCCAGAAGCAGTTGTCCGTCGGCGCCCGCCCCTGCCCCTTGCGCCCCACAGCCCTCCCCCTCGCCTTCCCCGCTCTGTTCCTCTCTCCCCTCCCCTCCCCCCCGTGCTCACCTCGTCTCCTTGGCAATGCCTTGCCACCCCTCCTCTGCCCATCCCGCAGCGCCCCCGATTACCAGGTGCACCCCGACCTGAAGGCCGCCATCGAGGCCATCCAGGAGGGCAACTTCGGCGACGCGAGCTTCTTCGCGCCCATCGTCGAGCCCCTCCTCCGCGGCAAGGGCAGCGACTACTACCTCATCAACGAGGACTTCCCCCTGTACCAGGAGTGCCAGGTCTGACCACCAACCAACCACCACCAACCAACCACCAACCACCAACCAACCAACCAACCACCACCAACCAACCACCACCAACCAACCAACCAACCAACCACCACCAACCAACCACCACCAACCACCACCACCACCACCCGCGCGTTGCACAAAGAAACAACGGTGGGCAATCCACCCCAAAGCGTATGCCGTTCTCATCGTCCTTCTTTCCGCTTGCTCTCGCATTCCCGCAGGCTCACGTGGACGCCACCTTCAAGAACAAGCCCGTCTGGACCCGGATGAGCATCTACAACACCACCCGCATCGCCAAGTTCAGCAGCGACCGCTCCATCACCGAGTACGCCAACGAGATCTGGCACCTGGAGCCCTCCGAGTGCATCCTGCGCCCTCGCGCTTCTGGCGCCCCCGCCACCACCTTCTTTGGCCCCACCTCCTTCTAAAAGGGGTCCTTGGGCCTTGTCTGGTTGCCTTTCGGTGCCCTTTGGAAGGGAGCCGGCGCGCCTAGGCGAAGCTTCTTTTTTCCACCCACCCCACCGGATGAGTTTTTTTTGCCCTGATATAACCCGTGCCTCTCTCGGTCTTTTTCCCTTATTGATATCTTTCTCGGTTCGTTTTTTTCTGGCTTCGTTCGCTATGCATTGGACGTTTGTTGAACCACCTAAGGTTTTTGGGCCGGATATGGGACCAGAGAGAGAAGAGGGTGCGAGTTACACTCGATTTCACTGAGCGCGGATTGGCGGGCCGGCGAGCGCCTGATTAACCCCCACAACACCGGCTCTTCGCGAATTTATCCTCAGCCGTTGGCACCGAAGGGTTGAGCCCGAGACAATGTTGTTCACTCTATTGATCAGAAGGGCCGAGACTCCACGTAACTGGGCAACTATTTTTGAAAGGGTGAAGATATACTTTCCTCGACAGCATGGCTTTTGTTCATGGTGCCAGTTTGCCTGAATAGTAGTGGAGCGTGAAAAATGGCACAGGAGCACTCCGGCAGGTCTGAGAACATTTCGAACGATTGTGGATTGTGCTCGATGCTTGCCTTTACAGAACTGTAAATCATCTTCGTTCGGATCAGCTCGAATCAAGATGGTATCTACGACCATCACCAATCGATGTGAGCAGTGTCATGACCTTTATTTATATTTTTGATACTGCTGCTTCCGGTGGAGTTACCGTGGGAATGCTTCTGCTGCTTCGTCACATTATTGAGCACCACCATTCCCCCCGATTCCACTGACTTGTACGAGGAAAAATGCAGTAAGACCCATGTCGAGCCCGAACCCGGAACCCCTCGGGTTCTCGGCCGCTGACTTTGGAAGGGGTTTCACAGATTCAAAGAAGAATAGCCCTCAACCCGCCCCCTTGATGCGACCCCACAGCACACGCGAACGAACAAAAACCCGTGATTCTTGCGTGCCCGGGCACTTCCCGCCTGCCGGCAATTAACTGGGAGTTATTCGAGAGTTATTCGAGAGTTATTTGACGATTATTCGAGAGTTATTCGTGGATTACACTCAGTGAAATCGGGTGGAGAAATGATGAACTAAAAAATCTATGGCCCGTGGCGAGGGTGGCCTGAAACGCACTGGCCCGAGGGAGGGCCGTCCACACAATGAGCAGACCGACCACCTCTTCCTTCACTGCCCCGGCATCCAACCCCTCCTCCACTACGCCCACGACCACCTGTGGTTCTTCCCGATTCCCGCGACACTGCCCGAATTCATCCTGGTCACCAAGCCCCTGACCCCCCTCGAGGCCCTGACGAACATCCTCGTTCTCCACTGCCTATGGGCGGTGATCTCCCAATCTCACCTCTTCCCGCCAGCTCATATCGCCTCGAACCTTTTTTCTCTTTTCCGCTTCACTCTAAGGGCCTGCCGCGCCCGCTTCCCTCAACTTTTCCGAACCACCCCCACCGCCACCCCAATTAGAACGACCACCTTCCAAAAAACAAAAAAAAAAAAAAAAACGAGGGAGGGCCGTCCAATTTCGCCACCTGCGTCTTCTTCCTCCCTCGGGGTCCTCTCGATGCGCCGCCATAATCTTGCGAATCTGGGCGAACGCGGCAGAAGCGAAAACATGTCTGATGAGATCGTTCCCAACCAACGCGAACCCTCGCTAGGGAGTGTTGTGTCATTGGTCTCGGCACCATGGGTGCCAGCCTCGCACGCAATGCAGCCCGTCGGGGCGCTCGGGTGGTGATTTATAACCGTTCGCCGGAAAGAGGCGAGGAATTTGTTCGGAAGTACCGGCATGAAGGCAATTTTCTACCGGTCCATCAATTGGAAGATCTGAAAACCTCCATGGCGACTCCCCGGCTCATTATTGTCATGGTCTGGTTTTCGTTCTTCCACCAACCCTCATTTCGAATAGGTCACCGCCGGTGACGCGATTGATGCTATCAATGATTCTCTCCTCCCGATCCTCGATCCTGGAGATATCGTTGTTGATGGGGGGAACAGTAACTACAGGGACACCGAACGGCGCATCGCAAAAATGAGCCAGCGTGGTCTGTACGCGGAGGTTCTACACCTGTATTGAATTTTCCCCAGGGATCCACTTTGTGGGGATGGGCGTCAGCGGAGGTGAGGAGGGCGCCCTCCTTGGCCCCAGTATGATGCCCGGCGGTGATCCGGCCACTTGGGCTCGGTGTTCCGCACTTCTTACGAGCATGGCTGCCGATGACGGTGTGGGCGGCAAGTGTGCCTGCTATTGTGGCCCTGGCGGTGCGGGCCACTTTGTGAAGGTGACCCACAACGGTTTGGAGGAACCCCTTTTGCCCAGTGACGCTCACTGTTTCTCGGCAGGAATCGAATACGCCATCATGCAATCTCTTGCCGAGGGATATGATATTCTGCGCAAAGTGGGTGGCCTCACCCCTTCCCAGTTGCACGAAGTGTTCACCCAGTGGAACGCCGAGGGAAGCATTCTCCGGAGCTTTTTGGTGGAAATCACCGCAGCCATTTTCAGCGTCAGGGATACGGAAACCCCCAACATGTTGGTGGACATGATTCGCCCCCATGCTGAACAGAAAGGCACTGGTCAGTGGCGGCACTGAACGGGCACTATCACCATCCCCCCCCCCCCCCCCCCCCCCCCCCCCCCCCCGCCACTGCAGGCTACTGGACTGTTGAGGCATCCCTCCACTACGGGGCGCCAGCCCCTACGATTGCCGCTGCATTGTTCGCGCGCTTCTTGTCCGGAGCCAAAGAATTGCGGGCCCATAATAATTTGGCCGTCCCGCATCCCACCGACCACATTGAATGGGTCTGCTGCCCCAAAACATCCGCGCAACGCGGTGCTGACCTCGGACCCAGGGCACCCCCGCTATGTCCGTATTCCTCCGGCAGGTGCGGTCGACGGTCGAGTTGAGCACAATCATGTCCTATATTCAGGTCTTTTTTCTCTTATTGTGGTTCGAGTTTTTCTCGTTGGCCATCATCAGGGATTTGAGATTCTGAAGGCCGCAAGCAATGCTGAACATTGGAACATTCCCCTGGCCGAAATTGCGCGCATCTGGCGGGGTGGGTGTATCATCCGTTCTGCCTTGCTGCCCATCTTTCAGAAAGCTTTTGTCACGACCGAGGGCCGCGACTGGATGAGTGACGACCTCAAGCACCTCTTCACCGATGAGCTACTGGATGGCGCGCGACGGACCCTCAGTTTGGTCTGCCGTCTCACCCCCAAGGGTTTTGGCGACTTCACAACCCTTTTGAACCAGGCCACACTCAACGGCATCCCTGTGGCCGCACTGTCGGCCTCTCTCAGCTACTATGATTCCATTTGCGAGCCAAACCTTCCTCAAAACCTGGTTCAAGCGCAGCGCGACTGCTTCGGGGCGCACACTTACGGTCGGATCGACAAACCCGAGACAGAGAAGTTCCACACGCAATGGATTCCGTCGCAACTGTGAAAATGAATCGAACTCTGTACAGTGTCTCGAATATGGCTATTGTTCCGCGTCCGCGTATTCGAAGAAGCCTGCCTCCCAGGGGCCAGTCGACATGTGCTGCCCCGAGCGGAGGAGAGGGGCATTGCTGGGGGTGCTCCCTTCGATGGGGCCGCGCGCCCAGAAATCGCAGGGCCTTGTGGTGCCATACTGCTTCACCTGTGGAGGTGGAGAAATGTACGTACCTTTCATAAACCTGTGAGGCAGGCAGGGCAGGCCTTGACCTTCTCCAGCTCGGTGTCCGATGTACCGATCGTCACAAGCCGTGTGACAGCCGGCCGCAGAAGGGCATCCCCAATGTAGCCATACTGGATCATGTTATGCTGGGGGATATGAGGTCGAGTTAGTTCATTGCATCTTACCCGTTTGTGTGTGCGTAGGAGGGAGGGGGGAGGGGAGGGGGAGGGGGGAGGGGGAGGGGAGGGGGACAGACCATTGATATGTCCCAGTCCTCAGGAACCTCGAGGAACTGACCCGAGAGCGGTGAGCTGAAATGGCGGAAAGGCGGCCATCGGCTGCAGACCTCATCCTCGGCCTCCTTGATGGCATCGAAAATGGTCCGGTTGAATCCGTACCCGCCGCTGCTGTGGCCGAGCTGGGCCAAGATCTGCGCGGGATCTCCCGCTCTGGAGCGCACGGGATAGTTTCAGGGGCCACCGCGGCTGGGCGGATGCGCGCAGACCCATCACCCGACGAGGGCTCGTCCGGGCCCCGGAGCACGAACCCCCACATCCTGCTGAGGGCCTCCTGGGCCCAGTGAGGGAGGTCGCCTTCGCATGCGGCGATGGCCTCGCCCCCGCCCAGAGTTCGGCACAGTTCGCCGGCCTCTGGGGCCGCCCCGATGCTGACCCGGGCACGCGCGTCTCCATCGGACTCCGAGTGGCAGTGGGACGCCCGACCGAGGCGGCCCGACTTGAACAGGGAGGCCGCCTGGGCATACCGATAGGCGTCCGGGGCCAGGAGCTGGTCCTCTTCCTGACTCAGACGCAGAGTCGGGCCACATCGAATATGAGCATTGGTGGTGGTGGTGGCGGTGAGGGGGGGGGGGGGGGGGGGGAGCAGACAATGAAGAGGAGATCACCCCTGTAGCCCGGCAGCTGGCGCTGGAACATTTCGTGCATGAGCCACCTGCAGGACGAAGAGGCAAAGGAGAGAAGAAGCGAGAAGAAGCGGTCCCTTCGGTGGGTCACCCGGGCAGCGCACACAGACCACCAATGGCGTTTGATCGCCCAGGGCGGCGCCGGCTGGGCGGAAGAGACGGGGAGAAAGAGCTGCTTCACCTGGCAAAAGTCAATCGAGCGCGCGATGGCATCCATCTCGGGGTACTTGCCATCGTGCGAGATGTACAGGCGCGTCTCCGAGATCCCTTCCACAGCCCGGAGCGCCTGCCCGTGTGCGGGTGGTGCATGACGACTTCAGGCGGCCGAGCGAACAGACCTCCACGACCTGGCGGAAGTTGTCGGGGCGGTTATGAACATACAAAACCAATGGGATGTGGTTTGGGAAGAGAGAATAGGTCGGGTTGAGGACAGGTCCATCCCGATTCCATGCCTTCTGGAACGATTGCAGCTCTAGCAAGATTTTTCGACTCTTCGCGTTTGCGGCGCCCAAATTGCTGGTGAGGTAGAGAAACGCAAACAGGACCTAATCACATACACTATAAAATGTCTTGAGGGCCCAAAAGAAATCGGACCAAGACGACACAGCCGAGCGGGAGGATAAGAGATTGCCGAGAACTACTTTTCAATGCCCGCAAGCGGAATCTAAAGGCGTGCGGCCATGGGAACTACAATACTCTCCTGGAAGACGTTCCCGATGACAGACCCCCATTTGACGGGAAGCGGCCTGGAGCTGGTCCCCCACAGGCCCGTTATCCCATGCAGGGGTCCGGAGGTCGCAGGAGCTCTGTGCGACCGAACGCAGGGTACTTCTGCGTACCCAGGGGGAAATCGTCAGCGTTATGCAAAGTATATGCCGCATTGCTGGCTTTCGCAGCTGTGTTGCTTCTTTCAGTTGAATTCCCTCGTGCTCGGTTTCCTCAATCCGTGTCGGTCCCTATTACGGACCAAGTCTGTTGCTACATGCACTTGCACTTTTCCTGTGTTGACTCCCTCCCAAGGTTCGGATCGCGGTTGTTTCATCGTATCCTCCAATGAGGTGCGGCGTCGGTGCCTTCTCCCAGAAGTTGGTTGAATCTCTCCAGCGAAACGGGGCCCTGGTCCACGTATACGCGTACCACAGAGCCGGACAAGCACCTGACAACGCCTGGCCGTCCGAAGTTGTTCACTCTTTTGATGATCACGACTCCTGGAACTTCCAAGTCGCCGGAGACATGATCGAGCAAGGACATTACGACATGGTCCTTGGTTTGTAGTACGTATCCTCGACCCGTTGATAAAACTGGTTCCTCAGTGCATCACGAGTTCTCGCTTTCTCGGGGCAAAGGGTTCGACCTTGCCAAGTTGCTTGAGCATGCGCGGACCCCGTTCAAGTCTGTTCCCATCAAAGCCAGTCGTGCACTCACTCGATGCAGGGTTCTCCTCGTGCACTCCCCGTTCGCCTACCTGATTCGGAAGGGGGAAGTGGATGTCCTATACCTTCTGGCTCGGAGCTCCGATCGGGTGGTGGTGCTCTCCCCTCCGGCAACCTCGACTCTTCGTCATGTCGTAGGCATGCCTTCAGGTCACTCTCTCCTCCCTCCTCCTTCCCACAGCCTCCCCCTCCCCCCCCCCCCCCCCCCCCCTCCACTTCTGCCCCACTTCTGCCCCCACTTCTGCCCCCACTTCTGCCCCCACTTCTGCCCCACTTCTGCCCCCACTTCTGCCCCCACTTCTGCCCCCACTTCTGCCCCCACTTCCTTGCCCCCACTTCTGCCCCCACTTCTGCCCCCACTTCTGCCCCACTTCTGCCCCCACTTCTGCCCCCACTTCTGCCCCCACTTCTGCCCCCACTTCTGCCCCCACTGTCCCTGCCATGCAGTGTCCCTGCCATGCAGTTGCAGTGTCCCTGCCATGCAGTGTCCCTATCACCGTTTCACTGACATCCCTCGTTCCCCCCGCAGCAATGGTCCGCTATATCCCGCACGGCGTCCCAGACGATTTCGGCCCGCTCCGGGGCCCCGACGCGACTCAACAGCGGGCAGCCCTGAAGGAGCGTCTGGGCCTGCTGAGCAACAGCACCGGCGGGCCTCCCCGCGACCGGCCCGTGCTGCTGACCTTCGGCATCTTCCACGAGAACAAGGGGCTCGAGTACATGGTGGCCGCCATGCCCGAGGTCTCTCCCCGCGGCCAGCCTGCGCATCAGCCTCACCCCCCGACGGCTTAGGTTCTGCGACGGCACCCAGATGCCTTGTACCTCATCCAGGGCTCGTACGACCGGACCGACCCGGACCGCGTCCGCTACATGGAGGGTCTGCGCCCACCCGGATTCTTTGTGCCTGACTGCCACCCTCTCATCCCCACCCGCCCACAGGCATCGCCAAGTTTGTGCGGGATCACGGCATCGAGCAGCACGTGCTCTTCCGGCACCAGTACGCCACCGAGGGCGACCTGCTTGCCTACCTGCAGGCGTGCGACCTCTTCGTGACGCCCTACATCGAGCACACCGAGGTCCCGGTTCCCTGCCCACCTGGGCACTCGGGCTCCATTGCCCTGCTCTCTGCCCATCCCTCTCTACAGGTCTCCGGGACCTTGACCTTTGCCATGGCCGCCGGGGCGCCCGTCCTGTCGACGGACTTCCGCTACGCCAAGGCCATGCTCTCCGACGGGCTTGGCCTCATCGTCCCCCAGCGGAACTCACAAGCGCTTGCGAAGGGCGCCCTGCAGGTCGGCCCCGCCCTCCGACCACGCCACCGCTCCATCATGGCGGCACACCTTCCCTCCACCATGGCACAAAACCCCCTCCATCCATCCTGAATCTGTGCGGCTTCCTTTCTCTTGGGCCAGCTCCTCGACCATCCAACCGAGACCCGCGCCATGGGGCACCTGGCGAGCGAGCGGTTGCGCTCCTTCCGGTGGACGCCACTGGGACGCGGCTACCTCGACCTGCTGATGGGGTTCTCCGCTCCACTCCCGGAGCCGCTCCAGGTCGGTCCCTTGGCCTCCGCTCCCGCCTGCGCCCGTTGGGATCGGGTGATGATTCCCCGAAGCGCCCTCTGTCGCTCACCCGGGTCGTTTGGTCCTCCCGCCTGTCTGTATCCGCGCAGATCGAGCAAGATGCCTGGCTGGAAGCGGCGCCCCAAGGGCTCCTCGTGATGCGCGGGTTCGACGGCGAGATGGTTGATTTGGGTGCCGGCCGGCGTGCCAGTCGCACGTGGGCGGCGTGCCTCATCACGCAGCCCGACCTCGAGCTGGTGGCCCAGTTCCGTGGCGGGCGCCTCACGACGCTCACGGCCTTCCTGCCTGGGGGCGCCTTCGCCTCGCTGGCCTCGGGTCGCTGTGTCGCAGGCTGTGGCAGCGGCGGCGGGGCGGTGGCGGAGGATGATGACCTGCTGAACAACAGCACAGCTACCGTGACGAAGCGGCTCGACCATGACTCCACAGGTCCCCCAAAGGCCACCATCACCACCACCCGGCAGGGCCGCTACCGCCTCGTGACCGAAACTGTCATCCTGGCCGGGGACTTGGCCCTGACGGGCCGGCAGACTGTCACGGCCCGATACCCGGACCTGGTTCCCGAGGGCATCCTGGGCCGCACCCTGTGGCGCCAGCGGAGCGAACGCGGGCCCGTCGAGGCGGGCCGGGAGCGCCAACTGTTCATCGGGCGGAAAGCCCGCTGCCCAGCCGCCTTCAGCCGGCTCCAGCAGAGCCCGATCGTCGCCCGCTCCAGGGCGTTCACTCGCCCCGGCAGTGTCCCGGTGGCTGCGGCCACCATCACCCCATCGGCAGCCCCAGCGTCCACTCCCGCCACCACCGGAACAGGCGGGAGGGCTGTTCCATTTGGGCCTCGCGTCCTGTCTGTCGCCCACTTGGGTCCCTTCTCCGGTGCTGGCCCTGCGGCCTCCCTCAACCGGGCCCTGGGCGCCCAGTTCCTCAGGCACCCCGAGTCCTTCCGCTGGTCCGGATTTCACGAGCGGCCCGAGTCAGCCAGCTCTTCTTCGTCCACGGAATCGTCACTGCCCGGGGAGGCCCACCCGACGGACGGATGGGTATTGGGCCACGTCAGCAGCGGACCGCCGCCGGACCCTCGCGCCCTCGCCACTGATTACGACGTGCTCCTCTGCGACGGGCTGCCCTCGGACTGGCACCGCCTGCCCCCGGCCGCCGCGCTCGATGGGGGCCACCGGCCCCTGACGGTCTATCTGTCCGACGGGTGGCGGTTCCAGGGGGCCGGTGGCGTGCCGCCTGCTGCTTGGGCGGACCTCCTCAACAGGGAGGCCGACCTGGTCCTGGCCCCGAGCCGCTTCCTGGCCGCCGTCTTGCGAGCCAGTGGAGTTCACCCCGACCGAATCACCCAGATGCCCTTCGGGGTCGACCCGACCCGTGCCCGGCCTGACGGAGACCGGGCCTCCCTGCCCACCCGCAAGTCCTTCGTCGTGCTGACCTTCGCCGGACGGGATGCCCCCGATGCGGCCCGCCTGGGCGTCGACGTCCTCGTTCGCGCTTATCGGCGTGCCTTCACCGGGGCTGACGATGTGGCCTTGGTCCTGGTCGAGCCGCCCCGGGGTTCTGCCGTTGGGGGCCTCGATGGCGGCTTCCCCACAGCGCTCGCACGCCCCGGCCCCTCGGACTCGGAGCGGGCATCACCCCTCGCCGCCGCCCCCCCCGAGATCCATGTGCTTCAGGTGCCATTAGCCGAGGCCGAGGTGCGCTACGAGCTGCTCCGGAGCACCCGACTTTTCGTGGACCTGACTCGGAGCGAGGATTTCAGCACCGGGGTCGTGGAGGCCCTGGCCTGCGGGACCCCGGTCCTGACCACCACCAACGGACGAGCGGCCGAGTTCCTCACGGCGGAGTCTGTGGTTGTGGGTGGCGCATGCCGAACGTTGTTGTGAATGACCTTTTGTTTGATAGGGCGAGTTCTTTTGTGAATTCAACCTGGGTGCCCTGTCGCGCCGGCTGTCTCTCGGTCGAGGCCGCATCGCCCCAGTGGCTCGAACCGAACGAGGACCATCTTGCGGAACTCCTCTTGAAAGCATACCAACACCCCGAAGCCGAGCTTCTCAAAGCACGCCGAGGACGAGAGCAGGTGCTTGCCCATTTCTCGTGGGATGTCGCGGTGCAGCCACTCTTCGATCGGATCTCCGAACATTGGGGTCCCCTTTCCGCGCCTCCATAAGAGTGGTGTGATTTTGAGGCGGTTTTCTCTTGGCGTGCGTATGTGTGCGTGCGCGTTGCATCTAACTTGCAGCAGCAACACATTGACAACTGGTCGGTTTGACACTGTTTGGGTCCCAGACGCGGCCGGGTTGGAACGATGAAGGTCCCTTCGGTGTGTGCCCTCATCGCAGTGGCCTGTCTTGCCGATGCAGCTCGGTGCATCTATTCGATGCAATTTTACGAAGGTCCGACGCTTCCGCCTTCTGAAGATGCCATGCTCACTTCATTCCTTCCCTGCGGGTGGTCCTGGCGGGTTCAGAGATTGACTGGCACTGTTACCACTCTTTTGGGCGAATTCTTCTCTCCGGCGACTTGAACTACGAACATTACATCTGTGATTACGGGCGCATGTACTACCCGGCCGCCTTTGCCTATGCCTATGGCTTCTTCGAGTGGCTCACGGGCGGCTCGGCTCATCTGATGCAGTACATCCACTGCGCTGTTCATGTGCTCTGTACCTACCTGACCCTGACGATCTTCCTGCCCCTGGTCCGGCGGAACCCCCGCAAGCAGCTGGGTCTCTTTGTGCTCCACCTGGCCTGCATCCTGGCCCTGGAGCAGAACACCTACCGGTCGGCCATCGCCCGCATCACCAACGACACCCTTCAGCTGCCCCTGGTGCTGATCATGCTCCGGTCGATCCTGGCGGGGCGCTGGTGGGTCTCCTCGGTCTGCTACGCCCTGGCGGTAGCCTTCAAGATGAACGCCCTCTACTACGGGCCCTCGCTGCTGGTCGTCTACCTGACGGCGCTGCCCTTCTGGACGGTGTTCTGGCACTTCTTCGTCATGGGGTGCATCGAGGTGCTCCTGCCGGCCCCCTTCCTGCTGGCCAACCTGCCCGGGTACCTCAAGGTGGCCTTCAACTTCGGGCGGGACTTCGACAACACCACCAACCTGGCCTGGGCCTTCCTGGGGGACCACCTCCGCCAGCGGGCCTTCTTCTACAAGGGCCTCCTGGCCTGCACCGTGCTGGGCTTTGCGGCCTTCTTTGCGCTGGTCGTTCCGTCCTTGATCCGCTGGGGCCGCGCCTGCCCGCACCCCCAGCGCCCCGTCGCCGGCATCACCATGGGGGGCCGGGACGAGCACACCGAGGCCGCCCGCGAGGATGCGGTCGCCACCACGCAGTGGCTGCGGGTGGTGACAATGCTGTTGCCCAACCTGATCGGGTACACCTTCTCGCGGGGCGTCCACGTCCAGTTCGAGCTGTGGATCATGTACGCCATGCCCTTCCTCCTGCTGGTGGCCGCCGAGCTGCCCCTGTGGCTCGCGGGGCCCCTGATGTTCCTCTTCGACACGGCGCACCTCTCGCACCGCTACGCCAAGCGGGTCCTGGATCTGGAGACCCCCTTCCGGCCGGGCGGGTCCCTGCTGGGCGACCTGATCGCCGACCTGACACCCCTCGACACCCTCGAGAAGCTCGAGGCCCATCAGGCGACGGGCAAGCCGCTCTACTGGCTGGCCGGCTCCTACTTTCCCCGGGGATGGAGCCTCAGAGTCGTCCCCTTTTCGTGGATTCTCTGGGCGATCGAAGTCCTGGTCTTGTCCCGGGTTTTCTGGTGCCTGGCGAGGTGGGTCCGCAACCACCCGGCCACGCCCGCCAAGTTACCGTGAACCACCTCTCGTCACCCCTCGACGCCCAGCCAGCATATGAGGGATGCAATTGCCCCTCGAGCAATACGATGTCGGCTATGTCCGAAGAACTTTCGTCTGGCCGGTCTCCAAGGCGGACCTTTCGAGCATGGCATCTTTTTTGGCCTCCATCAAAATGTTTGTTGCGAAGAGAACCGGCCACACACCAACCGTAAAGGTGACTCAATGGTTGAGAGTGTGCCCAAGACAGAATCGTGAATGATGGTGATTTCGATCGTCAGAGCGCAAATCCGGAGAAAGGAGACGAAATGGGAATCCCTGACCAAATATTTTGATTCTCCCAGGAAACCAGGTTTTTGAGGGCTCGTTTGAGCGCGCTGAGCCCAGAGCGCTTATTTTTTCCAATCCAGGATAGTTAGTTGATCCGGGCCGGAGGGAGCCTCCTTCCCGCCTCGCGTCTCGACACGAAATGAGCCGTCTTCACCTGCCCGCCGTTCTCCTTGGCTTCCAGCGGTCCGCCTTTCGTCTTGTTCTCTTTCGGGTTGCTTACTAAATGCTGGTATCGTTGCTGTTGATGGGCTCCCGTTTGGTCCCTTTTGATGTCGTATTGGCTCTCTGTAGGAGCAAGTCCAACCAGTACCCCAACAATGCTCTCCTGAACATTGACGGTGTTAAGGACCGTGATGCCGCCAAGTACTACCTTGGCAAGACCGTCCTCTTCGCCTACCGCGTCAAGAAGGTTTGAGAATTTTCTTTCATTGTGTCACATTCACTACACTGCACTACTCTGCACAGACTAAGGACGCCACCACTGGCGAGACTAAGTCTCTCCGCATCATCCGCGGCAAGATCACCCGCGCCCACGGCAACGCCGGTGTTGTCCGCGCTCGCTTCGTCCACAACCTGCCCCCCCACGCCTTCGGCTCTGTTTGCCGCGTTATGCTCTACCCCCAGCGGTCTTAAACGAGTTGCATTGTTGGAGTGCTCAAAAAGGTCCTGACGCCATTTTCCTTCTCTTGGTATCTGGGACCTGGGCTGAAAGAGGGAACCCTTCCGATCAGACCACCTGAATTGAAGATGCACTCCTAATTCATATTCAACCAAGAAGGAGATCGTCATGTCCTTTATCTGGGTATACCTTCTTGCCTTTGGCGCACTCGAGATCGGCGGCGTCCTTGGATCTCGGGAAGGCGTAGTGATCAAAGTTAACCTGCGAAACAAACTTTCTAAAAGCCCACCCCGAAATGGCAAGAACGCAAAGGAATGAAACAGACTTGGACGAATTCGGGTCGACTCTTTTCGCTTCGTCCGATATGCGATCGTAATAAGGAGTGCACTCGAGACGATCCCAAAGCTGAGTGTCCAGGGTGGATCGGCTTCCTGAAGAAGGAGTCGCACGAAGTGAGTGGTGTGTGCGTGTGCGTGTGCGTGTGCGTGCGCGCGCGTGGGGGGGGGGGGGGGGGGGGGGTGCAGACGTGAAGCGAGTGGACCCAGCACTTGCGAAGAGGACAACCGCCCAGCCGTGGAGGTTCCGATGGGGGACGCTGGCGTTGCGGTTGCTCGCAAGGAGCGGGTGGTGCCGCCCAGTGTGGCGGCCTGGGCTGGGGATTGTGGTGGGGAGGCCGACGCAGATGGTGCTGGCGGTCCGGTGCTCACCAGTCGCTCCTCGACCACTTTCTGGGGGGAGGGGAGGGGAGGGGAGGGGGACGTGAACCAGGCTGCCGACATCACCCCGCCTTCCCGCTGACCTTGCACATCTCTCGTTTCAATGGGTCGCGCTCAGGTGAGAGCTGCGGGTACCTGATGGTGCCCTGCTTCCAGGCGAGCGGGTCGTAGTCCTGCTCGATGATGATGTCCCGGAAGAGGCCCTCCTTCCGGTTGGTGGCCTCGAGGAAGGCGTCGAAGAGCTGCCGCTTGCGGGCGTTGAGCTCCTCGGGGTCGGTCGATTCCAGCTGCTGCTGAACTCGAGCCTGCGCCAGCCGAAAAAGCCGAGGAGGTGGTGGCAGATGAAAGAGGGCCAGAGAGGAAGGAGGTGCGGGGGGGAAAGCGCGATGGAGGAGGAGAAGGAGGAGGAGGAGGGGGAGGAGGGGAGGAGGGGGAGGGGGGGGAGGGGGGGGGGGGGGGGGGGGATGAACCTGAATGGGAGTGAAAACATCGGTGCACCACTCTTGGTACAAGGCCTCTCGTTTTTCTTGGTCGGCGTTGTCCCTCTCGGCGAAGAATCTCTGGATCTATGCGAAGGGTCGGTGATCACTGGAACAAAGAGCAAAACTCCCAACCTTGGGCAAGAAGTGGCGTTGCTCTGACTGAAGACGAGCGAATGTCCGCTGGAAATTTTCTTCCTTCTTCTGGCGTTCTTCGGCGAGCCTCCTCTGAAAAAAAGCGGTTGTGGGAAACGCTCAGCTCCCACAGACTTGGGTGGAAACATCGATCTCGGCGCAAATTCGTTCGTACTCCCTTCTCCTCTCCTCGAGCCGTTGATCCCGTTCCATCGTGGAACGTAGTGGAGGTGGTGGCGGGGGAGATGGCGGCGGGCTGCGTGGCTCGACTGCCCGTAAAAGTTCTTCAAACCCGGCTTTGGAATAGACTGCAATTCTTCCTATGTTTTGAGGGCTGTGCGGTGCTGCGAGAGCTCCAGTCGCCGACTGAGGTGCCGGTGGTGGCGGGACTGCCGGTTTTCTCATCGCCGCAACGCCTGGATTTGTTTCTTGCTCCGGGGCATTGCATCTCTTCTTTTTGCTCGTTCCCAATGTCGATCGGTATTCCTATTAAGCTTCTTCACGAAGCCGAGGGTCACACTGTGACGATTGAACTTAAGACCCATGAGATTTATCGGTAGTTTGATAAATTCTTCTTTTCTCATGGCTCCATGACCCATTCGCGGCTTTTATTCTATTTTTTCTAGGGGTCACCTCCTGGATACCGAGGATAACATGAACTGCAAACTTCAGAATGCCACCTTGACGCACAGGGATGGCCACGTCACCAGATTAGAGCATGTCTGTGCGGCACACAGCGTTTGGTGCGCCCTCACACTCATCTCACCTGGACGTACAACTCTGGTTATATGCAGGTGTATATCCGCGGCAGCCACGTCCGGTTTATGATTCTGCCCGATATGCTCCAAAATGCGCCTATGTTCCGCGTCTGTGTACTTCTCCGTTCGATGCAGCAGTTCTGTAACCACTTCCATGCATTTCAGAGACTGGAGGCCGGCAAGGCCGGCCAGAAGGGACGCGGGTTGGGTCTCGGCCTGGGTCGTGCTCAGGTGCTGCGGCAGAAAGGCCTGTCGCCTCTCCCTGGCCCCATACTTGACGTCTCCTTCTTCGCACAGCCGCTCAGAAGGCTCGCGCCCGTGGCCCTCCTGCCCCTGGCGGCCCTCGGTAACTCGAGTTCCTCCCCGTCGTTGCCCTGTCGTCAGCCTTAATCTCGCTTGCACACACCCCTCCCCCCTCCCCAAGAAGTAGGCAGCAGCTCCTCGCCGATCCTCCTCCCGCCGCTCTTTGCCGGCCCTCCCTCCCTCCCTCCCTCCCTCGAGCCGTCCCCCACCCACCCACCCCGCGGGGGCCTGGCAAAGGGCCGGAAGGGAACGGAGATGGCCGGAACGGACGCGTCCGGAAACACGATCACGTCCTCTGTATTTACCTTTACCTCCTCCCGCCGCCCCGGGCGAACCGGGCCTTGTATCGGATGAGCACCTGCTCGTCTGTGGACTTGTCCGCCATCCCGGGGGCGGCTGGACGATGGGGGGGGGGGGGGGGGGGGGGGGAGAGAGAGAGAGAGAGTTGCGTGAGCCGGGGAGCGGGAGAGGGGAGATCGCAGGAGGGGAGCGGACCTCTCCTCTCGCCCGTGAAGAGGTAGCCCGCACGGGCACGCCAGACTGGCTGGCGGGCGCGATCCACTCGCGGTTGAACTCGCTGCCCCGCGAGGCGGAAGGCGGCCGATGAGACCCAGCCGGTGTGCAGAGAGGGAGGGCGTGGGGGGGGGGGGGGGGGGGGGGGGGGGTCATGGAGGAGGCGCGGGACGGACTGCTGGACGCGGCGCGTGGCCCGAACGGACTCCAACTTGCGGCAGGCTTCCACCGTCTCCTTCATGTTCCGCATCTTGTAACTGGCGTGTCGAGCAAACGTGCATTGAGATGGTGTGTGCGTGTGCAGTCGGGGGGGGGGGTGAGTGGAGATGGAGCCAACCCACCCGATTGTATTTTCGTGAGCCCTTGCTTTCTCGCCCTGTGCCTCCCCTGAACGGGCCCTGGCGGCTTGATTTTCCGGAAGAGAAGAAGGGAGGGAGGGTGCTGGGGGGCGGTGCGGGGCATGGCGGCGGGGCGGCAGGCTGGGGGGCGCGGACTCGATGGGCAGCTCGACCTCGGCCAGCTGGGCCGAGTACTGGTGCGGGTTGACCAGCTCCTTCCCGGGCAGCTCCTGCTCGGGCCCCACCCACCCAAACGGAACATGCAGGTGATGTCAGTCAGGGGGCACCCGGGAAGAGCGAGGAGAGGCATGGTGGCATGGGCCGGCGCACGGACGGCCTGATACTTGCTGGGGGTGACGTAGAGGTCTGCCTCCGTTTCCAACTTGTCTTCGGCGGGCGGCGGCGGTGGCGTCGTCGTCTCCTTGCAGAGTCGGAACGGGGCGCCAACAAGGTACAGGCACGCGCAAGGGGAGGGAGGGAGGAAGATGAGGTGAGCAACAGAAGGCGGACGGGGGGTGATGGCCGGGGCGGATCGTCGATCGTCGGGGGCGCCGGACCGGGTGCTCCTCGTCCGTGCGGGGCCGTTTCTCCCGGCCCTCCTCGTCCTCGCCCTCGGCAGGCTTGCCCTCCTGCTCGCCCTCGGCCTCGGCCTCAGCAGGTCGGGGTTTCTGCGAGACGAAGGTGATCGCCTCGGCCTCGCGCTTTTTCTTGAGCTCCTCCTCGATAAACTCCTCCCTGGGTGATGTAGGCAATGACTGGGTCAAGAGGTGAGTAGCTGGGGTGGGACAGACATGCGCGTATCCTGCCCGACCAGGTTGGTCTCATGTTGGAAAGTCGTCTCGAGGGCTCGGTGCTCCTGTTGGGGCGCGGCGGCCTCGACGGCTGGGGAGGGCAGATGACACACACACTGGAAATGAAGCCAAACCTACTTCGCCAACGACGATTCCGGTGGTCTTTTGACGCAGCTTCTGGATGGTCTTCATGACATCGATTTTCTCACTATTATAATCGGGATGATGATACGTGGCGGCGATCATGAACAGACGCTTCATCCTCATCTTTTGGTGGGTCAGGAATCTTATCTAATTCATCCAGAGCCCTGGTGGTCCGAAGGTGGCGGGCGTGCTTTTGCTTGGGCATAGTGGCGAGGCCCGTGTTCCAGGACGCTGTTCCGCACAATTTGAGTCTTGTGTCGGGTCTGTTCTCTTTCGGGCTTATTGATGGCGTGACTCCTTTCTCTCGAAGACGGCTCGTCATGAACTCGGAATCGGCTCCGGTCACTCACCTTTATGCCTGCCTGGGTGTTTTCCTCGGTGATTCGATTCTCCTCTTTCTGCTCCATGTTCTTCTCGTTCTCAAACGAAAGAGCCTCATGAGCAAGATGAAATCAACAAAGTTTTTTCACTTTGTGACAATTGGATGCATACTGATGCTCGGCTCGCAAGTCTGCACTCCTTTCCACTCCAAACGATCTTCATTCGGGCCCAGTTTTTCGACCTTCTTTACTATCCCTTTTACAAACATCCCGCCAGTGGGTACCTCTACCATTTCGGGCTGGATCTGATCCACGCCTCGTTGATCGTGCGCGAGTGGCGCATCGTGGCCATTCACATCCGCACCCTCGACTGCCCGCTGGTCACGTGCCACTGGTCTCGGCCGACCGACATCCGGCGACGCGGGTCGGTGTGGTCCTTTCTGCGCATCGGGCTGTTGCTGGTCTTCCCGAATTGCTGGATCCCGCTCTACTACGCCCTGGGCGACGCGGGCCACCTCAGCGACCTGCTCTGCACCGGATACACGGGCTTCCTGGTGCTGCTGAACGTGGTGGTGTCGGTGTGGCTCTTCGTCATCCGGAGGCGCCTCTCGTATGAGGAGTTCGACGAGGGCTGGTCTCTGGTGGCCGCCTCGATCTTCTCCACTCTGCAGTATGTCGCCGACCTGGTCCTGTGGTTCTTCGTCGTCTCCAGGTTCGGCATGCAGGTCAGCGCGCCGCTCGCCCCCCCCCCCCCCCCCCCCCCCCGGCCGAAAGCAGAGTTCCCCATTGTCGCGCTCCACTCGCCCCCTCCACCACTTTCCGCGCCCCTGTTCCGTCTCTTGGCACACCCTCCCCGCACAGTACTATATGATCAAGTTCCTGGTGAACGTAGTCCTGATCGACATCATCGTCGGGGTGACGGCCGGCAGCTCGCTCGTCTCCCTGTTCAACCCCAAAAAGAATGCTGCGGCCCGCAGCCGTGGCCCCGCAGCCCCCGCAGCCCCGCGGATTGCCGTGCAGAGGAACCCTCTTGCCGCCCAGCCGGCAAGCCCTCCGGCCAGCGCCCACGCGCCGCCTCTGGGCCCGCAACAGGGCCAAGGCGACCCCACGGCCGTGCGGCCGGTCCGGCCGATCGATCGGCTGCCCGACGAGGATCTCGATGACACGATGCTCTGACGGGGCGCCCTTGCGTCCTTTGCCACGCGACGTTTCGCGTGGCCGCATCCAGCGATGGCTTTGGCCGGGAGGCAGATTCAGTGGCAGTTTCAGTGGCCTGTGGCGAAGGTATCGAGCCTAAGGGCGGTCGTTTTTCCCCGTCGCGTTTGCGTTTGCGTTTGCTGGCTTGTTGGCCCAGTGTTTGCCCTCCGCCCCCGCGCGCTGGCTGCCCCTACCGCCCGCCCACCACACTTCTCCTCTCCTCCCACCATCCAGGGGCGGCTCTCCCCTGAGGCGCTTTTCTCTTTTTCTTGTTGTTTTTTGCCTTTTGCCTTCTTGCTGTCGGTTTCCCTTTGCTGCGGAGGCCCGTCGGGGGCGGGGGTTGGATTGTTTGTTTTTGTGACCGTTCGGAAGTTTTGAAGTGCTTCCGCCCCCCGTGTTTCCGCAGGCCCCAACGACGCCTTTCCGGCAAGACGCCCCGTTTGGCGGCCTGCTTTTATCCCCCCCCCCCCCCCCCCGTCGTTCACCCGAGATCGGGTTGGCACACGTCTTCTTTGAGAAGGCCCAATAACACGCAAATCGCTCCGTCTCCACTCCACCTCCGTCGCCTCGGGGGGAGGGAGGAGGGGGAGGGGAGGGGAGAGGGGAGGGGAGGGGAGAGGGTGGATGGTGCCCAAACAGAAACCGAACGTTCCCAACGCAGATACTCTACTGAAAATCAGGCTGGGTGAGGGGAAGGGAGAAGAAGAGGTGGTAGAGAGTGGGGTGATGACGGAGCAGAGAAGAGCCTCACAGCAGCATGGCGGCTGAGAGCAGCAGTGAGAGAAAGAGGGTGGGCAGCAGAGCCCCGGCGCCCGAGCACACCCGATCGGGATCGCAGTTCTTGACATTCTCTTCGCACTTCTTCACCTGAGCCTCCTCGTCGCAGTTCTCCTGGAGGGCGCAGTAGAAACGAGTGGCCAACAGCCGGCATTGAGTTTCATCGGCTTCGGCAATTGTGCAATTCGCTGCCTTCAAACATGAAAACGAAGCAGCTGCGCCACGCCCGAGCACCAAGAGTTTGGAATCAAGTGCTGCGAGTGGTCGGGAAAGGACAGACCAAAACACTTCGCGGGATTCACATTCTCATTCGTGTCCTGAGTAACACACTTAGCCTTGTTAATAACGCAAAAAGCCTGCTGAATTTGGTCGCAGTCGGCCGTCAGCACAGGAGCAGCAAGCAGAGCGAGGATGATCACTGCAAACATCACGTTGGGAAACAAAAACTAATCTCATTTTAAATTCGGGCGGACGCATTTGACTTTATGAGCAGTTGGGAAGAAAAATTGGCGGAAATAGCCGCCCTTGATGAAGCTCCCGATCCTCCTGATAAACTTTTCCAATCGAAATATGCTGCTCGCCAAAAACTACTCGATTTGGAATCGGAGAACCTGGCAGACACAGTCGGTGGTTATTCTGATCTCGCTCATTTTCCGTAGTCTATTTCGCAGGATGAGCAAAGCCTGCGTCACGCGATTGTTTTGGAGAAACTTGGCATCAACGCCCTTGATACCGATGAACTTCAACCAGGAGAAAACTACCTCACTAAGGCACTTGCCCTATTCGATCAGTCTCCGAGCTCCAATTCCGTCCATATTTTAAATGTGTGTAACCAGTTGGGTGTCCTTTGGGACTCCCGGAATAACCCCGAACGGGCGCTCACGTCTGCCCGCGTCGCTCTACATCACCACACCGAGTGCCACCTTTCCCCATGTAGCTATCTTTGTCAAGCAGAGGAGGCATACGACCGCCTCAAGGAGTTGCTCGCCGCCGGGACGCTGTCTGTTTCCCCCTCGTTCCCTCGTGTCCTCATGCCCTCCTTGACGGTCCCACCCGCCCCCGGCGCCCGCCAGCCAACTGGCCCCACAGGAGGCATCCCAAGTCGAGTCGATGCACACCCTGTCGCTGTACTATCTGGCCCAGACCCACGCCAGCATGGTCGCCGCCCTGCCCGGGCTGGGGTGGGTGGCTGGGTGGCTGGGTGGGGCTGAGGGCCCGGTTGTGGCCCTGCTGGCCCATTCGAACGGGCTGCTGATGGTGGTGCGGGCGGGTCGGCTCGCGTGCAGGGGAGCCGCGATATCAGCGCTCGGTACTTCGAGGCCACCCTGAGCCGGCAGCTCCTCTCGGGCCAGTACACCCCCCCGGTCCGTGAATGCCCCTTCTCCTTCCACCCACAACGAGGAGGCCTTCAAACGACCGCCGATGGCACCGGGTGGTGTGATTGGCGCAGGAGTGGGTCGAGCAGAGCTGCTCCCTGGCCCGGTACTACATCGAGGTGGGCCGCCTCGCCGACGCCGAGCGGTGCCTCCGCGAGGCCGCGGCCATCGCCGCTGATGTCGGCAGACCCGCCCCCTCCTTCCCCTTCCCCTGCCTCTCCGCCCCCCATCCCAACGACCCCACGGCTCAAGGCGCGCTCCCCGTGTACCGTCCGTGGGGACGGGTCCTCTTCATCAGGTGCGGGCCACCCCCGGAGCGGGAGCTGCCGCCGTGGCCGACGGGACGGCCCCCGCGGGCATCGAGACGACCACCGTGGCGGCCATGGAGGCCCTCTGGGGCCGCTGGTACGCCGCCGCCCTGCAGGTCAGCGCGTCCCGGCGGCCTCCCGGCGAGCCTTCCCCTCCCTTTGCCCCGCCCTGCCCCTCGGACCACTGACCCCACCCCACCCTGCCCCGCCCCCCCGTCCCATGCAGGCCCTGGTGTCTCACTGCGACCCGGAGCCCTCGGGAAGCGAGGCGGGCAGCCTGGCCCAGGCCCACCCGGCCACCCCGGGGACGCGGCTGGCCCCCCGGTCGACGCTGGTCCTCTTCGAACCGCCCCCGGGCACCGAGGCCCAGGCCCCCGGGGAGGACGAGGTCGAGGCCGCCGAGGCAGCTGCCGCCGCCGAGGCCGCCGCCGCTGAGGACGGAGGCATCGCACCCCAGGAAACCCCCTCCGGTCCGCACTGCGGCCTGGGCGCTGGGGGGGGGGGGGGAGGGGGCATCTCAGCTGGTCGTGTTCGGCCCTCACGTGAGTGGGCGCGGGGGGTGGTCCCCATTGCAGCGGAGGCGCCGCCCAGTGGGGTGGACGACGACGAGGGCTACATCCCCGGCATCGACGAGCTCCCGGCCACCCCGAGGGTGCGGCCCCCGTCCGGCTGCTGGCCGGCAGCGACGCTCCCGCCCAGCTCCCCACGCACCCCGGGCAGGACCGGGAAGAAGGGGCGCCCGCCCCAGAGCCCGCCCTGGCCCAGCCGACGCCCCCGGCCGTCCCCGGGGACGGGGATGGCGGGGATGCGCACCCCGAGCGGGACGGGATGCTGCCCCGGGTCATCTGGCCCGCTGCCCCAGTCGCCCGCCATGCGGGGCATCCGGGTGGACATGCCCCCGGTCTGCATCCCCTTCCCGGGTCGTCCCTCCTCCTCCCTCCCTCCCTCCTCCCTCCCTCCCTCCCTCCCTCCTCCTCCCTCCCTCCCTCCCTCCCTCCTCCCCCCCCTCCCCCCCCCCCCCCCCCCGTCCGCGCCCTGCCCCTGACTCAGGCCTCTGCCCCATCGGTGCTTGCTGCTGTTGTTGCTGTCTGTTGGGTGGGTGTGCCATGGCGGCGGGTCACAGCCCACATCACCCATGCGCACCCCGCGGCACCTGCGCGACCGGGTGCCCGACGAGGACGAGGACGAGCCCGGGGCCCCGGCCGACCCGCTGGCCGGTTCGTTGGTCTCGCTGAGTTCCCCCCGCGGCACGGCTGCCTCGGCTGCAGTCGCTGCGCCTCCAGCTGCCCTTCTCGGGGGGCCAGCGGCCGAGCCGACACACTCCCCCACCAGCACCTCGCCCATCCCCGGGGCCCTGCCCCCACACCAGGTCTGCCGTCGTCGCATCCCACCAATCGCTCCCCTGATTTGGCTGGCAGCGCGCCGAGCTGCTCTTTGCCCGCGCCCGGGCGCACTACCAGCGGGCCCTGGAGACCTTCGTCCTGGACGGGTTCGTCAGCGACCACGTGGCCGCCAAGCAGGACCTGAGCGCCCTCTACCGGGCCATGAGCCGCCTCGAGCCCGCCATCCCCGAGAAATGGTCCGCCATCGCACCCCCTCCGCCCGATTCGCGCTTCCCCCTCTCGGCGTGGTTCCTCCTTTTGTGCCCCGCGCGCCTCACCTGGCCCGTCTGATTGGGCGTGGGTGGTGGTGGCGGGGGGCAGTCGGCTGGCCCGGGATCGGATTGCGCTGCTGGAGCCGCTGGCGGGTCAACTCAACCCACAGGCATATTGGTCGATGCGGGCCCGCGTCCTCCTCGAACTCGGTCCGCAGACGGGCTTCCCCCTTCCTCGTCCCACATGGCTGCGCGCTCGTGCTCGGGGCTGGGTTTGGGTTCGCAGGGGAAGTCTACGCCGAACTGGCCGAGATGCAGGCCGCAGATGTTGCCCAGAGCGGCTCTCCCCAGAGGTCCCAGTCGCCACAACCGCCGGCTCCACCATCCCTCATCATCTCCAATAAGTCTGTGCGGGGAGGGCGCACGAAGGCAGGGTTGACCTTTTTGTTTTTCGCTGCCCCCAATTAGCCAGCGCAAGGCCATCTACTATTACCGGCAATACATCGAAGCCTTTGGCCCTCATCCAGAGAGCGTCCCAGAGGCCTTTATGCGCCCCTTCTTGCAGGCCAACTTTGCGCTGGCTCAGCTCTACACCAAAATGGGCGGCACCGACAACCTCAGCAAAGCTGTCGAACTCCACCAATTTATTGTGGATTTCCTCAACGTAAATCCGTCCATCGATTATTTCGGAGAAGAAGTCTGTCTTCGCGTTGAGTTATTCCTTTTATCACTATTCTCATAGGCTGATTTTTGCCGCGAGATGGGGAAGCTCCTCCCAGTCAAGATAGATATGTTGAGGAGGTTGGAACGCCTCAAATTTTGATTGTATTGTACAGCCTTTTCGCTGCGACTTCTGTCAAAAAAAGGCAGTCTGAAAGTCCGCACAGGTGTTAGAGACCGAAGGGAACGATGGACGAGGCTTCCCGTCGCGAGAGCATCGCCTTCAAGCTTTGTCAACGTCTAGGAGTTCCACCAGACCTAGCGCTTGACATCGTCGATCAAATGCCCGGCATGGACATCGACGAGATTGTCGCGGTTTTCTCAGATTGCTCTTCCAATTCCGTGCCACGAGATTCCACACTCATATCACAGAATCCGGGCACTTCTCCACGAAGTTCTCCTCCACCAGAGCCGCCACCGCCGCCAGGTCCCTCCACATCTTCGGTGTCCCATACACCCCCATCATTTTCGCCCCCACCTGACGGGTCGTCGCGGACGCCAAACAATGACACATGTGAGTTCCCTCCACCAGCTCAGCCCACGCCCCCTCCACCTCCACCATCTTCCATAAGGCCCCCTCGGCCAGACCCGCCGAGGGCGTTTTGTCCCGCTCCCCCTGCCCCCACCGCCACCGCCATTCCCACACGCCGCCTTTCTCGCCCCACGGTCGGGCGGAACCCTCCCTTGAACGACCTCCTGAAGGGCCTCCACCAAGAGCGGATGCAGCGCCTCGGCCTGCCTGCCGACACCGGGAGTACCCTGCTGCCCTCGGTCCGCCGGGCCCAGGACCGGGCCTCCTTGGCGGCGGCGGCCTCGCTGGACCAGCGGCGGCGCGTCCAGGAAGGGCTTGCGGCCTACCGAGCGGCGCAGCAGCGCAAGCGGATGCGTCCCGAGGGCCCGGCGGGGGGCGCCGAGGTGAAGCGCTTCTGGACGCTGGACGAGCTCGAGGCCAAGCGGAGGCAGGACGACGAGGACAGCGCTCGCTTCATGGCGGACGTCCCCCTGCCCACTGCCGGGGAGGGCGATGGGCCGAGGCCGTCCCGGGGCGGGGTCCACACGATCGAGAACACCGTCATGACCCCCGAGGCCATCGGCCGGGAGGCCCTCAAGTTCACCAACGAGTTCCGGGCCAGCCAGCACCTGCCCCCACTCGCTTGGAGCGCCCCCATGGCCGCCATCGGCGCGAAGCACAGCAAAAACATGGGCGACCACAAGGTCCCCCCCCCCCCCCCCCCCCCCCCCCCCCCCCATCCAGGTCCCCTTCCGCCCACTTCGCCGACCTCATCCCCCCCCATCCAGGTCCCCTTCGGGCACCAGGGCTTCGACCAGCGGTGCCGCGAGTTCCCCTTCCGCTACCACGGAGCCGCCGAGAACGTGGCCATGAACTACAACATGGGCGACGTGGCCCGGGTGGCCGTCGACGGGTGGATCAAGTCGCCCGGCCACCGGAAGAACATGCTGGGCCGGTACAACCTCTGCGGGATCGGCGTCGCCCGCAACGCCGCCGGCGAGTGGCACCTGACCCAGCTCTTCGCGGCCACCTGAGCCGGCTTTCCAGCCGAGCCGAGCCGCGGCCCTGTTCTCTTTCCCTTTCCTTTCTGCGCGCCCTCTCGCATCCTCCCACCCTCTGCCGCCGTGGGCCCAGAGAGTGCGCCGTTTCTCTTCGGGGTTACAAAGAGCAGATGGAGGGCAGGGCAGGGGAGGAGGGAGGGAATAACGAAAAAGACGAAGACGAAAAGAAACGGCGTCATGGTTTTGATGATGGGGTTGTTTGATATAACAGGTGGTATACATGACGGGAGGCGGCTCACCAGGGGGGGGGCGGAGGAGGACACCTCCCCCCTCCCGCTGGCGGCCTTGATCTCGTGGGATGGTACAACAACCTGCCCCGCCGTCGCGCCTGCCCGGGGGGGCGGCCTGCGCGCCGTGGACAGGGGGGGGGGAGAGGAGGCCGAGGGGATCCCGGGGCGGCTTTTACAGGGAGGCGCGCAGGGCGGCGCAGAGGGCCTTGTTGTCGGCGGGGGTGTTCATCTCGGTGGCGGCCATGATGAGCAGGTTGTCGTCGGGCTTGCCGAAGAGCCGCGAGGCCGGCACGCCGCCCAGGACGCCCCGCTTGGCCATCTTCTCGACCACCTTGGCGGCCGAGACGCCGCCGGGCAGGCCGACAGTGAACTCGTTGAAGAAGGACTTGTTGAGCATCTTGACCCCGTCGACCTGCTTGACGGCCTTGGCCAGGGCCACGGCCTGGGCGTGGTTGTGCCGGGCCAGGCCCTGGAGGCCCACCTCGCCCAGCATGGAGAGGTGCATCGAGAAGCTGGTCGCCATGACCCCCGAGCTGGTGCAGATGTTCGAGGTGGCCTTCTCGCGGCGGATGTGCTGCTCGCGGGTGCCCAGGGTCAGCACGAAGACCCGCTTGCCCTCCGAGTCGCGCGTCTGGCCCACCAGGCGGCCCGGCATCTGCCGCAGGAACTTGGCCTTGCACCCGAAGAGGCCCAGGTGGGGCCCCCCGAAGGACATGGGCCCGGCCAGCGACTGGCCCTCGCCCACGACAATGTCGCAGCCCATCTCGCCGGGGCTCTTGATCATGCCCAGGCTGACGGGCTCCGTCACGACGCCGATCAGCAGGGTGCCGTTCTTCTTGCAGGCCTTGGCCAGCGGGGCCATGTCCTGCCGGGGCGAGGGAGAACGAAGAGTAGGCGTCAAGGAAGGGGCTTGCCGAGGGGCGGGCGGGGACGGAGGGGGGGTGGCCGAAGACGGTGGGGTTCTGGACCACAACCGCGGCCGTGTTGGCGTCCAGCTGGCTGATGAGGTTCTCGGTGCCGGTCACGTCGCGGGCAGCCTCAACCATGTTGCCATAGTGGCTCATCTGTGGAAGGAGGGCCGAGGGCCGAGGCCGAGGGTCAGGGTGGGACAGGGTGTGGGAGGGACAGACGCGGAGATAGGTGCGGGCGGTATCCTTGTAGTGGGGGTGCAGGCCGCCGCTGACGAGGACGTTCTTCTTCTTGCCGGAGAGGCGCAGGGCCATGAGGATGGCCTCCGTGCAGGCGGTCGAGCCGTCGTACATGCTGGCGTTGGACTGAACGGGGGGCGCGTGAGCCATCGGGAAATTCGGAGAAAATTCCAGACGAAATCAGTGCCAAGCAGCCGGGAAACCTGGGTCTCGTACTCGAAGAGGGCCTGGAGAGTACCCTGCAATGTGAAAACAGATCATTAAGTTGAGGTGCGAAAAGGCAATAAAACCGGACCTGAGACACTTCGGGCTAATAGAGAAACCGGCGGAAGATATATCGAAAGCGAATGAGCCATCAAAAGCTAAAGGCACCCGACCTGATAAGGGGTGTATGCAGTCAGCCACTCAGAACGCTGCATGGTATGATCAACCGCAGCGGGAACCTTATGGCGGTAGCAGCCAGCGCCGCAAAAGAAGGGGGCCTAAACGAGTCGGCGCACAAAGTTGGGATGATTGTGAGGAAATAAGACAGGAAAAAAATACACTACCTTGCTCGCATCGAGGTTAAGAGCAGCCATAGTCTTCATGTTCCGCTCAACTTCGATCTCCGACTGGGGAGGGGGGAGACCAGTCGATTCGCAACGGAGGTGAGCTGGAAAAAAGTGAGAGGGGAAAAATCAACTAAAAAAACCCAAGGAAAATTCAACACGAACCAGGCACATCAACAAAGAGGTCATCAATGGCCTTCACACCGATGGTCTTGAGCATCTGAGCCCGAACCTCGGGGGTGTGGGCAACGTAGGGAAGGATATCAGAGGCAGCTAGAGTCGATTCAGAGTGATAAACACGGAGAAAAAAACTTTGCTGACTGTGGGCAGCGCGAGAAAGGTTCTGCATCTCGAAAAAAAGAGGCGTGACACACCAAGGCAAACCAAACTAAGCCCGAGTTGTGCCGCGGCGCGGGCTTGTTTTCCTGGCATGCTCTTTTCGCTGCGCACTGCCCCGGCGCAGGCAGCCTGGATCTCGGATGCGGCTACTGTGAAAGCACAGCTGAATCCCGAGAATGTAAAGTCATTTTTCGGGCATACATCCTTTCTGTGTAACGGAGGGACCGTGCTCCTTTGCATTACACCCAAACAAAACCGTGGGTCTTCTTCCATTTACCAGTCCGTTCGTCAATCGAGGCGATCCATTTCAGGCAGTATCGGTCAAAGAAAAGATCTCAGGTTCGTGGTGGACTTCCCCTTTCCTTGGCCCCATCTCATCCCGGATCATTCTCCTGCCGCATACGCACCGACAGTACCCCTGGGCTTCTTGTGACGCACTTTTCAGTCGACGACCCAGTGATCTGCGTGCTGCCCACTCAGGTGGACATCCCCCCAGCCCTCGCGTCCGTGCTCCTCACCACCCCGGAGGCCACCACCACGCTGGCCTTCTACGCGGTGCATCTCCAGGGGCGGGTGGACACCTTTTTGTGGTCCCCCAACCAGCACAAGTGGATCCTGCCCACCGCCGCCCTGAGCATCCTCCTGCCCCCGCCGCCCGCGTCCGCCTGCCGGCCCCGCCAGGTGCTTGACGCGTGCCTGGTGGGCGAGCCCACCTCGCACATCCTCTGGGCCGAGCGGCTCTTCTCGGGGGATGGCGCCATACCCCTCCTTCAGGCGGCCGTCTCCATCTCCCCCCTCGCCTCCTTCTCGGCCCCCCCCCGGCGCCCCGGCCCCCGAGGCGCCCGCCACCCTGCCCGAGGTGCGCTGCCTGGCCCCTCGCCTGTGCGTCCCCATCCACCTGCCTGACACAGCGCCGGCAACCCCGCTGCGCCTGATCCGCCCACCCGAGCGCAGCGAGAAGTGGTGCGGGCCCCACCTGGGCCTCCTCGTCCCGCCGACGCCGCCGCCCCAGGGCGCCGCCGCCGCTGCCCCCGGCCAGGGGCTGCCCCACACGGGCGGTATCGCCTTGATGGCCGCCGGGTCGAACGCCTGGGTGGTGTGCCCGCCCCATGTCGCCCACTACCGGCACCCCGCCGCCGGGGGCCCGGGGCTGCTCCACTGGGACCAGGTCCCCGAGGAGGCGAGCGAGGAGGCGGGGGCGGGGGCGGCCCCGGAGCGTTTCTTCTTCTGCACCGAGGGCGCCGAGTCGCACCTGTACTGCCTCACCATTGGCCCCTCGCCTTCGACCCCCGCTGGCGCCACTGCCGCGGCCTCAGCCACTCCCCCCCACCAGGCCTCCCCTGCCGCCGCCCTCCCCTCATCCGCACCCACACCCGCGGGATCCGATGCCCCGCCGGCGGCCGACCCCCCGACAAACCCGGCGCCCCACCTGGCTCTGGAGGGCCTGCTGCACCGGGCCTGGTGCTGCCCGGCCGGACTGGGCGACGGCCGGGTGGGCAGCGCGGGGCCCCACGTGGCCGGGTGGCTGCCCCTCTGCCGGCTGGCCCTGCCCGGCCCCCCGGCCGACTGGCCACACACAGTCCCCACCACCCCCCCGCAGCAACAGCAGCAGCAGCCAGCAGATTCTGCGTCCCAACCAGCCAGCGAGGCCACACGACCCGAGGGTCTGCGGGCGTGGGCCCCCCGACCGAACCCTCATCTGCCTCCTCGGCCCGGCCGCTCACGCTCTCAGCCCCCCCCCCCCCCCCCCCGACAGGCGCCGGCGGCGTCCCTGTGCGCCTGGTGCAGCAGCCGCTGGTGCATCGGGGCTTCCTGGTGGTGCTGGGCCGGTGGGGGCAGGCCCTGGTGGTGGACGCGCTCGACCCGCTGCTGGCTGAGGGGCCCCTGCGGCCCCCCGAGGGCCCCCCGCCCGCGGCCCTCCTGCTGGACACGCTGCCCCTGCCCCGCGAGCTCACCGTCCGCCAGCGCATTGGCCCCCGCTCCTCCCTGCCCTGCCCTGCCCTGCCCTGCCCTGCCCTGCCCTGCCCTGCCCTGCCCTGCCTGCCCTGCCCTGCCCTGCCCTGCCCTGCCCTGCCCTGCCCTGCCCTGCCCTGCCCTGCCCTGCCCTGCCTGCTATTGCTGGTGACCGGCCCATGCATGCGCCGAATGTCCCGGGCGGGTGATGGCGGGCACCCTCGGGCCCCGGGCTCATCATGGCTCCTGTCTCGGGGCGGGGGCACGCGTCTGTGTGGGGTGCAGAGCTGCGCCCTGTGGGGCGGCTACTCGGCCCAGCAGGGCGACGAGGCGGGCCTCTGGGGGGCCCGCTGCCCAGCCCTGTACGCGGTGCGGTGCCCCCCCGTGGCCGCCCTCGCCCAGCGCATCGTTCAGCAGGCCGCGCACAGGGGCCGCCACGTCCTGGACGCCACCCTCAGAGCCGCCACGTCCGCGGCTCCCGCCCCATCGCCTTCCTTCCCCCCTCGCCTTCTTCCCTTCCCCCTCGCCTCCCTGCCAACGCCCGTCCGTGTGGCGGAGCGGCCCGTCCCTCAGCCGCCACCCCTCATGGTCTTCGCTGTCCCTCCCTCCTCGTTCCCTGTGGTTTCTGACGCCCGGCCGCAGCCTGTGCGCCCAGTGGGGCCTCAAGCGTCAGGCGGCCACCCTGGCCCTCCGCTGCGCCCGGCAGTGCGTCGCCTGCGGGGACCCCATCCGCCTCCGCTACGCCTGCCAACGGTCTGCCGCCCCCCGCCCTGCCCTCGCCCCCGGCCCTCCACTCCACCTCCCTGCCCTCGTCTGCCCTCGTCTGCCCTCGCCTGTCCTCCGTCATCGGGCTGGTCTGCCGCTCGGGGCGCGCGGGGTCATGGGCTCGGGTGCAGGCTGGGCCCCCTGCTGCAGTCGCCGGCCCTGGTGGTGGCCCTGCTGCCCCCCGCGGAGCAGCTCTACGCGGACCGGCTCATCGGCAACTTCCTGCGGGCCTACGAGGGGCCCTTGGTCGTGCCGCCGCCCGGGGGGGCCGCCGCCCCGGCCTCCCTGGGAGCCGCCACCACGCCGCGGGGGCCGGTGGGCAGCAGCCCGGCGGCGGCGCTCCTCCTGCCGGGGCCCTCGGCCCTGCCCCCCGGCGGGCGCCTGGTGGGGGTGGAGAGCGTCACCGAAGCCTGGTGGGCCCTGGTCAGCTCGCTCCTGCTGCCCGGCCTGCCGCCAGGCCCCCCGGGGCCCTCGGGGGCCACTGCGGCGGACCCGGCCCTCCCGCCGGACGGCACCGGGGCGCCGGGTTTGGCGGCCCCGCGCCCCCCGCTCCCGGGGGGCGGCCTGCCCCTGGCCGAGGTGGCCCGGGCCTTCCTGCGGAGCGGCCCCATGGAGCTGCGGACGCCCCTCAACGCCACCCTGCACCCGGTGCTGGCCCGCCTGCAGGAGGCCCACGCGGGCCGGGCTCCCGACGAGCCGGCCGACGCCGCGCTGGTGCCCGGGGGCCACCCGGCCCTGCTGGGGCCGCCCTGCCCCGAGCGGGATGGCCGTTCGATTTACTTCGGGCCCGAGGGCGCCCCCGGCGGCGGGGCCCCGGCAGCGGCGGCGGCGGCGGCGGCCTTCCTGAGCGGGGGTGTCGGCGGGGGAGGCAGCAGCCCGGCCCCAGCGGTCCCCCTGGCGCCCCTGCGGGGGCTCGATGAGGGCCCCCGCGAGCCGTGGCGGGTGGGGCCGGCCGAGCAGGAGGCCGCCGAGCGGCTGCTGGGCATCCCGGGGGGCCCCGAGCCGGGCCTGCGACCCGACCGCGAGTGGGCCCCCGAGGCGGCCGCCGCCCTGCCCATCCGCTGCCCAACGTTCCTGGTCGGCCGCCCGCCATGCCGCACACCGCCCGTCCCTCCCCCTCCCCCCCTCCCCTCCCCTCCCCTTTCGCCCGCGATTCACACCCCCATCGCTCACCCGCCCGGCCTCCCCATGGCTGCCTCACCCCCCCCCCCCCCCCCACCGGTCAGTGCGGGCTGAAGCATCTGCGGCTGCCCGCCTCGGAGGCCGACCTGCGCCTCATGCCACGCGCCCACCTCGAGCTGCTCGTCCGCAACGCGCGGCCCCCTGCCGCCGACCCCCCCCCCCCCCCCCCCTCGGCCTTGTGCCCGCCGGCTGACCTTTCCCTCGCCGACCCCGCGAGTTCTCACCATCGCCGTCGCGGTTCGGTTGCGCGGGTGGGTTGGGGTGGTCGCGGCGGGGGGCATGGCGGCGGGGGGGAGCCCAGGGGCGGTACCAGCCGCTGCAGACGCTGCTGGCCCTGGAGCGCATCCTGGGCCTCGACGGCTGGCGCCAGGTCCGCCAGGCGCCCCCCGCCCGCCCCACTGCCCCCGCCCCTGCTGCCTGCTCGTCCCTGCCCCGGGCCGGACTCTCTGGCCGCCCCCATCCGGTTCCCTCACGCACACACCCCCGCGCCGTCCCGGGCCCCCCCAGTTTGTGATGGGCGGGGGCCAGGGCTGCTGGCATGTGAGCCTCTACCAGCACCACGTGCCCGCCCCGGCGGCCCTGGCGACCGGCCCCGAGGGTGGCCCCTGGCCGGGCCTGGGGGCCGCCGAGGCCCTGGCTGAGCAGCCCCTGCTGACCCACCCGCTGCACCCGCTGCTCGTCCTCACAGAGCCCGACGACGACGGCCTGGTCCGCACCCCCATCCGGTCTCCTGCTGGCACGGGCCGCCGCAATGTCCCACCACCACCACTCCCTTGTGCTTTGGGCTGGGCTGGGCAGCTGATGGGGGGCGCCCCCGTGGGGCTGCTCGAGTGCGACCCGGGCCCGGCGGGGGGCAGCACGCCCCTGCTGGCGCCGGCCCTGTCGAGCCTGCTGGGCACGGCGGCCCCCTCGGGGGGCGGCCCCTCGGCGGCGGCCGTGGGGCCCTCCACCCGGCTGGGGGGCGGGGCCTGCGTCCCGGGGCAGCCCGGCGCCTCGGCCCTCGCCGCCGGGCCCGCCGCGGCCCACCTCTTCCTGGCCAGCGGGCGCCGGGGCCCACACATGCTCTTCGGGCTCCTGGGGCGCCTCTACGACCGGCTCTGCCCCCAGCTGGTGGCCGCCTTCGTGTGGCACGTGGCCGTGGGGACCCTGCTGGCCCTGGTGGCTCCCGCCCGGGCCGCCGCAGCCCCCCTGATGGGCCCCGGCAGCGAGGGCGCCGAGGGCGCCTGGGGGTCTGCCGAGGCCGGCGGCCACGGCCCCCGGGCCCTCTCGGCCCTGGCGCTGAGTCTCCACCAGAGCCACGCCCCCGGCCGCACCCCGCCCGCCCCGGGCAGCGAGCAGGCCCAACTCGAGTGCCTGCTGACGCCCTGCTGGTTCCCCCACGACCCCGCACAGCCCGGCGGCCGGCCGCCCTGCCCCGCCCATGGGACCCTCGCCCAGGCCCAGGCGGCCCTGGCCGCGACCACCAGCGGCGCCTCCGGCAACCCGCCGGCCGCGGACTTCCCGGGTGGCAGCGGCGGCGGCAGCAGCAGCAGCAGCAGCAGCAACGGTAGCGCTGCCATCGCTGCCGCCGGCCAAATGCCCAGCCGGGCGCCCTCGCCGGGCACCCCGGGCAGCGGCAGCGTGGGCGGCTCGCTGCTCGCCCTGCGCCGACCCGAGGACGCGGCTGCCCCGCTGGGCGGCCCCGGCGACCCCTCGGCCCCGACGCCCGCCTCCAGCCCGCCCCTGGCGGCCCCACCGTGCCCCGGCATCTCGGCGGCAGCGGCGGCAGCGGCGGGGCGTCCCCTTGGGGTCAGCTGGGAGGAGAGCCCCCTCATGGACTGGCCGGGCCAGCAGCAGCAGCCCCCCGCTGGTGTGGGCGGTCCGCGGCCCGACGGCTGCGCAACTCCGCCCCCCGCTGCTGCTGCTGCTGCTGCTGCTGCTGCTGCTGGGGCCCCGGGCCCGGCGGCTCCGCTCGCCTCGGGCTCTTCCCGGCCGGCGTCGGGCTCGTGGGCGACACCCTGCCTGGTGGCCGTCCCGCCGCCGCCCCGCAGCAACCCGTGGCAGTCGCCTCTGCACGGGCGGGCGGCCCACCTGGCCCGACAGGCGCTGCTGGTGGTGGCGCCCCTGCCGGCGGGGCTGGTCGGCTACCGGGCCCCCGAGGCCGACGCGGCCGGCGGGGAGGGCGCCCTGGTGCCCGAGGGTGACCGGCCCCGGCTGGTGCGGCTGCTGCAGGGCCGGGCCCAGCTGCTGGTCGACGCGGCCAGCCCGGCCGAGGCGCTTGACGTGCTGCTGCAGGGCGGCCTCTGGCGGGAGGCCCTCTGGCTGGTGGTCGAGTGTGTCGGCTGGCCCCAGGAGGCCCCCGCACAGCCCGCCACCGCCGAGTCCGAGCCGTCCCCGATGCTGCCCGCCCCCTCGCCGCCCCCGCCCCCACCACTGCCCCAGGCCCCGGCCCCGGCCCCGGCCCCACGGGCCGCGAAGGCTCCGCCTCCGCCATCCGACGAGGAGGACGGGGACTTCGTCATGGTCAGCATGGGCCCCCGCGCCCCCGCCCCCGCCTCCCGCGGCGCTGCCTTCGTGGCCCCCCGTCCGGGCGACTCGGCCCCGACATCGGCCCCGCGGAGCCTCTTCCCCGGCCCGGATCAGGGCGCCCCCCCCGCCCCGCCGGGGGCCCGCCCACCACCCATGATGGCCACCCCGGGGACCCCCCCGCACGCGGCCCCCTTCTACAGCCGGGCCCTGCACCGAGCCCTGTGGGGCGCCCTGCTGGCCCACTTCCGCCTCTGGCACGCGGCCGAGGCACGCCGGCCCGTGGCCCCGCCGAGCTCCGCAGCCACCAACGACGACGGGGACGAGGCCGACCCGCCGGCCCACTTCCGGCCCAGCCCGGCCCTGGCGGCCTTCGCGGAGGCCCTGTGGCGGCTGGCCCCGGGGCCCCTCAACCCCTACGACCTCCTCGAGGCCATCGGGCCCCGGCCCGCCCCCACGGCGGCCCTCTCGGCCCTCCACAGGGCCCTCCTCCTCGCCGCCGCCGCCGCCACCACCACCACCACCGCCCCCCAGCGTCACCACCACGAGCCGCTGTGGCCGCGGGAGGGGCCCTTCCGGTACCCGGGCTGCGACCGGATCCTGCGCGAGATGTTCGCCAGGGCAGCCGCCGGACAGCGCAGGGCCCTCGTCGGCGCCTCGGCCGCGCCCTCGTCGGCCTGGTCGCCATAGCGCCCCGCCTCCCTCCCTCCCTCCCTCCCTCCTCTCACTCACTCACCCTCCTTCACTCGGCCCTCTCACCTGCCCCGTACCCGCACTTTCTCCCCCTGGCGGGCGTCTCCGTCGCCACAAATAACAACAGCACGCGACCGACCGTGATCATCGGTGGATTTGCTGTCTGTTATTCGGTCCCAAACGAGGGAGAGGTGTGGTGGTCAGCGAGCCGCGCCGATCCCCAAAAGTGGGTGCGATGCGACGCCCGTCATTCGACACGCAGAGAGGGCGGGGAGATGGAGGATGGAGGATGGAGGGATGGGAGGGGGGAGCGGCTAGTGGCCGGGGGCGGGCCCGTCGAATGGGTTCCATTCGGGTTGCGGCGGGGGCTGCGGCCGGGCGGGAGTCGGCAACCCGGGCCCGCCGCTCTGCCCGCCATCGATCAGCGAGGGCGGTGGGGCCGGGGGGCCGCTGGCCCGTGTTGGCCCGACCGGCCCGGCCGCTCCGATAGGCGCCGGAGCCACGGGAGGTACCCGGGGGGCCGCCCCCGTCGCGGCGGGGGCTGGGCTGGGATGACCGGGGCATGGCGACGGCGGCATGGGCTGGGCCTGGGGGGCCGGTGGGGGGGGCCCGGGTCGGGCCGGGGCTGGGGCTGCGGCGGTTGCGGCCGGGGGCGGCCGGGGGGCGGAGGATGAGGACGAGGGCGATTCCTCCTCCTGCTCGAGGATGGGCGCGGCCGGCTGGGCGGCGAGGTCCGCCGGCAGCTGGGGCTGGGCGACGGGCGTCAGCAGCATGGCCAGCTCGGCCGCCCGGTGGCGGGTGCCCTCGTCCGGGTGCCCCAGCAGCCCCAGCAGGGCCCGCCGGCCCGCCAGGCCGAGCATCAGAGGCGCGTGCAGCACTGGGCACCCCCCAGCCACCCCGGGCGAAAACAAACCCGCGGGTCATTTGACCGCCCCTCTTCCCTCGCGGCCCCAGGCGAGGAGGTGGGAGGTGGGAGGGAGGTGGGAGGTGGGAGGTGGGAGGTGGGAGGTGGGAGGTGGGAGGTGGGAGGTGGGAGGTGGGAGGTGGGTGGGAGGTGGGGAGGCGGGCGTGCGTGGCGGGCGGACCGTTGGCGGCGATGGCGCCGAGGCAGTCGGCGGCGAGGGTCTGCACCAGGGGCGGCATGGCCGGGTCGGCCATCAGCTGGGGCAGCCGGTCCAGCAGCAGCCCCCGGGCGGACCCCTCCAGCCGCTGGTGCACGGACCCTGGGCCCCCCCGTACACAGCACACAGATCCCCGCGGGGCACCAGCGCAGCGAATGCAGAGGTACCCAGTGAGAACGGAGACTGAGACGGAGCGCCGGACAGGACAGGCGGGCCGGGCAGGGGACGGCCCAGGGGCGGGGCGGCAAGGCAGGAGGGGAGAGACGGACGGGAGGTGAGGAGTCTTCGGAGGGCCCCCAGGGCGCGCAGGAGCAGGTCGCGGTCCTCGCTCAGCAACAGCTGCGCCACCGCCACCGCAGCCACCACGCAGCAACAAGACAAGGACACCCGCCGCCCGACCCCCAAGCCACCCGTCAGTGGGACGCACCACCGAGAGCGCCGAACGGAACGGGCGAATCTCCGCCGGCGAGGCATCTGGGGGAGGCGGGAAGAAGGAAGGCCCAGGGGCGTGGCCGCGGACCTGGAAGAGGGACACCAGCACACCCTGGTCGGCCAGCACCCCGTGGAAGCAACCTACCGTCCATGGGGGAGGGAGGAGGGGGGAGAGGAGGAAGGCATGAAGGGCTGGCGACCGGCCGGTGGTGGGGCAGTGGCGGCGCAACGCGGCAAGGTGGGGTGGGGTGGGAGAGGGGGCGAGGGAGGGGGTGTGGGATGGGGATGGGGGTGGGGGTGGGGGAGGGGGGGGGAGGCGGAGGGCTGGGAAGAGCGGGCGGAGCCGGGCAGTTGGCGGACGGTGGGCGGTGAGGGTGTAGAGCCAGCCCAGGGCGGCCATGACCACCTGGGGGCAGTGCTGGAAGGTGCACCCCAGGGCCGCCTCGGCCAGCTCGCCGGGCCGCTCCACCGACTGGGCGTCCGGCCCCCCGGCGGCCCCACCCGCCCCGCTGCTGCTTGCCGGGGGGCTGGGGGGCCGGGCCTGCTGACCGGGCCGGAGGGCCCAGCAGCGGCGGATCATGGCCGCCCCATGGCGCACCGAGAGCTTCGCCAGGTGGTCGGGCAGCCGAGACGGCACTGCCAACGGCCCAGAGGTGCAGGCCCGTGAAATCCCACCGACCGGCGAGAGCCCATCCCAAGAATGGGAGCGGACCACCGGGGGGGGGGGGGGGGGCGGGTGCAGACCCTTGGCGGCGGCCAGGATGAGGGTGGCCAGCAGGTCGCGGATGATCCGCTCGGCCGTCTCGGCCAGGCCGGCCACCAGGGCCCCGCCGCTGGGGGCGCGGAGGCGGCCGGGGGCGGAAGACGGGGCGCCGGCCGAGAGGCCCGCCGAGGAGGCGGCCACCCAGGCCATGATCAGGGCCTCCTCCGTCCAGGCCGACCAGCGGCCCACCTGCAGGCTGACGGTGTCCAGCCCACCACAGGCGCACAGGGCCGCGCTGGCTGGTTCGCCTGCAGACGATCATCGGACCCCCCCCCCCCCCCCCCCCCCAGACACCGGCCGGACACCAGACAGACACCAGACACCAGACACCAGACACCAGAGCGAGACGACAATGAGTGGCAGCGCAAAGATGTCAACTCCCCGAGCAGCAACGACCACACGAGAGGAAGAAAGGTGCGATAATGGGGCGACGGCGGGCGGGGGCAGACCCTCCTGGGCGAGGAGGGCCAGGGTCGAGGCAGCCGAGCGGTGCAGTTGCTGCAGAGCCACCAGGGCCTCCTGCTCGGGACCCTCCGGCGGCCAGACGCGCATCCCGTCGGCCAGGGCGGGTGGCGGGAAGCCCAACGGGTGCAGAAGGGCCTCAATGGCCCCGCCGCAATCAGAATGGGTCGCAGCGAGTCTGGGGGGAGGGGGGGGTGGGGAGACCAAGGCAATGGGGGACGCGAGAGGCAAGTGAGTGTGGGAAGTGGAGAGGGGTGGATCGTCGCTGAGCGTCCCGTTGGATGAAGAGAGGTGGAACGGGCGGGCGGGGCGGGCGGGCGGGCGGGCGGGCGGGGCGGGCGGGGCGGGCGGGGGGCGGGCGGGCGGGGGGCGGGGCGGGGCGGGCGGGCGGGCGGGGCAGACCGTGCGTGGCGGCCGCCTCGAGGAGGGTGACGATTCTGAGGGCCACCGCCCAACTTTGCAGGGGAGTCAGGCCCCCCGGGGCTGCTTGCACCGCCTCAGCGCGGGTCTTTGCGCCGGCCACGGGGGGGCTGGGTAGCCCCTTGAGGGCGTTCAGACAGAGCGCCAGGCCCTCGCCGGGCTGCCCCCCCTGGCCGGGATGCCGGGCGAACTCGGTGGCCAGCAGCTCTGCCCACGGCCGGGCACGGGTCCGGCGGGATGGAGGAAACACACCAACATGAAGGAACGACCATGCGGGTATGCCTATTCGTGAGGGTGCTGTGCTGTGTGCGCGTGCGTGCGTGTGCGTGGGGGGGGGGGGGGGGGCGGACCGTCCTGGAGCAGGAGGGACAGGGCTTCGGCGGCTGTCTCTAACTGGACGGCATCGGCGGTCCGGCGGAGTTGTGTCACCAGGGCGCTGACGGCGCCGTCGGCGCGCATTTGCTCATAGGAGGCCTCTGAAGGACCCGACCGCAGGTGACCGGGAGAGTGCGTCAGAAACAGACCAAGCTCCGCGAGATTCCGCAGCGCAATACAGGAAAAATATTGAACGTCTACATCGGGACCGGCTAGACACGAACATAATTCACGAATGGCGCCATTCTTGAGCAGTGCCGGGCGAAAATCAATATGTACATCATCTATTTCGAGATCGTGGAGCGCCTCACATGCGGAGATGAGTTTCTCTCGGTGAGGATCTTTGGGAAGGTTATTATTCAGGGAATATTAGGAACAGAGACCTGACAAAATCGTGAGCGAGAGACAGGCTCGTATTCTTTGGGTTTGCTGTCCGGAAGACAGATTTTCGACCAACCTTTGGACTGCATTATCTTCCGAAATGTTGTCGAACAACTGTTCATTTGGTGTCGTCGACGAGAAGCTCAGGAGGCGAAGGAAGAACGATGTCATAATTTTTCGAAAGACAGCATCTATCCCGTTCTGGGTCAAGCAGGCTTTCCTCTCTTCATTTTAACGTGGGTGCCCCAAACCCGGAAATAGGCCCCAAACCCGTTACATGTCAAAGATGAATTTGGGATGGTTCCAGGGGCGCAGTCCTGCCGGCGTCAGGAAATACGGAAAACCCCAACCCCCAAGAAGACCAACAGAGGGGCAAAACAGCCCGGAAAGGAATGGTTGGACCCGAGACATCGATCAGATGTCGACCTCATGTCGGACCCAACTTGCCCAAGTGACAGCGGAACGCAACAATTGGCAGGCGGATCTCTTGTAACTCGACGAGTTCAGTCGAAACATCCAAAAATCACGACGCGACGTCAAGGTCGGGGAGGAAACGGCAGGGAAGCAGGGTCGGAGAAAGGCAACCCCCGCGGCATGGAGGCGGGCATGGCGCCTGGAACAGGGCAACAGGTGGCCCGCAACCAAGGGGAGGCATTGTGTGACGCCCCATGGCGAGGTGGGGGCGGGACACTGTCAGCGGAGCGGGGTGGGCAGTGGGGGCATGTCGGGGCAGCAAAACGCGAAGTGAAAGCGCCGCGGAGGGGCAGGCGCCCCAGGGGATTCCTCCCACCATGAATCGACAGGAGCACCAGAGTCCGAGGTGGGGGCAAGGACTGGCATCCCGCCCGCAGAACTCGTCGCCTTGTCCGGGGCGGGGACGGGGTCCCCGATCCGGGGGCCGCAGAAATTCTGCCCAGTGTGCACTGGGTTCTCCTCCGGGGCGCCCACAATGTCCAGGGAACTGTTGGGGACCATCAATTGAAGCCACCCACCCAACTTGTGCGGACCTCCTCCCTCTGCCACACCTCGCCGAGCCGGGTGAGGGACCCACGGGACCAGGAAAACCGTTGTGCGCTCGCAGGATGCATGGCTGCGCCAGCGTCAACCCCGGCTCGTGGAGATACTGTGCGTGGACATTTGGGATTAAGAGGATTTGTGACGGAAGGAAGACAGACGGGGTCGTCGAAGATCATCAGTCGACATTTAATGCCGGGTCAGATGTTCAGTTGGGAAAGGTTCCTCTTGAAAAAGACACACCGTCAAGTTGTGGAAACTCCACGGGGGTTTGGGGTGTGAAATGTTCTTCTTGGTCGCGGAAATTCAGCAAGTGGTTGAGGTCGATCGCCTGATCGCCTGGTTGGGCTGCTGCCGCCGCCGCAACAGTGGGTAAAACTTGGGGACCCGTCCGGTTGGCGGGTGGATGGGGATCCTCCGGGGCCGCCTCGGGCGTTCGCGGCGGCTCCCTCAAAGCATAACGGGTTTGGGGCCTATTTCCGGGTTTGGGGCACCCACGTTATTGTGTCTTTTTCATGGAGAATAACTTCCAAGAAACCCTGGACAAAATGTCAGAAAAGATTTGCAATAACACAAGTCGACTTGTTTTTCAAATAATTTTTTTGAAATAGTATGACCGAAGAAGGTGTTCTGGGAGTGGCTTGCAACAACGCAGAGGGCGCCCTTCTTGGTGGTCTGTCATTTTCAGAGTTGCAATTCAGGTCTTCTTTTAGCCCGGGGAGTTGCTTCTGATACGGCTCCTGGACTCATCACTTCGATTGTACAACTGAGTCGGCAACTCTCAAAAAGCGGGGAGGCGTCTCCCCTTGTTTGCATCGAGTCATCTGACTAGTCTGCATTTTCTCCCATCTCACTCGATCACCTTTCCCCCCTTTCCCCCTTGTGTTCAGCAATGTCATGCTCTATCAAACAAGAGGAGTCTATTTTGCGGTCTTCCGGCGCAAGTCGTGATCGGGATTGTTCTTTGTAATGTAACACTTAAACAAAAAAAGATCGGCAGCGCCCCTGGTTACGCAGCCTTGGGCTTCGGGGCCGGCGACCGGGATCGGGAGCGCGACCGGGAGCGGGAACGGGACGAGTAGGACCCCGACCGGGAGCGGGAGCGGGAGGAATAGGATCCCGACCGAGACCGGGACCGAGAACGGGGGGATCGACCCCGGGCCGGCGAAGCAGTCTTCTTCTCCTGGCGAGTCGCGGGGACATCGGCGGGACGGGACCCGAGGGTCGTGGTCGTTGTGGCGGCTGTCGACGTGGTGGTTGTCGTGGGGGTTGTCGTGGTGGCCGTGCTGGTGGCCGTGGCTGGCACTGGCTTGGCCTCGGCGGGGACAGGTGAGTGGCGGCGAGGTTCGCGCGAAGGCGACCGGGGACGGCGGCGACTATGTCAGATGGAGAGGGCAGGTCATGAGACAGCGCGGGGGGAGAGGACACCAGGCAAGGCGGAGGAGCGCGGGCAGACTCGTCATAGCGGTCTCCGGACGGGCGCCGGTTGTAACCCCGGTCATAACCGCGGTTGTCGTCCCGGCCATAGCCACCATCACGGCCATAGCCACCATCACGGCCATAGCCACCATCACGGCCGTACGCATCGCGACCGTACCCCCCATCGCGACCGTAGTAGCCGCGGTCAGAGCCGTACGCATCGCGGTCATAGCCACCCCGGTAGTGGTCGTCCTCTGGCGGGGGCCGAGTCGGCAGCCGGCGTGGGGGAGATCGGGGCATGCGACTAGGGCACGGCAGAACAAGAGATAGGATGAGTGAGCCCCGCAGAGGCGGCGGACAGACCGAACGCCACTGTTCGGGTCGTAGTTCCTGTCCCAGGCGTCGAAGCGATGCCGAGGAGGCGACCGCTGGCCCTGCGGGGGTGGTGTGTGGAAGCGGCGCATCCCCTGGGGGGGGGGGGGGGGGGGGGGGGGACGATGGGAACGTTGATCGTCGAAGGCGCGGGCGGAGCGAGGCATGGGGCCGAGGTACGGACCACGGCCCTTGTAGATGCGGCCTGGAGTCGAGCCAGGCACTGGCGGGTGGAGGAAAACGAAAACAACGACAGGGGTGAGGTCCAAGGCAAGGGGGGCATGATGTTGGAGAAGTCTCCTCGCACCCGGGTACCAAGAAGAGCATGCGTACAGACCCGCTGGTGGGGCCGGAGGGAGCTTTGGCTTGTCTGCCTCCTTCGAGTCGGCGCTGGGGGCATTTGTGGCCTCGGACGGGGCCGGGCTGACCGCGGGATGGCCCTCCTTGCTGCTGGCCGCCTCGGGCTCCCCTTCGGCCTTCTTGTGGTGGTGCTTCTTGTGGTGGTGCTTCTTGTGGTGCTTCTTGTGGTGGTGGTGGTGCTTCTTGTGGTGCTTCTTCTTCTTCTTCTTGCCCTCGGACTCTGACTCGGACCCGGACCCGGACTCGGACGAATCGGACTCGGACTCGGACTCGGAGGGGGACGACTCGGACTCGGACTCGGACGAGTCGTCGGATGAGCTGCCGGTTGAGCTGCTGCGGGCGCGCTTCTTCTTGTGCTTCTTGTCTGCAAGGCGGGTGGTGTGTCGGGTCGGGCGGGGAAGCGAGGGATGAGTGAGACGAAGGGAGTCCGGAGCGCGGCTCGGACCCTTCTTCGTCTTCTTCTGGCCCTCAGTGGCAGCAGCGGGGGCTGTGACGGCGGTCTGAATCTGGCCGCAATCTGCGACGGTCACTTCCTGCAACACGGCGCCGCCCGACAAAGGAAATCATCGACTGAACACGGGACAAGGGGTGGTCGGTCGGGGGCAGCGGAGGCGGGGCGCCGGCGGACCGCCATGGGTCGGCTGTTGGCGTCGACGCGCTGGTTCTCGATGCTCTGTACGACGCTCTGGCCCTCAACCACCCGGCCGAACTGCGCGCAACAACGGACGTGACGAAGGACTGAAGGGCCGGAGACAAAGACAGAGGGGAGAATTGCCCGATGGATGGCCGAGCGGGGAAGGGGGGTGGAAGGCGGGCAGACCACGACGTGCTTGTTGTCCAGGTGGGGGCACGCCCGAGTGGTGATGAAGAACTGCGAACTGCGGCCGGAAAGAAAGGCCGTTGAGGGAAACCGGGGACAACCACTCAGACCCGTTGGTGTTGGGGCCCCGATTGGCCATGCTGAGAAGGAAGGGCTGCGAGTGGGTATGGGTGAAGGCCTCATCTACCGTCGTGAATGAGTGGAATGGCGAACCACCGCAGATAGCGACTGACCGGCGAAGCAGCCTCCGTAGATACTCTCGCCTCCCGTCCCATTCCGCTTGGAGAAGTCACTGGACACCAAAAAGCCCACAAAATAAGCCAACAAATGAATCCAAAGGGAGGACAAGGGAACAAACCCGCCTTGAATCATAAAATTGCGGATAACACGATGGAAAATAGCGCCCTTGTAATGAAGGGGCTTCTGGGTCACTTTACCGAGACCCTTTTCTCCTGTGCAAAGGCTTCGGAGAAGATCGAAAAAGTTCGAGGTGAGCAAGAGGGCAGATCACCGACCAGCGGAAGTTTTCTGCGGTTCTGGGCACAGTAGAAGCGAACAGCTCCATCACAACCCGACCGGCGGGCTGACCGCCAATCGAAATATCAAAGTACACGAGGGGATTCGCCATCAGAGCTCGGACAGTCGAAATAGCCCTGTCTCGACCTACCAATGCCCAAGAGCAAGCGTGAAACCCTTGTGACCCTCGCCAAAGCCACCCGTAAAGGGAAGGAGCGCAAGCAGCAGATCATCGAAGAAATCAGGAGCGAAATCGACGATCACAACTCGCTCTACGTGTTTCACTATGAGAACATGCGGAACTCCTTCCTGAAGGATGCCCGGAGTGCTCTGAATGGGAGGTCTGTAGCCTGTCCCCACTTTTTCTGAACACAAATCCGCCACTTTCTCGCTCCATCTTCCGATTTGGGCACCAGAATATTTATGGGGAAAAACAAGGTGATGATGGTTGCCCTGGGAAGGAGTGCAGAGGAGGAGCACGCAGCTGGTCTCCACACTGTTGCCGCTCACCTGACGGGGGACTGCGGCCTCTTTATTACTGACATGCCCAAGGAGGATGTTCAGAAGTCTGTTCCTGGCACACCCCCCCCCCCCCCCCCCCGGAACACGGCACCGTCCCGCACCCTTTGTTGAACAGAACTCATCATTCTCTTTCTCTCATTGATCCCGGACACCCGCCTGGCTTTGTACAGGTATTTCCGGGAATTCCGCCGGCAGGGTTTTGCCAAGGAAGGCCAGAAGGCGACCCAGACAATTCGGCTGCCCGCTGGTCCTCTCCAGATTGTCAACGAGGCCGCCGAGGGTGAAGTGCCCGCCCCGATCAAGTTTGCGGGCACCATGGAACCCCTCTTCCGGAGTCTTGGCCTCCCCACCACTCTCAAGAGCGGTCTGTCGGTTTGTTGTTGAGCGTGCCCATCAACGGGATCTTTTTTTTTTAGGAGAGATCCACCTCACAAGGGAGCACGTGGTGTGCCGGGTCGGCGACACCCTCACTGCCGAGCAGTGCAAACTTCTGGTCTGGAAAAGTGCCTGTTGCGTTTCTCACCGGGTCTCTGTCTCCAGAAACAATTCCACATCATGATGGCCGATATGCGCATGACCCTGCGTTGCGCCTGGACCAAGGAGGGCGGGTTTGAGTCTCTGGACGGCTCTGCCGTGGCCGGCGAGGAAGAGGCGGAGGAGAAGATTGTTGCCGAGGACGACGAGTGAAGGCTTTCCCGCTTTGCTTTTTGTTCTTCTTCGAAAGAAAGGGCTATTCTCTCGTGGGTCTCTTGCGGCTTGCCCATTCACATTTTGGCGGACCTAGGGGAACATGGAGAAAGACGTATTGGGACCGGATCATGGCGGGGGGCGTGCCGACTTCGCTTCGCAGACCCAGCAACTGTCGCAGATTGGCGACCTTCTGCTGGGGGTTCCTCCCGATCCATTGGGGGCGAGGCGTCGGTAAATTCCGTAACCCAGGCGAGCAGCTTGAGCGAGGGTTCGTCCGGGTCAGGACCTGTCTCCCCAATCGACAGTTCATGAGGGAAAAGACGCACGGAATCAGTCCGCTCGGGCAAAACAATCCCGAGAATCGGAAATTGGTCCTCAGGGACCACTCCAATCATTTCTAGAAGTCTCTCCGAATCGGTGGGCAAGGCCGAGTGGCGTCGGTGGGGATTTTGCGTGAACCCCGTCCAGCACACGAAGTTGTCGTTGAGGAATGTGCACAGTTCCGGGGTGAAAGCGTTCCTGGGGTGGATGGAAGGTCAACACTTCTTGGACAAGGGGAGAGGAGTGTCAGACAAAAAAAAGGCCCTCTTCTTTGCCGGGCTATTCTCGATGTCGAGAAAGAGGAGAAGGGGCTTGGGGAAGGAGAGCGCCAAGCCGAGAGCCTCGTCGAAATCGAACAAAAACGTTGGATGGATCGGCCAACAGAGGACTCTGTACATACTCGGATCAACTTCAGATCCAACAATCGAACCGCTGCTGTCCAACTCGACAATCCTACGCCGCCAGAAAACGATGGGGATGATCAGTTGGAGAAGGGTGACCTGGGCCCCGTCTTGACGGTGGTTCTCCCCGGACTGGGCACGCTGCCCCCTGGCGGCTGGGATGGGTTGGTGCTGGTTGCCGTTGGTAGATCGGATTCCTCAGTGATTCTGTGCGTCGGGGGTGATCTCGAATGGACATTGGGGCTCGGACCTGATCTGAAAGGGGCGATCGGTTCTTGCCGTATATTCGGCGTCTCCACTTTGTATCGTATCGTTTTCATCGACAAACGAAGGCATTCTCGCAAACATTTCGGGTGGAGTAGTGGAGGATTGGGAAATTATTTCAATGCGCGGTGTTGTTCTTCGGGGACGCGGTGGTTGGGGTGTGTGTGGAGGCCCCCAAAATCCGGAGAGGTCCGGAGGGTGACCCGAGAAAAACGGGGTCCGAAAGGGATCAGGAAACAGCTGCCGGCGCATGGGGGCTGGGGAACGTGGGCTGGGTAACGCGGGCTGGAGGAGCGGGAACCGTGCCAAAAGTCTTGAGGAACGGTCGAACGAAATAATACATAGACAAGAAAAACAAAACAACGAGCCTAAAGATGAGTGCTCGGTCCAAAAGTGTGCGAAAGAAGATCTTGGCTCTGTTGCAATTTCTTCGAGAGATTATCCATGATCTCCGAGCTACTGAGCCCGCTGCGGGTGGCAGGGGTCGCCTAACAAGGAATTGGTTTCCGTCGTGAAAGCGGCGGGTCAGACCTGACGTCCGCCGACCAAGAGGCTGGGCTGTGCCTGGGGTGAGCCCAGGGTCGGAGCCGCCCCCCGAAGAGAGAGCATCCCCGGGACGCGTGCCGTGACTGAGTGTGCTGGCTGTGACCCAGCTGGAGGGGGAACAGGAACAAGAATTGATGAAACCCCATTCCGGAGGAATGACCAAAAGACAGACCGCCACCAGGCTGCTGCTGCGCGGGCGGTGGGCTGGCCTTCTTCGGCAGGGGCTGTGGCCGGGACGGAGACTCGTCGCCCGGACCGCCCGGACCCAGGGGCTGCGAAACCCGCCCAAGTGATCCCGCGGAAGACCCATCCATGGGTCGGGGAAGGTCACCTGAGGGAGAACCCCCACTTTGGGGGCCCTGCACGGTCTGGCACAGTTGAACCTGGCTGTTCGTGGCGGCGGGGGTCTCTCGAGGCTGCTGCTGCGATAATGATGCCCACGGAGGGCGGCTGGGTGGAACCGACAAAGCCGACGAAGAGGGGGCCGGGGCAGCCGCCGTGGGCGCCTGGGTATGGGGCGCCCACGGAGGCTGCGACACTGGAACGGGCGATGGGACCTTGACACGCCCCCCTGAGGGCGCGGCTTCTGTGGGGAGTGGAGCCCCCATGGGCAGGAGCGCGGAAGGGGCGGGGGTGGTCGAAAGGGCGCCCTCTGGGGCCACCGTTGCCGAGGAGAAGATCGGATGCTGGTACACGGAGGGCCCTCGGGGACTCGGCTTCGTCGTTGGGGGTGCCGCCGCCTTGGACGCCCCGAACAGGTTCATGGTGAGCGGGATGGCGGTCGCCTGAGAGGCACGAGCGGAGCCATCCTGGAAGCCCTGGGCAACGCCGGCAAGGCGGCTGCCCGTGAATGGGTTGACGGGCGGGGGGCTCGGGGCATGGGGCGAATGGCGGTCGTGAGCGCGGTCAAACGCACGCTCGTCGGTGCCCGGTTGGGGGGGCGGGGACGCAGGCGGCCGGCCAATGATGGGGCGCACATGTTGGGCGGAGGCTGCACAGAAGATGCGCGGGAGAGTGAGGTGAATGCTGCGGGTGAGGCTGGATGCCCGATGCCCAATCGGTTCGACCCCGAGGCAGCGCATGATGACAGACTGGGACGCCGAGCCGGCGGCTGCAGTTGGAGCTGTTGCTTTTGCTGGGAGGGCGATGTGGGTGGGGGCGGCGAGGCGGGCGGAGACGGCGCAGCCGGGTGGGTGCTCGACAGGCCGAGGGTCGCCGATGAGGAACGGGCCACCATCTGGCAAAACGGAGCCATCACCCATCGGCAGGGGGCAGAGTTGGCGTGATAGTGTCAACAATGAGCCGACAGACCCCTCGTGCGGTAATATCCTCCAACCGGAGCACCCGAGTCTCCAGAGTCGTGAAGCGGTGCACAAGATCTTCCAGAGTTCGCTGCCGCGATGAAACCGTGGATGAATGAAGCGGATGACGGGAGCGCACCGACCTCCACCTTGTACTCGAGCCTGTCAAACCGCCCCACCACACTGGCAAGTAGAACCGCGTTGGCGTCAGCGGCCTGAGCCTCTGCATGGTGGGCGTGGGCGTGTGCCTGTGCCTGTGCCTGTGCCTGTGCCTGTGCCTGTGCCTGTGCCGCTTCGGCCACCTGCTGGGCTTGGGCCTGCGGGCGGGGCGAGGAGCGCATGATGACGGGCTCGACACCGCCGAGCATGCGGGGCGAGGCCCGGACGATCGATTCGGCGCCGGGAGGCGGGCTGGTTCGAGGCGGCGGATCCCCGGCTCTGGAGGCGCTGAGGCCGCGTGTGTGGTGGGGCCGCGAGGCGCTCGGGGGCCGCGAGGTCATCGTGGGCAGGGCGATCGTGGTCCCCGCCAAGAACCGGGGGGCGTGATGCTGCCCCAGAGCCGGATCTGGAGCTCCTTGTTGGGTGCCCGTGGCTGGGGCTGGAACATCAGCGAGTTCGGGAGGGTTGCCAGATTCCGAGGGCCTGCCAGCAGCACCAGCAGCCAGGCCGAGCAGAAGCATCGTTCAGGGAATGTCGCGAAAAAAATGGGGGGGGGGGGGGGGGGGGGGGCACAGACCGTCTCTGCTGGTCGGAACCACCAAGAATTTGGGTACTCGTCAGCAATTCTCGGGATGAGGAGGAAGCCGAGTGGTGCTTGGAGGGCGGAGCGTTGGGATGTTCCTCCCTGAAGATTTCGTTATGCTTTCTTTTGCACATCCGAATGAGATCGCCCACAAGAATCAGCTTCCTTTCGACAAATCCATAAGGCTGCATAAATTGGGCAGAGGTCAAAGAGGGCCTATAGACAAACTCCCGCCGTAGCAGCTGAAAAACTGCTTCGACAAAAGGGAGGTCGGCTTTCAGAGCCAATTGGTATCCTTTGTTGTTGACCCATCTCGCAACAAGTCCCGAGAATCCCAGGAGAATGTGGTTAATAATGGGTAGCAGTTCTCGTGGATCGCCTTCTAAAAGTCGCTGACTGTCGATCGGGTTGGGGTATTTCAGCGATTTCATATCGCTGAGAATTTTGGCCAAATTATTGGCAGTATCTCCGGTTGAGCCCATCCGAGGCGTGGGAAAAGCTCGGTGCGGGCTTCAAAAATTCAAACCGTTTCGGATAGGAGCTCGAACCCCGTGTTCAACCCTCTTTTCTCTTGCCATCCCGTTTTCCGCCACAGGGCAAGCGCCCTGGGGATTTGATTTTTTGATGGACCTCCTCAGCGATGTCAAATCACCAGAAAGAACAGAAAGGGAAAGCGAGGAAGAGCCCATGTTTAATGTTCCATTCGATGCTGCGGATAAATTGAAAACACTTCGCGACCCGGCACCTCCAGCCCAAGGTCAGGCGCTGTTTCTTCCTTCTTTTTACATTTTTCGCCTCCTAAAATAGGAGTCCGACAAGAGGACTATGTTCCACCCCCCTCCGCCCAGCATCCCATTGCCCGTCCCATCCGCCCCCCATCTCGCGAGCGCGCCCCAGCTCCCCTTGCCGTTGGCACATCGACAAACCTTTCGGCTTCATCTTCGTTACTTCTTCCCACGACACCCACTCCGCATCCCGCTCCCTCCCGATCCGGCTCGTTGCCCTCGCTTCGCCAGGCGCAGTCCCTCCAGCCAGCAAGCACCGCCGCCCCGCCGCCCATCATCTCACCCCTTCCACTTGTCCCGATCGCCCAAGTCACTCCCATCTTCACGCCTCGCCAGTCCACGCCTGCGCTGGCCCGCCCCCCAACGGCAGCCGCCCTGCTCCCGACCCCAGCATCTGCCCCGGTTGCCGGCTCGACCCCTCTGCCCCCGCCGGCACCCCTCACGACCCCACGTCGGACTGCCCCCGGGCATTCCACCTCGCCCCCCACGGACTCGGCTGCTCGGGGCCGGATGCAGCAGGAGCTGGCCGCCAGCGGGCCCTCCGTGCGGCCAGCCCTGGCCCCGGGCTCGGTCCCGCAGTATCTGCCGCTGGTCTCGCGGACCGACGTGCTCAACGAGAACTTCTACGGGGCCAACGTGGGCGTGGGCGGCAGCGCCGGGCGGCTGCTGGGGACGGGCCCCGTCCCGATCGGCCCCATGATCGCCCCGGCCCTGCTCGAGCCCTCGGCGAGCCGCCCATCGACCAGCGTCTCGGGGCTGTCTCGATCCGGGTTTGTGATGGCCGAGGCCGCCCGACCACCCCGGGGAGCCGTCGAGCCTCCGCCGACCCTCTTCACCCCCGGGCAGCCCTCCGAGGAGACCCCCGCCGTCGCCCCCTCTTCCGCCGTGGGGCCCCTCTATGGGAGCGCCAACAGCGATTTCGTCGCGGGGATCCCCGGGGCGGCCATCCTCCGGGCCGTCCTGCAGAACCCGACCGGAGTGCCCTCGCCCCCGCCCCCCGGGGCGGCCCCCGTCCCCGAGACACCCGCCCCGCAGCCCCACCCGCCAGCCACCCCCCGGACGGGGCGGCCCCCGCGGGCCAACCCCCGGTTCTGGAACAGCCTCGTGGGGGCTTCGCCTCGCCACCCGCCCCTGCCGCCATCGTCCACAATCGCAGGTTCGGGGGCCTCCGCCGAGCCGAAGTGGGCCTCCCTGGTGGCCGGCGACGCGGCGGCCCGGCCCACGCCCCCGCCCTCGCTGCCCCCCACGCCCTGCCCCCTGCTCAGCTCGCCCTCGCCGGCGCTCTTTCCCCCCTCGGCGGCCCCCTCGCCGGCCGTCTCGGTGGCCTCGGGCCTCTCGGGCGCCCGTGTGCCCCGGCCCGCAGCCCCCACCCCCAACACGGGCCTCTACCTGTACGCCCAGATGGCCCCGCCCGCCCCGACGCCCGCCCTGCCGGCCAGCCCCTCGCCCCCCCTCACGCCCGCCCTGGCGACGCCCACCCCGCCGCTGACGGGCGGCACTCTGCCGCTGGTTCCCTCGGGGCTTGCCCAGCCCCCGGTGGCCGTGGCGGCGGAGCTGGTCGCGGTGGGGATGGCCGGCAAGCGGCACCCCGAGGGCGCCGAGGAGGGCGAGGAGGCCGCCGAGGAGGAGGAGGAGGAGGAGGAGACCATCCTGCCCCCGGGGGCCGTGGCCCTGCCCGTCCCCCAGCGCCGCCCCCCGGCTCCTGCCGACGAGCTGCCACTCAGCGCCCCCCGCGGACCGGCCGTGCCCATCTACGGGAAGCCCGCGACCGCTCCCGCCCAGCAGCCGCAGACCACCCCTCGGGTCCGCTTCGCCGAGGGGAGCAGCCCTGGCGGCACCAGCCCCGCGGCGGCCCGGCCAAGCACCACGGCCGCTGCGGGGCCCCGGGTCAGCCCCCGGCACGCGACCGGGAGTCCCACTCGGCTGCGGCACCACCACCACCACCCCGACCCGGCCCGGGCCGCCTCGGCACAGGCCCTCGACCCCGAGGCGAGCGCCCTCTTCGAGCGGCTCGAGCAGCAGCGCGAGTTGGCCCGCCGCAGGTGCGCCGCCAACCCGGGGATGGCCACCGCCCAGGGCCAGGACGCCCCCGCCTACGGGCGACGGTCCGTCCTTCGGGGGGGGCATCGCCCCCCCGCCCCCATCAAGGCACTCGAGGGCGGGATCATACAATGGCAGCGCCCACCACGTACTGATGATTGCCGTGCCCCTTCCATCACCCCGTCGTAGGTACGCCCCGCCTCCCCCGACTCCACAGCGCCGCGCTGCCAGCCCCCGCGGGGGGGAGTCCGGCCCGGCTCTTCCAGGGACCCCAGGTCCCAGCGCCACGCTCCCCACGGGCGGTGCCCAGACCCCGAGCCTCGAGCAGCCCCTGTCGCCCACCTCGGCGCGCCGGCTGACCCCATCCCGGGCCCAGATCGAACAGGCCCAATTGGAGGCCCTCAAGAGGCAGGTCCGCTGCCGCCCCCGCCAGCCGGGGTGGGGCCTCCCACCGCCACCACCACGCCTGCCCCGCTCACCCTATGATGTGACTGCCCCCCTGTGGGGCGGCGCATATGCTGGCCAGGTTTGTTTGGCCTCGACCCGGTCGGCGCTGCAGTCGCGGGGCCGCTCACCCGGCCGCGCCTCGGCGCTCCTGCCCGCCACTCCCTCGCCCATCCCATCGCTCCCCGTCCCCCCTCAGCCCCCCAGTAGCGCCATGCCGGGCACCGCCCGCCCGCGACCCCCCGCAGCTTCATCCGGGGCCGGGTCCGGCAACAGGGCCACCACCGGGCCCATCATCCCGCCGCCACCGCCCCCGAGCGCGATCAGCCCCGTCTCGGCCTCGGCCTCCTCGACCACCAGCACCCCGTGCCCCACCCTCAGTCCCCCCCTGGGCCCCGTGCTGCCCAGCCCCCGGGCGGTGAATCTGATCGAGGCCGATATGGTGCGCATCTACTGCGACCGGCCCATCACCACCCCCACGCCCACCCCGACCCCCCCGCCCGGCGGCGGGCGGCCCTTCATTCCGCCACTGCCCTTGGACCCGGCGGCCGGCGCGGGGACTGCCGCTGGTGGTGCCGGCACCCGGCCGCCCGCCCCGGCTCGGTGGACACCCTCGCTGCCTCCGGATGGGGAGGACGACGACGAGGCACCCGGGCCCGAGGAGGCGCCCCAGCCCGCCCTGCCGCCCCGACCTCCGCCGCCCAGTTCCCGTCGGCCCCGGCCACACGGGGGGGCCCGCTCGCCCCCGCTGCCGACCGCCCCGACCCCGACCAGCCTCACACCCACGACCCCCATCCCGGGCTCGCTCACACCCCGAACCGTCTTGGGGAGGCCTGCTTCCCCCACCCCACCCCCACCCCCAGGACCACGCCACGCAACACCCCACGCGGCGGATCCTCCACTCCCCGCCTTGGTTAAGTCAGGGTGGCTAGTACCCCGGCTTTGCTCGCAGGCTTTCTTCTTGTACCATCATCTCGCTTGACTCCAAAACCCATCCTTCCCCCCCAATGGGTCGTCCCGCCGGGCTTCAACGAGGAAAGCAAACCAACCTGTATCATTGCATTTTTTAAAGTTAGCAACTCGGGACTGCCTGATCGGGTTGAGAAGTGTGTTGGAGTGGTAATTGGGGCGATAGTTTGAGGAAACTTGGTTAAACCGTTGTGAAAAAAAAAATCGTCTCGCGAGCTGACTTTGACCGAGCCAGTCAGTCTCAAACCCCAGGGTACATCTGACACATTGCACTTTCCATCTTTTGGGTCATTCATTATGCAAGACGCCGTAACTCTTATGCAAACTGCGGAAATGATGGATCCTGCCCAAGCAGCACGCGCATACCAGCGGGCTCTCGATATTTTGCTGACCATCCCTCCTGGGACCGCAAATGAGGAGGAAATCAACCGGTTGGTGCGGCTGTGCGTTGAGAGGCGGACTGCACTGCAGGCGTCCATCGTTCCCCCGCCAACAGCAACTGCTCTTGTGGCGACTTCTGGTCCGACGGCTCCTTCTCAACAGGCGACCGTTGTTTTGGTCCGTCTTGTTGTTCCAGTCTCCCTTTATTTGCTGTCAGGGACAACTTGCTCGCGAGGTCGGGACAGGAGTGGTTGCTGCTGCCACGACCGCTGCTGCTCTGGACAAAGAATATCATCTGACCGATCAAGCGGCCCGGGCCATTGCCACGGGTGGCCAGGTTGCACTGGATACTCTCCATGCCGCAAAGAAAATTGATGATCAGCTGCAGATCCATCAAGCCATCGGGAGTGCTGCCAAGACTGTCGCCACAGCTACCGTCCAGGCCGCTCGGGGGGCTGTCGAGGTCTGCTTCGTGGGCGGAAAACATCCCCCTTGATTGTTTTATTCAGATTGCTCGGCAACACAACTTGGCTCAGCACGTCGGCGAGGCTGCGGTTGCTGTGGGCCAAGGTCAGTCCGGTCTCTGTTTCTGGTGGCTGTCATCTCTTTAGTGGCGGTCCAAGCCGGTCGCGGCATCGCAAAGGGAGTTGAAAAGGCCGTGGCGTTTGAGCAACAACACCACGCCATCCAAACGGCTGCCAACATGGGTGTGAGCGCCGTTGTTGGCGGAGCGAAACTGGTCGGGGCTGCCGCCAGCGGAGCGGCGCGTCTTTTGCGGGGTGTTGCCTCCACTTCGGCCACCATTACCATTTCCACACCCACAATTGCTGTCTCAGTTCCCCTCGCAACCTCCACATCCAGCAACCCTCCCGCCCCCGAGAAACGGGATTAGGGTCGTTTGTGTTCGCTCCCTCCCATCCCCTCCCTCAATTGTTTGGGATTTTGCGCATACCTGATCTTTTGCGGACCAATTAAACACATTTTTGCTTCCCGGTGGTTTTGAGGGGGTGAAATATGACTATGCCGGTCTCGCCCTGTGGCTGATAGACGGGATGACCTCAAGGGACGAAGGAGGGAGCGGTCGTCTTCCTCATCCATTCTTTTATCCGAATGTCATTGATTCTTGGAATGCCCGTGATTATTCGTGGATCTGCGGGGAGACCCTTCTCCTCAGGATCTATGATGGTCTCGACCGGTGTCACGGAGGGGACTGTGCCCCTTTCCTGGAACGATTCGAGAGTTATCTTGCTCAGTTCAAGGACCGTGGGATGAATGTGTCGGTTGTCTTTTTGGGCCAAAAAATTCTGTCATTGTCGGTGATCTCACCAATGGTGGTCCTCATGCGGCAGCTCCTTCCTCTCCGATACCCGGAGTTTGTGCTGACCATGAACAGTATGGATGAATTCCGACGTCACCTCGAAAGTCGTCGCCCTTCTGTATGGTTTTTCCCCGGGGATCCACAAACCGCGAAAAGCGATTACCTTGCCCAATACGTCTGCCTGGAGACCAATGTTCCCGTCGTTTGCGGGATCGCCTTCAAGGGAACGGCATGCGGGGGCTTTGTGTCGACCCCATCCGGCGGGGGAGGGGGTCTCCGGCTTCGCGGCATGGTCGAGATTGGGTACTTCGGCCGGCCGGAGGTCCCGGCCCTTGAGTCGCTGACGCTTGGGCCTTCTCTCGCTGCTGCGGCCCAGCTCCCCGCAGACCCGGCTGCGCTGCGCATCGAACTCATCCTCCGAGCCTTGGCGGCCAACAGCATGGCCCAGCCCCCGACGGCGGCTACCGCCCTCCTGAACGGGCTGCTGCTCATCTCTGCGATCGTGCAGCCTGCCCTGCACCTGGAGGCCCGCTGCTTGGGGCTTGGCACCCCACCCACCCATGTCCGTCTGCATTTCTTCTTTCCTGGAGCGACACCCTGTGTTTGTGTGGGCTGCCCCTTCCAGGAGACTCCTACATGCCGCTTCTTCGTCGAGGTCACGCGCCACTTGGTGCTTCAGGTTTGTCTGCCCGCCATCTCCGCCCACTCACTGCTGACTCGCCGCCCTCACTTCCTCTCAGCTGGTGCCGCTGACAGGCCCCGTCCCGGACCCGAAGTTCGCAGCCGCCTGTCGATGCGCCGCCTTCGCGGATCTCCTCAGCGGGCGCCTGTTCCATGCCTTCTGCGGCCTCTTCGTGAGACACCTTGCGCTCCGGCCTCCATCTGCAGACCCGCTCGTCCTCCTGTCCGGGTTTTGTCGTGAGGTGTTGAGCCTGGAGCCCCCGGCCTCGTTGGAGCGTGTTGTGGCCGTGCCTGCCGGGGGTCGCCCAGGAGAGGGCCTGAAGCTCCTCGGCTCGCCACCAGTCTCAAGCGAAGAACTTCACACAGACCGCGGCGACCAGGAGGAAGGCGTGCAGCCCCTCATCCGAGTCATCCATCCCCTGGTTGCGATCTTCCTGAAGGGTCGGTTAATCCCATTCCCCATCTCCCTCTCTCCCTCCTCCCCCCTCTCCCTCCCCCTCCGCCGTCTCCCCCCCGTGACAAGAAACCTTCTTTGAACAACCCTCAATCCCACACACACACACACACACACACACACACACGCACACACGCACACAGACCACTTTGAAGACGTTCCAACCTGCTTCGCCCCAATTGCGCAGTTGCCCGTCGTCCCTTACCTCCACTTCGGGTCATTCATCCCGCTCCGAGGCAGGGTCTGCATCCCCCCCCCCCCCCCCACACACACACACACACGGGTGCAGTGACATTCGTGGTGTCTCTTCGACCTCTCTATTTTTTTTTTGTTTTCCCGGGTGTCTCCCTGTCTGACACCCATCCACACACACACCTCTCTGGTTTTTGTTTTATTCTCCCGTTCCTTCGTTCCTTCTTTACACGACACCGCTCCGCCTGCCCAAACCGGGAGGGTGGGCTCATGGTCCAGGAGCATGGCTCAACGTCACACACTTCTATGCCCTTACAGCCCTTCGCGAGCGCGCCGAGAGAGGAGAAGGCCGCCTCCCAGTTTGCGCTGCAGCTGGAAGGGTACGCCAAGACCATGACCCACCTCGTCACGGGCCTGGTCACCGTCCAGGCCGGCTCGGCCGCGTCCGTCGCCTTTTCCTTCGCCCCCCCCCCCCCATCCCCTTCGTACGCCCCTCTACTTCTCGCAACGGCAGCCTGTTCCTCCAACCTCCTCCCCCCCTTGTAGGCGCCCCGACGGCGAGGGGGCGATCGCATCGGCTGCCGACCGGACCTTCAAGTCGCTCGTGTTGACCATCGAGAACCGGGTGGCCCCCCTGGAGGAGGCCCTGAGGGGTATCCTGGCCCTGGGCCGGCAGTTCCTCAAGAAGTACGCCTTCGAGCCGGCCCTGGAGGCCCCCACCCAGCAGCACCTGGCGGCCTTCTTCGGCATCGACCATCACATCAGCCTCAAAGAGGACACTCCCAGGGTCCGCCCAGCCGCCCGAGGCATCGCTGCACATCGTCACCTTCGATCCCCTGGCCTCTTGCACTGCAGGTGGGCATCTTCGAGGAGGCGGTTCCCATCCTGCGGGATGTTGCCAAAGTCCTCTACCCGACCCTGGAGGCCTTCGGGGCCCGGTTCCGCCAGGCCGACCGGAGGGCCCAGCGCACCCAACAGAACCTCTGCGACCGGCTGGTGGCCCTCTGCGAGCGCTTCGAGCGGACCATGGCCCTCGTCTGGTGGGCCGAGGCCGAGTGCTGCCGGCGGAGCAACCCGACCTGGTCCCACCCCAGTCGGGCCCCCCGAGCCGACCTGCTGCGGGCCTGGCGGGCCTCCCAGGAGGCCCTGGCCTTCCGGGCCTTCTACGGCCAGAAGGCTACCCAGGAGCACGACACGCGCTTCCGGGTGGGCGTCCCCGTGCCCGACATGGCCGCCCAGTGGGCCCCCCTGCTGGCCCGCTTCGCCCAGCTGGCGGCCATACTGCCGGTCTCCCTGGCCGCCGTCGCCACGTCGCCCTCGAGCAGCCCCTCGCCCCTTGGGCAACCTGATGGCGGGACTTCTCCGTCACCGGCCCGGCCCTCACCCGCCCCGACGACCAGTTCGGGCAGTGAGCGTAGCCCCCCCTCGGCCGCCCCCCCGACGGAAGCTTCGGCTTCGGGCTCCCCCTCCCCTGCGGCAGGTCTTCCGGGAGACCAGCCGGAGGACCCCCTGGAGCTGGTCGTGTCGGAGGTTGTGCCCCCGCGGAACCTGCTGCCCGTCTCGCGGGCCGAGGAGGCCCTCCGGAACGGCGTGACCCCGGCCTGCTCCCGGCTGACGTTCACCCCCGAGCCGTGGCAGCGCCAGGTCATGGACGGGATCGGGGCCGAGGAGAGCATCCTCTGCGTGACCCCGACCAGCTCCGGGAAGACCTTCATCGCCATGCAGGTGGTCGAGAAGGTCCTCCGCGAGTCCACCGACGGGGTGGTGGTCTTCGTGGCCCCCCAGAAGGCCCTCCTCAACCAGGTCCGCACTCGCCCTCTGTCTCCACCCTTACCACCGGACGACACTTTTGTTGACGTCGTGGTCCGGGTGTGGTGGCGGGCGATACCCCCAGACCTACTGCGAGCTCTCCCGGCGCTTCGACCTGGTTGGCTCGGCGAGCCCCATGCTGGGCATGTTCACGGCCGACGTCAAGATCGCAGTCACAACATGCAGGGTCGGCACCCATCCCGCATCTCCCCCTCCTCCTCGCTCGCTCACTCGCTCACTCCGGTTCCACTGGCTCGTCTCCCGCTCTGCCTGCGCAGGTCCTTGTGACGGTGCCCGCCTGTCTGGACATCCTCATGATGTCCCAGCTGGCGCCCTGGCAGAAGCGGCTGCGGTATGTGGTGCTGGACGAGATCCACTACATGAGCGAGTCCGAGGACGCCAACTGGGAGATGAACCTGCTCATGCTGCCCTGCCCCTTCCTGGCCCTCTCGGCCACGGTCGGCAACGCGGAGCAGTTCCGGGCCTGGCTCGAGCTGGCCCGCAGGCGCCCCGTGCGGCTCATCCAGAACAACGAGCGGCCCGTGCCCCTCGAGTTCTTCTTCTACGGGAGCCGCCGCGCCGGCGACGCCACACCCCAGCCGAGCCAGCAGCCGAGGCCCGCGGGCCGGCAGGAGGCCGATGAGGAGGGGGAGCAGTCGGGCGACGAGACGACCGGCCCGGACGATTCGCCCGAGGGGGCGCCGGACGATGAGCACGACGGTGCGGGCGGTGGTGCGGGCGGTGGTGCGGGCGATGGTGCGGGCGATGGTGCGGGCGATGGTGCGGGCGATGGCGGCGATGATGCCGATGCGCCTGGCGACGATGCGTCCGAGACAGACTTCCAGGAGGCGGCCCTCGCCTCCCGGCAGCGCCATGAAAGCCAGGTGGGCCGCTTCGCCATGATGGGGGCTTCGGGACGCTACGAGGGGGTCCTGGTCGACGTCAACCCCCTGGCCGCGTGCCACTGCGAGTACGCCCTGGATCCGGCCGAGGTGGACAAGGTCGGCTCCATCATCACCCTCCCCTACCCCACCCGCCTCATTTGCTCGTTCGTGTGTTTTGCCGGACCCGCAGGTGGCCGTCTTCTCCCCGCGGCACTTGTTGGCCCTCCGCCGGGCGGCCCGGGCCTTCGAGCTGCCCATCTTCGACGGGATCGACCTGGACGTCGCCAGTCCGCCGCCACCCTCATCGCCTATTATTTGCCCTTGCCATGCGCTCTGCCCTCTCTGATTCCGATGGGGGCCTCCGTGGGGTGGCCGGCAGGCCTGGTCGACGCGGCGCGGTGCCGGGAGATCTCGCGGCGGGTCCGCGACCGGTGCGTCGAGCTGGCCCGCCAGCCGGCCACCAACGGGCCCATGACCCGCCTCTGCCAGGCCCTGCAGAGCCCGCTGGACGAGGCCCGCCAATCGATGGCCACCGCCTTTGCCCAGGAGCGGACCCCCGGGGGCGACGGGGCGGCGCTCAGCTACGGGTCCGCCGGGTTTTTCCTGTCCCAGTTCATGCCCCTGGTGGCGGCCCTGCACAAGCGCAACTGGCTGCCCACGGTGGCCTTCCACTTCGACCGGGCCGGGTGCCACGACATGGTCAAGGCCATCGCCCGGGCCCTGGCCACCCACCCCGAGCGGATGGGCCTCCGCAAGGAGTGCCTCCTCTGGTCCTCCACGGCTGAGATGGCCGCCGCCCAGGCCGAGATCGCACGCTCAATCACCATCCTCAGGGTCCGTTCCTCCGCGGCTGCCGGGGGGCGGGGGGGGAGGGGGAGGAGGAGGAGGGGGAGGAGGATGGAAGGCGGTGTTTGTTTGTTCGCCTTGATTTCGCTGCTGGGTGGGCCTGGGGGCAGAGAAACCCGGAGGTCGACCCGGAGCTGCTGAAGATCATGCGGCTCGGCCTGGCCGTCCACCACGCCCACACCTGCTACGAGTACCAGAAGGAGGTCCGCCCCCTGTCTCCTCCCCCACCGCCGGCACTCCCGCTCCTCCTCCCGCTTCCCCTCCCTCAGGTGGAGCGCCTCTTCCGGCTGCGGTACCTGCGGGTCGTGGCCGCGACGAGCACCCTCGCGCTGGGCGTCCACATGCCCTGCCGCACCGTCGTCCTGGTGGGCAGCAGCGTCTACCTGAACTCGACCATGTTCCGCCAGGTCTGCCCCACGGCCCATCTGGTGCCCGTCCCACAAAGGCGCATCGTGATGATGGCCATCGCTGGGGTGTGACCCCGGGCTGCAGTGCTGCGGCCGCTCGGGTCGTCGTGGCTTCGACAACGTCGGCCGGGTGGTCGTCTTCGGCATGGAGAAGGTCGGTCAAGCCCCCTCCCCCCTCCCCCCTCCCCGCAGACGCACACGCAGACATCCTCTGATGTCCAACTCTTGCGGGGCGTGTCCTCCACAGGAGCGCATGGTGCGCCTCTTCCAGTCGGAGGACACTCACCTGGCCCCTGCCCGGGGCCTGGCCAGCATGACCTGCCTCCGCCTCATGCGCTACGTCAACGACTCCCTCGATGTCCGCCCCCCCACACACACACACACATACAGACGCATGCACATGCACATCTCTGGCTGCCGCTCTCCCCTCCCAGGGCGGTGATGCCCAATGGGCCCTGACGACTGCCCTGCGAGTGCTCAACCAGCCACTCTACGAGGGCACCTACCGGTCCGAGGGCAACGCGGCCCAGCGGTACCACCACTTCCGCTTCACCCTCGAGCTGCTCGCCCGCCAGGGCCTCATCGATGACCAGGGCAACTGCGTGGGCCGCTCCCGTCCGTCTCCTCGGCACCCGCTTCGCCCCCGCCCCCCTTCCGGCTCTTGTCCCACCCTCGTTGTCTGTTGTCTCTCCGCTCTGCTGCGCTGGTCGTCGGCTGGGCAGTGCTGGTGGAGCGGCTGCACTTCCGGCGGGAGACACTCTTCTTCGCGTACCTCCTCGACCGGGGCCTCATCCACCAGGCCCTCCACACCGCCCAGGGCGACCGGCGCAAGGCCCTCCTGGCCATCATCGCGTCCATCTTCCTCCGGTCGGCGCCCCTCTTCGCTCCTCCCTCCTCCCTCCCTCCTCCCTCTCCTCCCTCCTCCCTCCTCCTCCCTCCCTCCCTCCCTCCTCCCGAGTCGGATCGTTTCGTTTCCTCGCCCCTCCCAGACAACCCGTCTGCAAGTCGGACGGCGACACCGGGGTTATTCTGCCAGCGCCGCCGCAGCCCATCCAAGAGGCCGCCAAGCAGTACGGCCAGATGGTCTTCGAGGTCATGTCCCAGTACCTGCGCGCCTACTGCCGCAGCTACCCCGATCAAGTCCGCTCCCCCTTCCCCCCTTCCCCCCTTCTCCCATGACATGGTTTTTTGGGGGGCTACCAGGTCTCCGACGACACGCTGCCCTCAGCCGCCAGCGGGTGGACGAGCCGCGGCCCGAAGTGGCCCCCGGAGGCCCGCCTGCAGCAAGCGTTCCCCGCCCGGTGCGAGGTGGTGAGCACCTTCGCGGCCGTGGGCGGCGTCCCGGACCGCTTCGCGAGCCTGCCCGAGCTGCTGGCTCTGAAGAAGCGCTCCATCATGCTCGACGAGATCCTGCTGCCCGAGGTGCCCGACTTCGGGGCGCCGGTCTCCGCGTACGCGGTGGACTTCTACCAGAACCCCGACTACGAAGCCCTCTGCGCCCGGCACAACATCCCCTCCCAGACGGCAGGTATGCGGATGGTCCAGGTCCGCGCGGGGTGGCGGTGGCGATGGGGGTGGGGTGGGGTGGGGGGTGGGGGTGGGGAGTCCTGGCGCTGATGACTGGTTCTGCCCCCGTTCACAGGACATGTCACGACTGTTGCGCAAGATTTCCGGCGCCCTGCAAGACGAGTTCCTGCAAAATATGACCGAGGATGAGAAGTGCGAGGCTCTTGCAGAGGATGCAGCCCGGATGGCCCCGTACCCGGCTAATCCCACCCGCGCGTATAGCCGCTATTCTGCGTCTGTCTCACCCCAATGTTCTCCTGCGGGGGGGGGGGGGGACTCTTTCCATTTTCATGGATGGATGATGTGGTTGATGTGGGGCTCTTCGATCGGTAGCACCGCGGATCCTGTTGTGTGCGTGGCTCGTGAACTGGCCAACGTATTTGCGGCCCGCGCCGATCCGGAGGAAGAGATCGCTCGACGGGAGATGTTCCACGCGCGAGATAAGGCGCGCAAGCAGGCGAGGATCAGGAGGATGGCGCGACTGGATCGAGAATGAACAACGCTCTGCCGCTCCAGAGTGAACACATGCTGCTGCGTGGTGAGTGGGTTGGCGAGCCAAAAAAGCGACAGACTGGAAGGTTCAGCAAGCGTGAGGCCTTGAGACACCGGGCGACCGGGCCTCTGGAAGAGTCGTGCTTACAGAGAGAGACATGCTGTGTATTTGCTAGTTACATCTTTCCGCAGGCTGCGGAGGAAGCAGTACTATTGAGTGGGTGATCAGTTCAGTTCTCTTTTGATTTTCTCTGGTCTCATTGCCTTTTCAATGTTGCATCCATCTGTCGTGAGGCTCCAAACTCAGGCCGAAGAAGGGAAACCCATCACCTTTCTTGCATGTTCCTGGTCACGTCGACCGGAGGGAGGCTCACACGCCCGGTCGAATCCCCCATCCGCCGGCTTCAGTATTCGTACCTGGTCTGATATGCCACCTGCGTTCCCAGATGACACACATGTTCTCCTCAGCAAACAGAGACGAGTATACTACAAATGGAACCGGCCACTAATTGCGATCGATTCCCCTACAATTTCTGTGACGCCCCGAACTGCCCTTGCCCCTCGTGCGCTCAAGCTACCAAGGAGTCACGGGTCAGCGTTTCTGTTTTGGTTCCTCATCAGAGTTCACCCGAACGCCTGCAGGTCCCTGTCTGCCGTGGGCATGCAGCGTGCCCCTGTGAGGGGCATTGCGCATGCAAAACCTACGACTGTCAAGCACCAGTTCGGAGCTGCAGGTTTTGCACAGAGAAAGGCGCGGAATGCAGCCCGATGCTCTGCTGCTGTACAGGGCACGCCATGTAGGCGCGGAGAGACCGAAGCAAACCAGGCGGGTGAAGGTGTAAACCGACTTGACGACGGAGAAAAGAAAGTGCTGGCCGCCTCTCCTCGCATCCGGGCCGTGCAGGTCCTCCGAACATCGGGGTTGGGGGGGGTTGGGGGGATATTTGTGACAAAACAAACGAAACGACAAAAAAAGATAAGATAAACAGTGCGATGGGCGAAACAGCAGTCACACCGAAGAGGCATTCACAAAATGAGAGCCCAGGACAGGCGGCACGAGAAGGGAACCTCTCACCCCAGCAATGTCGCGCGCCCCCGGCTCTTCGTCTCCTCATCCGGTGCGACCGGCCGCCCCGCTCGCGGGATTACCCCCGGTGCGCTCAGCGCCTCCTGGTCGCTGGGTGCGGGTGCAGCCTGTCCCGGCTGGGATCCACGAGCAGCGGCCGTCCGGCCAGCCGTGCCGAGGCCGGGCCGCCCGCGGGGAGGAACCCCGCTGTGCTGTGGGGGGTTGTCGTGAGGTGCAATGGGGGTGCCGCCCCCTGGGGGCCCAGGCGGGCGGCGGTGGGGGCGGGGGTGGCGGTGGCCGAGGCCGGGTGAGGGAGCGGCGGGCGGCGGGCAGGGGGGGTAGCCGCCTCGGCCAGGCGGAGGATGTGGCCCAGGCGGGCGGCCGCGGGGGGCGCGTGCAGCAGGGCCATCTGGAGGCCCGCCGCCAGGAGGGGGCTCAGCTGTACGTGGGACAGGCTCCCCAGCGTGAGCCGGGGCCCTCCCCCGACCCGGGGGGCCGCGGGAAGGCTCTCGGGGGGGCTCCAGCAGGCCGACGGGACGGCGCCTCCGGCGTGGATGGGCCCCGGGGCGGGGGGATGGCCCGGGGTGGGGGCCGCCGGGGTCCGGCGGGGTGGGAGGGGCGGGAGGGTCGATGGACGGGGTGTGCGCAGGCCCGCCAGGCGGCCCGGGCCGAGGACGTCCGAAGAGGACGGCACGGAGGAGGAGGAGGGAGCCTGCCGAGGGGCGGCGGGGCCGGTGGTGGGGGGCGGGGCGAGCGGCTGGGGGGGAAGGGCCACTCGTCGGGCATCGCCAGGTGGGGCGGCGGGTTCTCGGGGTCGTACTCGTACGAGCTCGCCAGCACCGCCGGGTCGTCGAAGCTGCGCAGCATCACCGTCCCCAGGACGGCCATCTGCGCCGGCGGGGGGGGGGGGGGGGGGGGGGGGGGGGGGGGAGCGAGTCTGAGTGTCGGTCCGACTTGCCGAGGGACAGGGACGGGGTTGGCAGCCTCAACAGGGGGGAGCTGGCGGGCGGTGCGGACCCACTGGGCGAGGCGGCTCATCCGGTGGGGCTGGCGGGCGAAGGCCCGGTTGCGGGCCCAGGCGCGGGTGGTGGTGGCGAGGATGGCCACCGCCCCGAAGAGGCGCATCATGGCCAGCGGGGCAGCCGGAACTGCACGGCCAACCACCGTCGCCACCCGCCCCCCCAGGGGGCAGAGCAGGAAGGGCGTGAGCGCAGAGCAGCAGCCCACGGCCAGGGTGCGACGAAGAGCCCCGATCGAGCACAGGGGGAGGGGGGGAGGGGAGGGGGAGGGGGAGGAGGAGGAGGGGATGGGGGCCGCAGACCATGATGCTCATCAGGGGCGGGGCCGAGATGAGGGCGTACAGGTCGCACACGAGCAGTTGCCAGGCCTCGCCCTCGCTGCCCGAGGCGCCCAGGGCGGCGCCCCTGCGGAGGGGCGGCTCGGGGGCCCGCGGCACCACCAGCATCGCCTCGGCGCCCCCCTCGGGCTGGCCGGCAGCCGGCGCGTCGCCCTCGTCGGGCTCGTCCTCCTCGAGGGCCATGGCGCCCCCCTCGTCCCCGTCCCCCTCGGCCGCCGCCTCCGCCGCCTCGGCCTCCGCATCGCCAAACTCGTCGCCCGCGGGGCCGGCAGCATCGTCCGCGGGGCCGGCCACCACCACCCCCAGCAGGGGGCCGGTCAGGGGGCGGTGGCGCAGCACGGGCGGGGCCGAGTCGGCCGCTACGTGGGTGCGGTGCTTCTTGCGGGCCTGCAGCTGGGGGGCCGCCCCCTGGGCCGCCGTGGCGAGCCGCCCCCCGCTGTTGGGCCCGGCGGTGGCCGGGGTGGTGGTGGCCGGGGCGGCGGGGGCGGGGGCGGGGGCCAGGGCGGGGGCCCGGCCCGCGAGCCAGTCGTCGGCGGTCTCGTCGTTCAGCGAGAAGGTCGGCTCGTCCAGGTCCTCGTCCAGGTCCTCGTCCGGCCCGCCCGCCCCGGCGCCCCGGCGGCGCAGCAGGGCCGGGCAGGTGGGCGGGGGCCGCATGAAGACGGGCGGCGGCACCACGGGCGCGCTGCCCTCGGGCCCGAAGCCGTCCCAGGAGGTCCGCAGGGAGGAGGGCTCCCGCCGGGTGGCCCCGGCCGGCCGGCTGCCCAGCGGGGGCGTGTCCACGCTGCCGTGGATGGCGCCCTCGTCGTCCTCCTCCTCGTCCGCCCGCTGCCGACCCTCCCCGTCGGCCCGCTCCATGGGGGCGGCCCCGGCCTCCCCGGGGGAGGAGAAGGTCGCGGATGGTGGGGGCGGCAGCTGGGGCCCGGGCGGGTGATGCATCAGGACGGCGGCCCGGGGCGGCTCGGTCGAGGCGGACCCCCCCGAGAGCAGCGAATCGGGCGGGCTGCCCGTGGGGGTGCCCGGAGGGGGGAAGAGCGACGACGGGCTGGTGGTGGTGGGGGTGGTGGTGGGGGTGGCGCCGGTGCCGGTGGGGAGTGGCGGGAGGGTGGGTGGCCAAGGGCACGGCCATGGGGGTTGGGGAGGCGGGGCCGGCCCGGCCGAACATGGAGCCCCGGGGCTGGGCGGCGGCCGCGGCGGTGGCCGGGTGGGAGGCGAACCGGAACTCGGACAGGGACCCGGCGCCCGCCAGGCCGGCCGGGGGCATGGCGCTCTGCTGGGGCAGCACGGGGGGCGAGGGCATGGCCGGGGGCAGGAAGTAGGCCGCCGAGCCGCCCGTGGCGGGGCTGGTCGAGTGGCCCGACGAGGAGGCCGGGCTCAGGGGGCGCAGGGGCGGGGTGGGCATGGGCGGGGCGTCATCGGGTAGCCGCCCATCAGCAGCGGGCTGCCCCGGGGCCCGAACATGATCGGCGAGGCGGCCGGCAGCAGCGGCGAGGAGCCCGGCGGGGGGATGCTCAGGGGGGCGGGCGCCACCGCCCGGGGGTGCCCCGGGGTGGGCGGCGGGGCCAGGCTGATGGGCGAGGGGGTCCCGCCGCCGTGGCCGCCGCCGCCGCCGCCGCCGCCGCCGCTGCCCCACCCATAGGCGGCGCTGGCGGAGGCGGCCCCCGGGGTGACGGGCGAGTCCGAGGGGGGGAAGGACTGGGCCGAGAGGAGCGGGGTCGACATGAGCTCGGCCGTGGGGGTCTCCACGGCCGCCAGCCGATCCGAGGGCGAGGGCGGCACCGAGAGCAGGCAGCCGACGGCCCCGCTGGCGGCGGCGGCGGCGGTGGTGGTGGCGGGCGGGCCCATGGCGGGTCCCAGGAAGGGCGACGGGCCCATGGCCGGGTCGGCCTCGGGCCGGGGCGAGTCCAGGGGCGGGGCGGTGACGGCATGCGGGGTGGGGCAGCCCTGCGGGGCGATGGGCGAGAAGTCGGTGGGCGAGGCGCACGCGTCGGCGGGCGACCGGATGATGGGGTTGGCGGCCAGCCCGAGGGCCGCCGCGGCCGCCACGAGGGGCGTGATGGGCGCCGGGCGCGGGGTCCGGCCGCCGCACGTGGCCGGGGGTGTGCCTGCCCGGGGGGCGGCCGGCCGGGTGGGGGTCGGCGGCTGTCGGGCGGGGCTGGGTGGCGGGACGGGCCGGCGCGGGGTGGGGTGGGAGAGGACGAAGGGCGAGGGCCCGGGCGAGGCGGGCGGGTGCTCGGGCTCGGGGTCTGCGGCTGCCAGCAGCTGGGGCTGGGCGTCGAGGCGGCCCGCATCTGGGGGTCTGCGCCTGGGGCGGGCGGCACGGGCGCCTGGGGGGCGGGGCCCGTTGTCTCCCCACCGGCCCGGGCGGCAGCGGCGACGGCCTCCTCGGCGCGGCACTCGGCGAAGGCGGCCATGAGGCTGCGGTGGTACTGCATGGACTCCTCGGTGGCCGCGAAGGGCGACCCGGCAAGGGCCCCGCCGCTCGGGGGGCAGCCCTCGGGGCCGCAGCGTGCCAACAACGGGGGGGGAGGGGGGGGGGGGGGGGGGGCGGACCCGGCAGGTGAGCGCGCGTGTGAGTGAGCAAAACGCACTGCCGCCACCCATCAGGCTCCCCACTGGCCCTGACACGGGGGAGGGCGACGGGGGCTGGGACGGGGAGCGAGGGGGTGAGGGGCGGAGGGGCGGCGGACCCTCGCCCGCCGGCTGGGGGTTGCCGATGGCCGTGGCGGCCAGGGGGTCCGCGATGAAGGGCAGCTGGGCCGCCGGGCTGGCCGCGAAGGTGAGCAGCTTGGCCGAGACCGTGGGCACCAGCCGGCCGCACTTGCGCAGCAGCCGGATGGGCTTGGGCGTGTTCTGGCGCGCCCCCCGCACGGCCCCCATCGGGAGTCGGTGAGGAGGTAAGGAGTGCCAGCCCCAGGCCCAGCCCCAGACCCAGCCCCAGGCCCCAGCCCCAGGCCCCAGCCCCAGCCCCAGGAGGGGGGCTGAGGAACGGACGACGTATCCACGCAGTTGGAGGCGCTGGGCGAGGACGGGGTGCGCCAGGGCCGCGTCGATGGTGAGCCGCTGGGCCGGGTTGACGTCGAGCATCCTGACACGGACACACCCACAAAACGCCCCGGCAGGCAGGTGAGCGCAGTCCCGAGGGCAGAGAACGGGGGGGGGGGGGGGGGGGGGGGACGGGGTGCGGACTGGAGGATGAGCGCGCTGAGCTGGGGCGAGCGGCCGGGCAGGGGAAGAAGGACTCGGGCCGCTCGCGGAGGCGGCGCCAGAGGCGTCCGTTGGCGGGCATGACGATGCCCAGGGCGGCCTCGAAGAGGGTGATCCCGGCCGAGAAGACGTCCGCCGCCGGGTGATGTACCCCTGCAGCACCTCCGGCGCCAGGTATGCGAGTCCCCCCTCCGTCTGGCGGGCGCGGGGCGGCCACACCACACGGGGAAAGGGGGCGGGCGGTGGTGAAAAGATCTGCAGTGCGTGGTGGGTCCCCGTGCCCACCCCCAGCGTCCAGCCCGGGCCGGCGGAAGGAGGTGGCCTGGGACCCCCCCCCCCCCCCCCCCCGTCCCCCCACTCGACGTGCCTGGAATTGGACGGACCTCCCAGTTGCGGCCCGTGTGGTGGGAGAGGCCGAAGTCGCCCAGCTTGAGGGTGCCGGCCCCCTTGATGAAGATGTTGTCCGGCTTGACGTCCAGGTGGACAATGTTCCGGTCGTGGATCCACTTGAGCCCCTGCCCGCCCCGCCCCCAAACCACAGACGGCCAAGCAGATGTGAACGGTTTGTGAATGCCCAGGAGGCGGAAAGGCCCCGGGGGGGTCGCGTGCGTGGGGGAGAGTGCGTGGGGGAGAGGGACGGAGGAGGGGGGATGCAGACCAGGGCGATGTCGAGGGCGAAGTCCCACAGGGCGGCTTCCTCCACGTCGACGTGCTTGTACAGGTAGTCCTCCAGGGTGCCCGGGCAGAGCTCGATCTGGATGAAGAGTTGGCCGCCCTCCTCCCAGGCCTGGTGGTACTGGACCAGGTGCGGATGGAACCCCAGGTTGGCCCGGGTCCGCAGTTCCTGCAGGGCCGAGTCCCTGATGAGAGCCCCCCCGTGATCCACATCGCTGCGAGAAGGAGTCGAGGACAGACCGGTCGCGGGCAGTGTGGATGGGCTTGGTGGTGCACTTCACAGCGTACTCTTTCCCGTCATCGCGACATCGACAACGGAGGACTTCGGCAAACGAACCCCTTCCCAAGTGTCCCAAGATATCGAAGTGATCGTGGAAGTAGGATTTGTGTCTGCTGGTGACTGGGGTGGGCGTCACTTTCACTATGCGGGGGGAAAGGGGAATGTCTGAAGAGTCGAGCAGGAACCCGAGGACAGACTGCTGAAAGGGGTAGAAAAGTCAATTTTGTACTGGGGGGTCGGAGGGTTCTCGCGGGCGCCATAGTACCGGACGGGCGATTGCTTATTGGGGCGTGATGGGACCGGAATCTTTTTCAGCTTTGCGTTGGGGTCGTCCTTCCGGACAAAGCTCTCCTCTTCAAAGGTCCGGAAGTCTGGTATGATGAGCGCAGGGCGGCGACGGGCAGAGCCCACACCGTCTTGCTCCTCGTACATCCGTGGTGCCTGTTTTGTGAAAAAGCGGGGTCAGGTGTTCGCGGCAAACGGTTTTGGCTTTTGAATTTAAATATCTAAACCATCCGTAAAAAAGACTCGCCGATTGTCTCAACAGGGTCGCCACCCCGTTCGAGGTCACGCTCCGTCTTTTTTGGGGGGGACTTTGGCGGACCCATTTGATCATGCGTCGACTCGAACAAAAGGTGGCTAGATTTTAGTTATACCCTGATGTAGTTCCCTTTTGTTCCGAACCAACAATCTTTAAAATTCTTGGTCACGTGTCATCGAAAGCAGCCGTATATTTTTCAAAAAAAAAAAAGAGAGTGTGAGCCCCCGCTTATATTGGCTATCTTCGGTTCACTCCCGTTTCGTCCTTTCCTCCGTCAAGTCTTCTGCCAAGGTGGATGAAATCCACTCGTTCCAACTAGGCCAAAAACTTTACAATTTTACGGGACCCGCTCGCCCCCGATCTCATGGCTCGCGACCCTCTTCGGTCTTTCTCCGCACTGCTGTTCACTTCTTGTTCACTTCTCTTTGGTTACTCTTGTTTCACAATAGCCACAAAAAGAGAGCCCCCGTGGCCACCTCCTGCCAATGGGTCATATGGCAACCCTCATATCGCCGCCCCCTCCCCCCTCCCCTGTGACCGGAACGAATCCCATTGTGGGGCATGGACTGGCGTCGTGGGGGACATCTCGAAACGTTGCTGCGGATCGATCCCCCACGTCATCAGGACCCTCGGGCACCCCCCCCTACCAGCAGCCCCTGTCGTCGTACTCCCCGACTCCATCCCTGGCCATCCTGCCCTGCCGACCCGCGTCTTCTCCGTCGAACCCGGAGCACGCCGCAATGGTCTGCCTTGATCAGCAGTATCTATTGGTTGCTCACAGACGCCCTTATCTTTTTTCCAGGAGGGAGCGACACCCCTCGACTCGCCCGGCCGGGCGCCGAGTCCGGGCAGGAGCCCCTCCCCACTCCGGCCAGGCTCCCCGATGTCGTACACGCCAGCGGAATCGCTGCCCTCCTCGCCGGGGAGCCCCCTGGCCCAGCCTCCAGCCTTTCTGGAGGGGGCCTTCGACCCGAACACCCTCAAGACCGCCGCCGGGCTGCCGACCCTGGCCCGCTCGCGGGACGACCCCGAGGCGCCCCCACCCACCCCCTCCGCCACCGCCGGGCCGGGGCCATCGCCCATGTCCGGCCCCACCGCTCCCTGGAGTGCCCTCCCGGGGGGCGCGGGGTCGCCGGTTCAACACCCGCTGCCCGCCCAGCAGCAGCCGGGGACGCCGCCCCTGCTGGGGCCCCGTGTGATCAACCTGCTGCCCGTTCCGCTCCTCCCCACCGCCGGGTCGGCCTCCCCCCGGGTCGCCGCCGCCACCCCGCGGGTCGCCTCGCCTGGCAACACGGCCCGCCGGCCTCTGACGCCCGTCTCCTTCCCCCTGCCCCTGGGGAGCGGCACCCCCCGGGCCGCCCTGACGGCCCCGGCCCCTTCTGCCGGCACGGGCCCCCCGGGGGCGGCCGCGGCGGCAACGGCAGGTGCGCCGGGGGTCGGGTCTGCCGGGGCGGCCGCCCCGGGCGCCTCCCGCAACGATCTGCGGGCATGGGACGAGGAGCTCTCCGAGGGCGGGCCTCCCTCGCGCCCCGGGACGCCCCTCTCCTCGGCGGGCGGCTCGCGGACCAACCTGCTGGCCTCCCTGGGCCGCGCCAAGAGCCCCCTGGTCCGCCCGGCCCGCCCTGGCTACGCACCACCCCTGCACCCCACCATGCGCCCGCACACACACACACACACGCAACCCGCCTCGCGGCGGTCTCGTGCCCCTCGCATTATCCCCCCCTCATCTCGCCTTCACTCCCCTCCTGCCCCCCTTTGCGCTGGGCGCTGGGCCGATGGGTACCGCGGTGTCGGCTGCTGCCCTCCCCCCTCTGCCCCTGCGCTTCGCCCAGCCATCGCCCCTGCGTGCCGGGCCTGCGGGCCACCCGCTCTCGCCCCTGCACCGCCACGCCGGGACGGCCATCCCAAAGGCCGCGACCTCCTCCTCCGCCAACACCGCCACCACCACCACCGGGTCGGCCGAGTCGCGCGCCCGGCCGGCCACGTCGCCCGTCCGGCGCCCACAGCACCCCGCCGCAACCAGCCCGGCCCCGGGGGGCGCCGCCACGGCCCGCGGCCACCCGAGGGACGACCTGCCCCCAGGATCCCCCGGCCGCAGCCCCGCCCGGCGCGGCTTCCGCCAGCATGGTCGCGACCAGCCCCCCTCTTGGCGTCCCTTCGGCAGGGGGAGGAGGGTCGGATCAGGAGTGGGGCGATGAGGTGGCGGTTGTCGTCATCGTGACGTGATGCCGGTGGGTCTCGTTGTTGTTGTTGCTGCTCTTGTTGGGAGAGTAGGTCTGATCACCGGCAAGCGGTCGCCCCTCGCAAAGGCGCGTCCTGCCTCCTCGCCCGGGTCTGCCCTCCGCCTCCTCTGCACCCATTCCTCCCTCTCCCTCCCCTCTGCCCCCCCCCCCCCCCCCCCCCTCTGCCCCCACCCTGACGAACCCTGTCTCACCCCATGGGCGGGGGGCCGGGCAGACACATGGCCACCCAGCTGCTGGACGCCCGGGTGGACCTGGGGCCGGCCCAGCCGAGCCCCCGGGCGGCGGTCAACCTGCACCAGCAGCGCCTCTACGAGCGGCTCCGGCTGCCCCATTCCGACAGCCCTGCCGCCAGCGGGCCCCCCGGGACTGCGCGGGCGGTGGCCACGGCCACGGCCACGGCCGAGTGGAGCGGCCCTCTGCCCACGTCCCCCGAGGGCATCAGCGCCAGCCCCATCCGGCCCTCGCCTCGCTCCCCCGACCGGCGCGGCCGCCTGCTGACGGGGTCCCCCCGGGGCCTGCCACCACCGTCCCCCAAATCCCCCAAGTCACCCAGTACCCCCAGGTCCCCCAGGACCCCCAAGTCCCCCAGGTCCCCCAGGGCCCTCGCGGCTCCCGCCCCGGCACTCGCCGCCCAGGCCGGGGCCCCCTCGGCCACCACGGCCGCCTCCGCGCCCCACCAGCAGCAACAGCCCCTGCCGGGGCAACAGCCGCAGCCGCATCCGCAGCCTGGCGGAGCGGAACAGCCACAGGCCGGGCGCCCCTCCTCGTCGGGTGCTCCTGGTGGGGGTGGCGGGCACCCGGAGCCGCGCCACCCGCCGCCCCAGCCGCCGCTGAGCCCCCGGTCGCCGGCCGGCCGGCCCGAGTATGCCCTCATCGCAGCCGCCACCGTCGCCGGGGCCGCCGCGGGGCCCGACGAGGCCGAGGGGGGGGACGGGGGCGCGGCGGCCGACCTGGGCTGGATGCCGCCCTTTGGGATGCTCGTCTCGACGGCCCAGGCCGTCCCCGTGGCCGGCCCCACCCCCACCGCGAGCCCCCTCCTCGGCGGCGCCGCTACCGGGGCCCGCCCGGCCACGGCCGCCAGCCCGCCCATGGCGGGGGCCCCGCGGGGCCCGACACCCACCTCGGGGACCTACGTCCCGCCCTGGCTCCTCGAGGACGTCGGCATGGCCGAGGTCGGTGCGGCACCTCCTCCCCTCCCTCCCCCTTCACCGCCGCCATCGCTGCTGCTGCTGCCGTTCAAAAGTCTTAATCTGCGCTTTCCAATCGGCCCCGATGGGGACTGCGATATGTTGGCGGGATGATGATGGTTGTTGGTTGTCATTGGATTGGTGGTGGCAGCGCCGCGTGGAGCCCAAGGCGCTCTCGCAGGTTGGCGTTGCGACCAAGCTGAAGCGGGACGCCGTCACCCGGCTGCGGCCGGGCACGGCCGCCCTGGTCCTGGAGCGGCCCGTCTGCGAGGGGGTCGCCCCGCCGGCCAGCCTGGCCCAGCCCGGGCCCGACATGATGGCCCCCGTGCCCACGATGGGCAGCGACCTCTTCTGGCGCCAGGCCAAGGCCCAGCGCGACCTCGAGCTGCACCAGCAGCAGGCCGCACCCCCGCCGGCTGCCCCGGAGGGCGCCATGGAGGCCCCCGGCAGCCCCCAGGACGACGCGCCGGCTGCCGCCTCTGAACCTCCGGCTCCCCCGCCCGCGCAGCAGCAGCAGCAGCCCGCCCCCGCCCCCGCTCCCGCTCCCGCCCCTGGGGATGCGCCGCCCCAGCCCTCCCAGGAGCCCCAACCAGAGGCCGAGCCCGAGCCCGAGCCCGAGCCCGCCTCGCCCACCGACCGGCCCGACTCGGTCGCCCCCGCCGCCCTGCTGCGGTCGGACCTGTCCCAGGGCCTGCTGCCCGTGCCCTCCCAGCAGCAGCCTGCCGCCCAGGGGCCCCGGCCCCCCTCGCCCCCAGCCGGCCAGCCCGACCAGCCCGACCAGCCCGACCAGCCCGACCAGGCCGGGCCCGAGGAACCGCCGCCGCCGCAGCAGCAGCAGCAACTTTCAGGCCTCGGCGGCAGCCCCCAGCAGCCGGCTGCGCTCCGGCCGGCCTCCCCTCCCCCGGGGCGGCCCCTCTCGCCCCGAGTGCCGCTCTCGCCCCGGCCCGTCTCCTCGGCCGGCCGGCCCGGGGCCCCCGAGACGCCGCCCCCCGACCGGGGCCACGTCCCCGTCATGCCGACCCCCATCCCGGTCGGGGTGCCGGCCCTCGTCGGCAGCCCGGCCCCCCCGGGGTCGCCCTCGCCCCTGCCCCCCTCGCCCCTGCCCCCGGCCCTCGCCTCGCCCTCGCCCTCGACCCACCACCCCTTGGGCGGCCCGGCCGTGGTGACCTTGGTGGCCCCGGCGGTGGCCCCCCCCGCCCGACCCCGGGCGGCCGGCAACAGCAGCAGCCCGGCCGCCGTGCGCCCGTGCCACTCGCCCCGGCCGGTGCGGGCCCGCTCGCCCGCCCCCCGGATTGAGATCCCTCCCCGGGCGGACCCCTTCGCGGCCCTGGTGCGCGCCCCCTCGGGCGACCTGCAGCGGGTCACCTCCTCGGCCGCCCCCGGCCGGCGCCAGACCCACGAGGGGCACCCGGCCAGCACCCGCCAGCCCACCGCCGGCCCTGGCGGCCCCCAGGAGGAGGCCCTGGCTGCCGGCGCTGCCGGCGGTGCCGCCGGGGGGGCGGCGGCGGCGGCGGCGGAGAGCAGTGGCAGCGGCAGCGGCCTGATGGGCAGCCACAGCCCGGCCACGACCATGCCCCTGGTGAGCCCCTCCACCCTGGCCACGGGCCGCTCCTCGCTGCGCCTGGCCACTCCCGACGGGTGCTCACCCCTGGGGCGGTCCCTGCCCCCCGTCAGCCCCTCCGAGGCCGCCGCGGCGGGGGGGTCCCTGTCGCCCGTCGATGGCGACAGTGCTCTGGGCGGCGACAGCGGTGGTGGGGCGGCGGACGATGACGCGGGTGCCCGCTGGCCCGCGGCGGGGGCCGCCCGGCGTGGGCTGGACGCGCCGCCCCCCGAGCTGCTCGAGGAGGACGAGATGCCGCCCGCCATGAGCCGCTCGCCTCCCCCGCCCGCCGACCGTCCCGCGGCAGCCACCACCACCACCGGGGAAGAGCCGCCGCCCCCGCCAGAGCCCGTCACGGGCGCCTCGTCGGCCGACCCGTCGCTCACCTCGACGGCCACGGGGCCCGCCAGCCGGCCGGGAGCGACGGCGGAGGCCGAGGGGGCCAGCCGGGGTTCCCAGCTGGGCCGCTGCTCGGCCGACGAGCCCGAGCCCCCGCCCCCCAGCCTGGCCGCCGCCCCACCGCCGCCCCTGCCGCTCCAACGGGCCCACGAAGAGGCGGCCCCCACCTCGCGTCGCCCCCCGGGTGGTCACAGCCCGCAGCCGCAGACGCCGCGGCAGGTTCTGGTGGCCCTGACGGCCCGGGCCCGCATCTCGCCCCTCTCGCCGCCCCCGGCGGCCCGCCGGCGGCCCGCCAGCGCGGCGCCCATCCTGGGGCTGGGTCCCCCGGCCGTGGCCCCCGGGCGGCGCTCCCCGGGGGAGCTGCCGGCGCCCCTGCCCCGCGGGCTGCCCGCCCTGGGTGCGGGCGGCGAGGTGGACATGGTCCAGGCCGCCCAGCTGGCCACGGCCCTGTCGCCCCGCCGGCCGGCGCCCCCGATGACCCCCACCGTCCCGGCGGGGGCCCGGGGGGCGGCCGGGGCCCCGGTCATCGGCCGGGTGGTGGCCCTCTTCCCCCTGGAGAGCCGCGCCCCTGACGGCGGCCCTGACCCGGAGCCCGCCGCCCCGGCCCCATCGCACTACTGCTTCATGGCCGCCCGGTCCGCCTCGACCCTCCACCCACCCGTCCCCTCGACCCTCTCCTCCTCGTCCTCATATGCTGACCCGTTCGCTGTTCCTCCGGCGTCTTCCCCCCCTCACGGCACAGGGGCCCGACGGCCGGGGGTCTCAGCACGGCCCCCGCCATGTCGCCCCTGGGGGGGTCCGCCTCGCCGGCATCCCCCGGCCGAGCCCCCGTCCTGGCCGTGGGCGGGGCCCCCGCCGGCTTCGCGGCCGCCTCGGCCCGGGCCCGCCGCCAGGAGCGCGACCTGGGCATCGTCCAGGCCACCCCCAGGCCCGGCTCGGGGCCCCCCGCCCGCCTCAGCCCAACCGCCGCCGCCGCAGCGGCCGCCACCATGCGGCCCCCGTCGTCGACCCCCCAGGGGCGCCTCGTCCGGGCCGAGGCCACCCTGGCGACCATGCCCCACGCCTCCCACAGGTACAACCCCCTGGCCGAGCCCGGCGCACCCGCGGCTGCCACCGCAACCGCCCCGGCCGCCGCCGGCGGCGGCTCCTCCCACTCCCCGCCACACTCAGCAGCAGCAGCAGCAGCAGCAGCAGCCCAACTGGAGCCCGCACCGTCACCCCCGTGCCGAGGGCCTCCGTCCTCGTGGGTCCCCGGCGGCCCATCAGCAGCATCAGCAGCAGGAAGCGTCGCCAGGGCCGGGCGGGGCCGCGGGCCTGCAGATGCCCGAGTACGCCGAGCTGCCGGAGAACATCATCCACACGGCCTTCCAGCCGCGCCGGGGGCCGGCCCCCCTGGTGGCCGAGGGGACCCCGCCCCTGATGCACGGGGCCGCCACCACCCTGCGCCGGGCCCGGCCCGAGGCCGACCCGACGCCCATCCGGGGCCCCGGCCTGCGGGCCCCGCCCGAGCCGCCCCCCTCGGCCAGCCCGACCCCCATCCCGGCCATCCGGCCCGCCGAGCGACGCCTGCCCAGCGCCGCAGCCGGCTTCCCGGCCCGGCCCCTGGAGCCCACCGAGGCCCCCGAGCCGCCCGGCAGCCCCGGGGGCGGAGGCGGCGGGCGCCCGGGGAGCAGCACGGCCTCCCGCCGGGCGGCCATCGTGGCCGGGGCCCGGGCCGTGGCCCACGAACAGCTCAGCCACGCCTCGAGCGGGGCGGGCAGCGAGGATGTGCTCTTCGAGGGTCCCACCCCGCGCCCCACGGCCGCCGACCCCACCGCGGGCGGGCCCCCCAGGCCGGCCCCGCTGGTGGTGCCCCCGCCCGCCCCGCCCGACGGTCGCCGGCCCGCGGCCGCCTCGCCCCACGAGGAGGACGACGACCCGCCCCGGCGGGCCCCACCCCAGCAGCAGCAGCAGCAGCAGCAGCAGGGGGAAGCTCACGGGGAGGAGACCGATCCGCCCAGCCGCGCCGGCCCCGACAGCAGCAGCAACCCGCGTCCCGCTGGTCTGCCTCCCCTCAGCCGTGGGGGCGAGAGAGAAAGAATGGTGATGCCCGACCCCGGCCCCGGCTCATCCCTCCGCCACCCCTGGCCGTGTCGCCCACCGCCCACCGCCCACAGGACACGGCGCTCTGCCTCCGTCGGCCTCCTCCCGCCATAGTTGTCCCAGCCCCAGCTCCTGTCCCAGTCCCTGCCGCTGTCCCAGCCCAAGCCCCCGCCGGGGCCGCCCACGCGACGGCGGGCCGCCCTCAGGCGGTGCGGAGCCGCTCCGTGCCGGCCGATGATGAAGTGGATGTCGTGCTCCCGGCCCCCGCCCGGCAGCATCCCCTGCGTGCCTCCGCTCCTGCTCCTGCTCCGGGCCCCCGGGGGAGCCGCCGTCAGTGCGGGACCCCCTCGCCCGCGGACACCGCCAGCCCCGCGGCGGCCCTTGGGGCGCTGCTCCGGGGGGAGCCCTTCCTGCAGCTGCTCTGGTCCCCCGCCCCCCCGGCCCCGCCAAGGGCAGGCAGCGCTGCCCCGGCCCCCGCCCGCTCCCACGGCCCCGGTGGGGGCCGGGCCGCCCCCAGGCCCGCCTCCTCACCAGCGCCACCCACAACAAGGGCCGCCCCCCCAGCCGCCGACCGGCTGGCGTCTTCCCCTCAGCTGCTGCGGGCCCCGCCGCCCCCGCCCGCATCCGCCGCCCCTCTGCAGCCCCCTGCCAGCGGGACCACCGCCCCCGCCACCGCCACCGCCACCGCCCCCGCCAGCGCCAACGCGCCCCAGGCCCCGGCCGCCCTCCCGGGGCAGCAGCTGTCGCCCCTGGTGGAGGAGGCCGAGCCCCTGCCGCCCGCGCCTCTGTCGCCGCCCCCGCCGCCCCTGGCCCGGCAGCGGCCCCCGGTGCACCCGCCGCCCGCGGCCATCATCATCCCCACGGCGGCCATCCACGGGGGGGCCGGCGGACTGGCCACCCCCTCGACGGGCACCTGCTCGCTGGTGCTGAGCCCCTCGGGCACCCGGGCCCTGTACAGTCTGGCCAGCCCGTCCCACTACGGGTCGCCCATGGTCCTCACGGCCCAGCCCCCGCCCCCGCCCCAGCTGAGCTTCTCGCCCTCGCGGGGCTCCCTGGTGCTGACCCCCTCGACGACGGCCCCCACCCCCAGCGGCAGCGTGATGATGGTGGCCCGGGCGGGTGTCGCGGGCGGTGCCGCGGGCGGCGGCGACCCGGGGCCGGGCTCGCTGCTGGGCGAACTGCTACTCTTCTCGCCGCCGGGCGGCAGCGGGGAGGAGTCCCTGGCCACGGCCGAGACGGAGGTGCTGCCCCCGCCCGCCTCGGCCATCCCGGCGCCCCTCGACTCGACCCACCGCACCGCCACCACCACCACCACCGTCACCGCGGCCACCACCACCGGGGTCAGCCCGCTCCCCAGCACGCCCGGGTCGGCGGCGGGCACCCCCACCGGCACCACCGGCCGCACGTACGCCAGCAGCCCCACGGGGGCCAGCAGCCCCACCCGGGCCTCGTCCACCCCCACCAGCGGCCTGACGGGGACCCTGTCCCGCTCGGCCACCTCGTTGACGGTCTCCTCCTCGTCGGCCGCCTCGCCCATGCCCTCGCCCCCCGGCAGCGCCCCGGGTCCCGGCCCCGAGTGGTGGGGCGCCGGGGGCCTCCCCTGGCCCAGCCGGCTCCCCGCGGCCGCGACCCTGGACGCGCCCCCGCCCCCGGGGGACCCCCTCTCCCCGCCCACCACCCCGATGGGCCCCCCCCAGGGCAGTGTGCTGGCGACCCTGCTGGCCTCGCCCGGGGGGCCGCCCGCCTACGCCCGGATGCCCCAATCTCCCTTGGGGCTCGGGCAGCAGCAGCAGCAGCAGCAGCAACGGCTCCAAGGTGGGCCGGCCTTCCATGCCCCCGCCCCTGCCAGCGCCCTGATCAGCCCCGACGATGGGGCGGCCGATGGGGCGGCCGGTCCGTCGGGGGGATGGTCCCAGCCGGCTGGCACCTCGGAGGCCACCCTGCCCCAGCTGCTGATGGGCGGCCCCCCGTCCCCCGCGAGCCCGTCCCCCTCGGCCCGCTTCTGCCAGGCCGCGGGCCTGCCGGCGGGGGGCGCCGAGGGCGGCTGCGCGCCCGACCAGGCCCCGTCGCCCGTCCCGATGCTGATCGACGGGGGCGGCGGCGGCGGCGCCGGGACGGAGCGCTCCCGGGCCACCTCGACCGTCATCAGCCTGACCAGCTCCCGCACGGGCAGCGCGGGCGAGCCGGCCGAGGACTTCCTCCTGCCCACGGTCCAGTCGGCCCTGCCCCGCCAGCCCGCCAGCCCCACCACCCCCACGGCCGCGGCGGCGGCGGCGGCCTGTTTCGGGATCGTCCCGCCCACACCCACTGCCGCCGACGGGGCCGCAGCCGCCCCGCCCCGCTCGCAGCCGCAGCTGGAGGCGCCCCCCGCCAACCTCGAGGAGGAAGACCAGCGGGCGGCACCGGAGGCAGCGGCCCCTGCCCCCCCCGCTGGCGCGGCCGTCACCCTAGCCGGCCCTGCGCCCATCACGGGGCCCTGCTCGCCAGCCTCCCCGGTCTCCTCATCCTCCTCACCCCAAATCACCGCCGCCGCCGCCACCACCGCCACCACCACCACCGCCGCCGCCCCGGTCGCTGCCCGCGGGGCCCGGCCCGGCTCGGGGACCCCGCCGCCGAGCAGCCCCGCCACGACGACGGTCTTCGGGACGCCCCACTCGATCCTGCTCGAGCCGTCGCTGCCCCCGACCCCCCCGCCCACGGCCACCCCCATGGCCGCCCTCATTGCGGCCGGGCTGGCCCCCTTCGGCCGTCCCACGGGCCCCACCACCACCACCACCACGCCCTCCGCCCTCCCCAGCGGGCGCTCGATCTCCTCACGGGGGGCCGCCCCCACGCGGCGGGGCCGGCTCCTGCGGGCCAGCTGGGATGGGACCGCCCGGTCGTCGCTGCAGGCCCCATCCCCGCCTCCCCCCTCCTCCACCACCCCAACCCCGCCGCCCCCCCGCGGCTCGGTGCGCCTGCCACCCCCGGCCCGGTCGGCCTCGGTGCAGCCCCACCGGCCCCGACCCTACCGGCCGGTGCTGCTCAACCACGGACTGGCCCGGCTCCAGGAGCTGGGCGAGGAGGCCCCGCTGGACATGAGCCCCCTGGCCCTGCTCTCGCCCCTGGGGGGCATGCTCCTCCGCAGCTGCCCCTCCCCCGTCCGGGGCGGGGGCTTCCCGCTGCTGCCGCCCCCGCCCCGGCCCCGGTCGACGTCCCCCGTCCTGGTGCCGCTCCCTCCCGAGGAGGCCGCCGCCGCCGCCGCTGCTGTTGCCGCCGCCGCCGCCGCCGCCGCCGCCGCGGGGTCCCCGCCCGGCTCGCCGCGCCTCTTTGGGCTCTCGCCCGGCCCGCCGCCGACCGGGAGCCCGCCGCCCCGGTCGCTCTCCAGCGCCAGCCTCCGCTACAGCACGGGCAGCCTGTGGGGTCCGTCCCCCAGCCGCAGCCCCAGCCCCAGCCCCGCCGGCGGCCGATCGGGCGAGGGCGGGGCGGCCGTGGGGGCGGCCCACATGTACACCCGGCCCTCGCTGAGCGAGGGGGTCCGGGTGGCCCTGCGCAACCCGCCCGTCGGCCGGCGGACCCAGGGGCGGCCCCGGGGGGCCGTCGTCAGGGGGGCGCCCTCGCCCGGGCCCAGCCTGACCCGCTCGCCGGGGGTGCTGCGCTTCTCGGGGCCGGCCGCCCTGCAGGCCCCGCTGCCCCTGCCGGCCCTGGTGCCCGCCGAGCTCGTCGAGGCGCTGCGGCCCCACGACGCGGCCAGCTCGGGGCCGCCCCGGGCCCCTCGGGAGGCCCCCATACCCGTCCACCCCTTCGCCAACCTGGGCCCGCACCAGCCGCGTGGTGAGTCCCCCTCGCCGCCGCCGCCGCCGCCTCTTGGCTCAACCTCCGCCTCCGCCTCCGCCTCCGCCTCCGCCTCCGCCTCCGCCTCTGCCTCACCCCTTGCCGGCCCGGCCCCCTCGCCACCCCCGCCCTGGCGGGTCCAGTCGCCCCTGGAGCCGCCCTCCCCGATGCCCTCGCCCACCGGCACGCCCGCCCCCTGGCACTGGACCCGGCCCCCCCAGCGGTGAGCAGTGGCCCAGCCGGGCGACGCTCGCTCTTTCCCACACACGCACACACCCCCCTCCCCCAGCTCCTCCATCCCACCCAAGAATTGCCTCCGGCTCGGAAAAAACACTCTTCTTCTCTCATCGCGGTTGGGGTGAACGGCAAATTGAACACAACCGGGGCGAGGCGGGGCGGGGCGGGCGGCTGTGGGTACCGACCCGCCGCTGGCCCAAAAGACAAGAAGCGACACCAATGGAAATGGAGGGGAAGGGGGAGGGGGCCCGCTCAGTGGTAGAACTCGTACTCGAGCTCGCTCTTCTTGACGTGGGCCTTGTAGCCCTTCTCGAAGTCCTTGGGCAGGATGACGTAGCGGTTCTTGCGGACGGCCTGCATGCCGGCCTCCTGGCAGATGGCCGCGATATCGGCCCCGGAGATCTTGTCGGGCCGAGAGACGTCTGCGGGGCGCCAGCCGAGAACGCGAAGGGAGGGACGGGGGGGCGTTAGGATGGGCTGGGCGATGGCGGGCGCGAGACAGACAGTCCTCCAGGTCGACGTCCTTGCTGAGGTTCATCTTGCTGGTGATCACCTGGAAGATGAGCCGCTTCTGGCGCCGGTCGGGCAGGGGGAACTCGATCTTCCGGTCCAGGCGGCCCGGCCGAAGGAGCGCAGGGTCGAGCGTATCGGCACGGTTGGTGGCCATGATCACCTGGGCACAGTCCCCAAATGGAGGGGATGGTGAAGAGGGGGGCGATGAGGATCATCCGGCGACGGATGGGCCCGGCGAGGCGCGCGGTGATGGCACGGACCTTGACGTTGGTGGTGACGTCGAAGCCGTCCATTTGGTTGAGCAGCTCCAGCAAGATGCGCTGCACCTCGCGGTCGGCGCCGGTCTGAGCATCGAAACGCTTCGTCGCTACACGAGAGACCAGACGGACGCAATTGGTGGGTTTGGGGGGATGGGGAGGGGGATGGGGAGGGGGATGGGGATGGGGAGGGGGATGGGGATGGGGATGGGGATGGGAGGGGGCAGACCGATGGCATCGATTTCATCGATGAAAACGATGGCGGGCGAGTTCTCACGGGCCAGCCGGAAGACATCGCGGACCATGCGGGGGCCTTCACCGAGGTACTTCTGGACGAACTCCGACCCGACCACACGAATGAAGGCGGCCGTGGTGTGGTGGGCGACTGCCTTGGCCAACATGGTCTTTCCGGTCCCGGGCGGGCCTGGAAGAGGAGTCATGTGCACCATGGGACAAAGAGAGAGCACAGACCATAGAGCAGCACACCACGAGGGGGATCGATACCGATTTGCTTGTACAATTCGAACTGTGTGAGGGGGAGTTCAACAGCCTCCCGAATCTCTTGCTTCTGGACATCGCAGCCACCTATTGAGGGAAACAACACATTCAGTTCCCATGGGAAAAGCCCGATGCAGCAGACCAATTTCGGAGTAGGACACATCTGGCCGTTCGCCGGCAGACATCAACTGGATCGTGGAATCGGCTTCGGGGGGCAAGACATCAATGAGAGCGTTGCTGTGTCTGTGCAGAGCGACAGTCGTGCTGGGCTTCAGAAGCTCGCGATCGATGGTGCTCAGCACACGCACAATGTAGTTGGGGCCCGCAGTCGAGCCGACGATGGCATGGTGCGTGTCAATCATTTCCAAAAACTGCCCGATAAGCAGTGGCGGGGCGCGGATTTGCTTGATTTCCTCTCGTGCATTCACAAGTTCCCTCTGAAGGTTGGCGAGCTCGTATTTAGAGAGTGCTGCCTGGAGCCGGATATTTTCAATGGCGCTCTCGAGTTCCTTCACTTTTTCGTAAAGAACAAGATCATCAGGAGCCAATCCAGGAGTTGCTCCGGCAGGCTGCTGAGATGTAACTGCGGTCGCCATCTTCGTGCAGCGAAACAAGCCTGTCGCTATGACGGGGGATCTGATGATCTTATCTGTCAACCCACTGCTGGGCAAGATCTGCGATTGGATGCCCCCTTTCATCGTTCTTCTCCGGCAATTGCCCCATTGTCCCCGGGCCAACACGTTTTTCCCCATTGGATGGGGAGAGGATGCGCAATCGTTTTTTCTCCAGCCGATCTCATACACCAGCGAAGACGGACGCTTGCGCGGCCACAAAAACACCACAACGAGAATATATAAAAGGATATGCAGGACATAAGGCCCCCACCGAGGGAACGGAAAAAAAAAACAATCATGAGGTCCCGCCCGTGTCAAAAAAACAAAAAACACGCAGCAAAATAGACCAATCCACTTGGAATGGGAATGAATGAGAATGGGAAGGGAGGGAGAGGGGAAGGGGAGACGTTGGGGAGGAAGGGAAGAGGGAAGAGGGAAGAGAGGGAGACAGAAGAGGGAGACAGAAAAGGGAGGTACGGGGAGAGAAGGCAGATCTTGGAGGAAGGTTGGAGGAGGAGGTTTTGCATTCAAAGGGAGGAGAAGGGGGACGGGACGCCCTTCACGGCCACGCCGACCTCGGTGGCGCAGCGGTCCAAGGGTGTCTTCCCCAGGCGGGAGGCCCGCTCCAGCTGCCGCTCCAGACCACCCTCGGGGGCGCCCAATCGGAAGGCGTCGGCCCCGGGGAGGTGCGACATGGGGGTCCCGGCGACCTCCTCGGCCACGGGGAGGGTGGTGGCTCCCGCCGGGGGGCGGTCGGATGACGATGCGGCCGATGCTGCGGCATAGTACTGGGCCCTGTACTGGGCCTCGTACTGCTGCTGCTGTTGGAGGAGCTGCGCCAGGTGGGCCTCGTACTGGCCCTTGAGCTGGACCATCTGCTGGTGGTGCCACTCGGCAAGCTGGTCGGGGGTCAGCTCGCTCGCCGAGGCCGGGGCCGAGGGCCCGGTGGCGGTCGAGGCGGTGGGGGTGGCAGGGGGGTGCGGGGCCTCGGGGGCCGAGAAGGAGGTCGTGCCGGCCGCACCGGGCGTCGGCTGCTGCTGGCCGGGTTGCGCGGGCAGGGGGGGTTGGGGCGGTGCGTTGGCCAGGCTGCCGTAGCCGGAGCCGCCGGGGGCCGTGCTTGGCGTCTGGTCCCGGCTGCCGGCACCGCTGCCGCTGCCGTGGCGCCCGCCGCCCAGCAGGGGCGCCCGCTCGTCGATGGGCTCGTCCGACTCGCTGTCGGCCGCGGTGGTGGCTGTGGCGGCGGCGGCGGCGGCCGGGCCCCCCAGGAGGTTCGCGCCCCGGCCGCTGCCGCTGCTGCCCGTGTTGACCGAGTGGGCGGCCGAGGGCAGGCAGGGGATGGGCGGCCCCAGGGTGGCGTCGACGTTGGGCCACTGGTCGACCTCCTGCGCGGCGGCGGCGTACTCGAGGGTGGCCACGATTTGCACGAACGAGGGCCGGGCGCGCGGGTCGGCGATGAAGCACTGCGTGATCAGGTGGCTGAACAGGTGCGGGCAATTCGTCGGGATCTGGTGGTGGTGGTGGTGGTGGTGGTGGTGGTGGGGGCGGGGCAGCACGGAAATGGAAGGGGAGAAGAGAATGAGGGCAGCTGCTGGGGCGCGGAGGGAGGGACGGGAAGAGGGAGGGGAGAAGGGGGGCAGTGGGCGGACGGGGAGGATCCGGCCGGCGTTGAGCTGGGCGATGAGGTCGAGGACGTTGGTGACCTCCTCGAAGGGCAGCCGCCGTGTGCAGATCTCCCAGAGCACCACTGCCGGGTCGGCGGGATGTGATGTGAGAGATGATATGATGAAATGATGAGATGAGACGATGGGATGGGATATGGGATGGGGTCAGGAGCAAAGCCCAACAGCACACACGGAAAAGACCGAGTCCAATCCGTGCAATTTGGGGGGGGGGGGGGGGGGGGGGGGACGACACGGGGCGACGGTGGTGGCGGGGGCGACGGTGGTGGCAGGGGGGCGACGGTGGTGGCAGGGGGCGACGGTGGCAGGGGCGAGGGTGGCGGCGGGATGGCGGACCGCCGAAGCTGTAGACGTCCGCGCCGAGGGTGTACCCCTCGCCCCTGAGGATCTCGGGGGCGATCCAGGCGGGCGTCCCGGCGGCGGTGAAGGTCTTCTGGGAGTCGTCGAAGAGCCGCGACAGCCCGAAGTCGGCCACCTTGACGGTGTACTGCCCGGGGGCCCGTCGACCAGCAGGTTGAGCGACTTCAGGTCCCGGTGGATGATCGGCTGCGGGGCGTGGGGGGGGGGGGGGGGGGGGGGGGGGGGGGGGAGGGAGGGAGGAGGCCAGCACAAAAGGCGAGCGGATGATGAGGACGGGGTGGTGGTGGTGGTGATGCTGACGCTTGATGGTGGTGGTGGTGGTGGGCGCGGATGGGGTGCAGGGTGTGCAGGTACGTGGGCGCGTGGATATGGACGGACGGGGTGCAGGGTGTGCAGGTAGTTCATCCCGCGGGCCGCGTCGAGGGCCATCAGCCGACGGGTCGACCAGCTGCGCCCACGAATGGCAATGCACGAGGAAGAGGAATGAGTGAAATGCAATGGCTGGAGACTGTGGCTGCGGGGCGTGAGTGCGCCTCTGGCAGCAAGGGGATGACATGGGGGAGACGGGACGATGGAGCGGAGATGCTGTACAGGCTGCCCTGGCGCATGAATTCGTTGACCATCAGGTAGGGCGGCTGGGTCGTGGCCCCGATGAAGAGCACCACATTGGGGTGCCTGTCGGTCGGGGAGGCGCAAGGGCGGACGAAGTGATGATGATGATGATGCTGGCGGTGATGTGGCGGTGATGTGGCGGTGATGTGGCGGTGATGTGGCGGTGATGTGGCGGTGATGATGGCGGTGGCGGTGGCGGTGATGATGGTGATGATGATGGTGGTGGTGGTGGAAAGCGGGGACTCATCAGGCCAAAGGCGTCTGATGTCGGGGGGGGGGGGGGGGGGGGGGATGCAGACCTGAGGGTGCGCATAACGGAGACCTCCCGCTGGAACTGGTGCACCGAGGCGGTGGTGACCATGTGGGGGAAGAGCCGCTTGACGGCGACGGGGGTCCCGTAGAGGCTGCCCAGGAAGACCTCGCCCGCCGAGCCCGACCCGATCGACCGCTGCACCTGCAGCGCGCTCAGGTCCACGTCCTGGTGGGTGGGCGGGTGGGGCAGCGGCAGGCGGAGGGGAGGGGCGAGGCGCGAGCGGCGGATGGGCAGAGAAGGCCAGGGCAGGCGGTGATTTGGTGTGAAGGAGGGGAGAACGGGAGGGAGGGAGGAAGGAAGGAAGGGGGGTCAGGCAGACGGTGATCTTCGTGTCGCGCCATTGTTGCAGCTGCCCCGGGGGACCGAGCGGGGGGACAACACAATCGGGAGCGCGAGGAAAATGGGTGGGGGTGACGAATGTGAGGATCAGAAGGATGCGCGCCCGGAGGCTCCGAGGAGGATGGGTGGCGGCGGGAGGGGCGGCGGACCTCGAGCCTGGTGGTGCGCTGGAGGATGGCCCAGCGGATCCCGCAGACGACCGCGCCCAGGACGCAGAGGAAGGCGACCACGCTCAGGGCGGCGATGATGAAGGTGGTCGTCAGGGCCACCAGGGCCTCGTCCACGGTGATGGTGTAGTTGAAGGGCGCCGACCAGGTGAGCCCATCCGAGCTCAGCGAGATCCCCAGCTTGCACGGCTCTGCCCCCATCCAAGCAGCATCCCCGGCCGCCGGAAATCCCATCATCATCAACATCAACATCATCATCGTCAACATCATCCTTCCACGCCCATCGGGGGGGGGGGGGGGGGGGGGGGGCGAGCGCATCGAGCGAGACCGCGGCAGAGATGGGGATGGCGGCGGCGGTGAGGACGGACCCTTCTGGAAGGGCAGCGAGCAGAGGACGGTGCCGGGTGCTCCTCCTCGAGGATGGCCGGCACGACCGTCTCGTTCTGGTCGCACGTGTAGTACTCGATCCGGCTGCCCGGCCCCACAGCCGCCGCCGCCCCGCGTGCCCCCGCCCAGCCCGGCAGAAGATCGGCGGTCAGGAGACAGACAAGAACACCCCGAGGCGGCCGCAACAGGCGTTCGGAAAACCAAATCCCGGGGGGGGGAGGGGGGGGGGGGGGGGGGGGGGCGGACCACTTTGGGGTGAAGTTGACCAGGGTCGAGTGGACGAACTTGACGACCGGCTGCGACTTGGCGCCCGCCTCGGGTTTGGTGTCGGGGCTCAGCTGGGGCACCGCGTCCCGGGGCAGGTCGCAGATGGGGCCCGAGGCGGGCTCCTGGCTGCCGCACATGGCCCCTGGCAGAAGACCCACCGCCAGGTCTCGGCGTCGATCGGCCCCACACGGAGGGCTCCCGAGGGCTGGCGACGCCTGCGGGAGGCGGCGGCCCGAGAGCTGCGACTGGTGCAGCACCACGTGGGCGTCGTCCCCGAGCAGGCCACGTTGACGGGGATGTCCCGCACGGTGTTGTCGTACATCTGGGTGTCGTCCAGGTCCACCAGCGCCTCCGCCGAGGTCGTCCCTGGGGGGGGGGGGGGGGGGGGGGGGGGGGGGGTGCCGCGTCGAGGGGCGAGGGTGGGAGCAGGATGAGCACCGGGGGGGGGAGCGGAGGAGGGTGTTCCGGCACCGCCCAGGCCATCCAGCAGGGAGGGCGGCAGAGGCGGGTGGGGCGCGCCGGACCGTGGACGGTGATGCCGCCCCGTCATTGTCGAGGATGCGGGTCCCGTTGCGCACCCGGACGACGCTGGCCCGGGCGGGGTGGCCCAGCTCAGGGGCACCCCACGTAGATGGCCCCCCCGCGGAAGAAGGACTGCGCCGATAGGGTCTGCACCCCCCCCCCCCCCAGCCGGCACAGCCACCAAGAGCCAAAGAAGCAAGCGAAGACGATGAAGAGGCCAAGAAACGGGAAGGGAAACGGGGCAGGATGCAGGGGTGGGGGGGTGGCAGGGGGGGGCGGACCTCGCTGAGGCGGGCGTGGTTGTTGGTCAGCAGGCACTCCGAGAGGGTCGCCTGGCTGGTGTGGACATGCAGGGCGCCCCCCGTGAGGCCGTAGTTGTTGCTGAACACGGTCCGGACGGCCTCCAGGCTCGCCTCGTCCCGCAGGGTGATGCCCCCGCCCTCGTCGTTGGCCTGGTTGTCGCTCACTGGGGCCCGCCCCCCCCATCCCGGGCAAGGCGAAGGGTGCAGGAAGGAGAGGGGCGGGGTGAAGGTCGTGTCAGGCCTCAAATCGCTGGTGGCGCAGGGCGCCGATGGTGGGGAGAGGATGCCGATGCTGATGGCGATGCTGATGGCGATGATGGCGGAGGTCGTTGGCGGTGGGAGGAGGCGGGAGCCGACCGAAGACGTCCGTGAGGCGAATGTCCGCCGCCCCGAAGGCGGCCAGGGCCCCGCCGAAGCTGGAGGCGATGTTGCTGGAGAGGTTGCAGCCGCGCTCCAGGCTGAGCTTGCAGAGGCCCGCCAGGTAGCCGGCCCCGCCCTCCGAGCCGAAGTTGAAGCAGATCCGGGTGTCCGTGGCGCGCAGGCTGGAGGTCGACAGGTAGAAGGCCGCCCCGGTCGAGGCCGAGTTGAGGGTCAGGTCGCACGAGACCAGGTCGATCACCGCGTGCCCGTCTGCCCCCAGCGCACCACCCTGGGGGGGGAGAGAGGAGACATCGAGACAAAGCGGGAAGATGAGAAACAAGGCTGGTTGGGTGTCTGGGTGTGTGTCTGGGTCTGTGTCTGGGTGTGTGTCAAATGCACAGCATCTCTCTCTCTCTGGGTGTGCATGTGGGTGGCGGACCATCTTGTCGGCCTGATTGCCCGAGAACTCGGTCATGACGGCCGTCATGACGCCCTCGCCCGAGACGGCCACGGCCCCGTAGCGGGGCGCCACGTTGTGCATGAAGGAGCACTCCAGCAGCACCAGCAGGCCCTCCGTCAGGAAGGCGCCCCCGCCCAGGGTGAAGGCCTCGTTGCGGGTGAAGGTGCAGTACTGGCTGGTGGTGAAGGCCCCGCTGCTGAGGCTCAGGGCGGCCCCCAGGATGGCCGTGTTGCTGTCGAAGGTCACGTTGCGCAGCGAGGTGGCGATCTGCCGGATGCGCAGCCCGCCCCCTGCGCCAAAACACGCCCGCCCGCCCGCCCGCCCGCCCGCCCGTCAACAGCAGCCCACCCGCCAGCAGCCAGCAGCCAGTCAGCCGGCGGCCGAGCAGGCAAAGACGCGCGATGGCAGCGGGGTGGCAGTGGGGGGCGGGGGGTACGGATGGGTATGGGGCGGCACTGGGGGTGAGGGTGAGGGAGGCGGACCCATGTCGTAGGCCGAGTTGCCCACGACCAGGCTGTCCGTCAGGCGGCCCACGGCCTGCTCGTCGTTGGGCATGGCCAGCGAGTCGCCCAGCCCGTCCCCCGCCCGGGCCTCCCGCCAGAGCTGGGCCGACTCCTCGGCGCTGGCGGCCAGGCGGGACAGCAGCGGGGCCAAGAACGAGGGCACGGCCGGGTCGGCCGGGTCGTATCCGACGGCGGCCCCGGCGGGCGGGGGGGCCCAGACGTGGGCGGGGATGGTGTTCGACTGGGCCATCCAGCAGCCGGCCCCCGAGAGGGCCCGGTTGTCCACGATCAGCGACCCGCTCACCGCGAAGTCCGTGCAGTCCTCGATCTGGCCGGCCAAGGGCAGGCGGGAGACGCGCGGTGGAGTGAGGAAGACGCGCGGTGGAGTGAGGAAGACGGCGGAGGAAGGGGAAGGAGGAAGGTGGAGGAAGGAAAGGGAAGGAAGGAAGGAAGGAAGGAAGGAAGGGAAGGAAGGAAGGAAGGAAGGAAGGAAGGAAGGAAGGAAGGAAGGAAGGAAGGGAAGGAAGGAAGGAAGGAAGGGGAAGGAAGGGGAACCCGTGGGTCGCCAGATTGCCGTCGAAGGTGCCGTTCTCGATGTTGAACCCGTACGAGAGCGAAGCCGACAGGCCGCCCTGCGCCCGGCGAAAGAGAAGCGAGAGGCCGAACAAAGGGCGGGATGGTGACGGTGAGATGTCGAGATGATGAGGAGACGAGGAAGATGAGGGATCGGGGGCGGAGGGCCGGCGCACTTGGCTTGCAGACCCCGTTGAGGGCCACGTTGCCCCGGGCCACAATGCCGGTCATGTTGAAGTCGTTGACCCCGAAGCTGAACGAGACGCCGCCCCCGTTGCCGCGGCACTGGTTCTGCTCGAAGAGGCACCCGACCAGCTCGAAGTGGGCGCTCTGCATGCGGACGGCGAGGCCGCCCCCGTCCCCGTCGGAGACCTGGCCCTCGCGGAAGAGCGTGTCCACGATCCGGTAGTGGGTGGCCAGGCCAACGTCCATCCCGGCCCCGTAGTTCAGGGCCCGGTTGGCCCGGAAGAGGCACCCGGCCACCGTGAAGTCGCTCGTCGTCCCCGAGATGTACAGCCCGCCCCCGGCCCAGGTGCCCTCGTTCTGCAGGCAGGCCCCGGGGGTGGGCGTGCATGGGATGGCGATGGAAATGCCAATGAGCGAGGGCTGGAAGAGGGTGTGTGTGTATGTGCGTGTGTGTGCGTGCGTGTGCGGGTTTGGACGGGAGGGGGGAGCACAGGCGGGCGGACCGTGTCGAAGAGGCAATCGGCCACCTGGAAGCGGGTGTTCTGGTCGAACATGGCCACCGCCCCGCCGATCATGGCCAGGTTGCTGCGGAACTGCAGCCCACGCGCCGAAAGTCCGAAACCTGCGGCAGCCCAGCCCCAGCCCCCGACATCAGCCGGCCGCCGCACGGGGAAGGGCAGCGGATGGGGGGGGAGGGGGAGGAGGAGGAGCGGACCGCGCGGGTGAAGCAGAGGGCGCCCCCGGACTGGTTGGCGTGGTTGGCCTCGAAGACGCTCTCGGCCAGCAGGAAGCGGCTGGCCCCGAAGAGGCTCATGGCCCCGCCGTCGTCCGCCAGCGCCGCGTTGGCCGTCCTGCCGGCGGGCACCGCCCCATGGACAGAGACAGAGGCCATGTGAAGGACGGCGCGGGAGGGCCCGGGCATCGGTGGGGAGCAGAGGAGGTCCAGTCGGTGGCGTTGGCGCGGTCGCTGATGAGGATGGCCCCGGCCTGGGAGGCGTTGTTCAGCAGGAAGGTGCAGTTGGTCAGCCCGAAGTCGTACACGTGGCCCGCGAGGCTCACGGCCCCTGCGCGCGCACAGAGGGAAAAGCAGAGAGGCCGGACAGCGGGCATGAGGGGGGGTCGTCCATGCGGGCCAGCGGTCGCAGCGGCGCCCCTCCTCTCATCGCCCCGGCAGAAATCGGCAGGCAGCAAAGACGGACCACCGCCGGAGACGGCGTAGTTGTGGTGGAAGAGGCAGCGGGTCAGGTTCCACGTGCGCACGTCGCCGTCGATGCCCACGGCCCCGCCCGTGTGGCCCATGTTGTCGCGGAACTCCTGCGTGTGGCCACCCGCACCCCCGCCCCAGCACGGTGAGTCACCGGTGTCATGCGGCGGGGCACTGATGGGTAGCTGGTGGAGGGCGGGCGGGCGGGCGGGCGGGCGGGCGGGCGGGCGGGCGGGCGGGCGGGCGGGCGGGCGGGCGGGCGGGCGGGCGGGCGGGCGGGGCGGGCGGGCGGGCGGGCGGGCGGGCGGGCGGGCGGGCAAGGTCCGGACCGAGTCGGCGATGTCCACCTGGGCGACGCTGTTCCCCAGGAAGATGGCCCCCCCGGCGCCGGTCGGGGGGCTGACCGTGTTCACGTCGAGCCGGTTGTCCGCGAACAGGCACCCGCGCACCTGCAGGTCGGTGACGCGGCTCTCGCAGGCCAGGGCGCCCCCGTCGACGGCCCGGTTGCGGAGGAACTGCGACTGGGTGATGACCACCCGCGCCACCACCGTCAGCAGGTAGATGGCCCCTCCTGCACGCACGCACGCCCACCACCACCACCACCACCACCACCACCCGTCGGTGCCCAGACGAGCCGCCACGATCGGGGTGAAATGGGTGCGGGGGAGGAGAGCCTGACATCTTTGGGAGACGGAGGCGGAGGCGGAGGCGGAGGCGGAGGCGGAGGCGGAGGCGGAGGCGGAGGCGGAGGCGGAGGCGGAGGCGGAGGCGGAGGCGGAGGCGGAGGCGGAGGCGGAGGCCGGACCGTGGTCCCAGTTGTAGTTGCCCGCGAAGGTGCAGTTGTCGATGAGGACGCCCACCGTGAAGGTGGCCCAGAGGCCCCCGCCGCCCCCGTTGCGTGCGGTGTTCTCGGCCAGGGTGCACCGCTGCACGGTGACGTCCTGGGTGCTCTGCAGGGCGATGGCCCCGCCCGTCAGCAGGGCGTTGTTCCGGGCGAAGGTCGACTCGACAATCCAGTTGTCCGTGCCCGCCCCCAGCACGTAGACGGCCCCTCCGCGGGTCGCTGGTGGGGGGCCGGCAAGCAGAAAGAACAGACGAGAGCGGGTGGTGAGACACGGCATGGCATGACATGACAGTCGGATGATTGGTCGTCTCCTCCCCCCCCCCCCCCCCCCCCCACCCAGCCCCACTCCGGCGCACACCCACCCTCGTTCAGAGCACCTCGGTTGGTGGAAGGGGTGTGGGTGGGCGCAGACCCTGGTTGCCCTCGAAGAGGCACCCCGCCAGGCGGACGCTGGAGACGTCCATGATGGCCACGGCCCCGCCGCCCGAGTGGTCCCGGTAGACGGCGCTGTTGTTGGTGAAGGTGCAGTTGCGGATCACCATCAGCAGCGGGCTGCTCTCCCCCTGCTGCAGCACGAGCAGGGCGCCGCCCTGGCCGCTGGTCTCGTCGACGTAACTGCGGCAGTCGTGGATGTGGCGGGTGTGGCGGGTGTGGCGGGTGGCGGGTGTGGTGGTGGAAGGGGTGAGGGGTGAGGGTGGTCGGAACAAGCATGCCATGGCGTCCCTTCCCGCATGAAGAAAACCCCAACCGATCTCGGGGCGGCAGACTTGTTGGAGAAGTTGCACTCGATGACCTGGGCCCGCGGCCCGCCCAGGGACTCGTACAGGCAGAGGGCCCCGCCGCCCCAACCCCGGATCGAGTTGGCCTCAAAGCGGCACCGCTGGAAGGTCGGGTCCGCATCCCGGACAAGGACAGCCCCTCCGCCCTCGTCCGAGGAGTGGTCGCCCACACAATTGGTGAAGGTCACATCGAAGAAGTCGAACGTGCTCCCGTGCTCGAGGGTGAAGGCACGGCCACGGGAGACGCAGTCAATCACGGCACGATCGACGGCGGAGCTGCCTCGGATTTGGTGGCGGGAGTAGTTGTATGAAGACTCCAGCGCAATGCCACTGTCGCCCGCCGAGGAGTAAAGGCCAGGCAAGAGAATCAGATCTCTGAAGGAGGGTGAAAAAGGGGGATGATCCCAGTGGAGATAAATCAAAAGAACAGGCCTTTTCCTTAATTGTTTGAGCCTTAAAAGCGCTAAACTGATGGAATTACAGGGAAAGGTGATGTTGCCGCACTCGGAATCTGAGCTTCCCGTCGGAGACGCGTAAATGAGACTGCCAGAATCCGCATCATCGAGCTCGTTTGCTTGGACTCCGTAAAGAGCGCACAGTACTCCCAAATAACAGATCAAAGTGAAAAAATGCCTCATGATGGGGTTGAAAGTACTGTGCCGAGAACCCCAAGGTCTACCCGATATTACAGGGTTGTGGTGAACACAGGTCGCCGAAGTACAAAGATGATGACGAGGAGCAGGCAGCGAGACACTGCCCTGTCTCCGAGAGCGCTTTAGGCGCGGCAGATTAGGCGTGCTCGTGGGCGTTGGGGTTGGCGGCATTCCACTTTATTGCACGTTACTTCCGATCCGAACACTGTGGCCTCCCACTTCGTCCTCGGGGTGGAGGGGTGGAGGGGTGGAGGAGATAGGCAGGGAGAGGGGGGAAGCGCTCGATGAGGTGAGGAAGATGCGAGGGATCGGAGGGGTGTATATCCTCCTCCCGCCGCCGGCTCTCCCGGCCCTCAAAGTGCGAAATTTCCTCCAAGGTCGCTCAGCGAATACACCGAGGCAGAGGTGGCCGCCCCCGAGGCGGAGGTGGCTGTCTCCGGGGTGGAGGTGGCTGTCTCCGGGGTGGAGGTGGCTGCCTCCGGGGTGATGGCCTCGGAATCCCCAGAAGTTTCCCGCCCGTCGGAGTCGTCCTCCGTAGTTCCCTCAGAGGCCTCCTGCTCGGAGTCCCGCAAGGTCGCCAATTGGGACCGGTTCCGAAGCGGCCAGGGACTTGTGCCTCGAGAAATCGTGATCGGGAAAGGAGAACGTGACATACTCATCGGGCATTCCCGGCCTGGTGGTGTGCTTGCATTTCGACAGGTCGCAAGCAGAACATGCGCCCTTGACGAGGGCCATAAACTGGTCCAGTCTCCCGGGGTCGTCACAGGGGATGGCCACGCTGACCAGATAGTAGTCCTGGCATGCGTGCTCGATTGGCGATGGTTCGTGGCGAATCTCGCCGAGGAAAGGGACCGCTGCCGTGTTGGCGGCGTGGGTCATTGTCTTCCGCAGAGAAAAGTCCCCACCATGCTGCTTCGCAGAATAGTTGATGATACCTGCGCACTCAACACGAAACGTATGGATTTCGAATGGCGCTGGAAGGGGGGAGAACCGTCAATGAAAGGGGTCACCTCCACCCAGACGGAAAAGAACCAGACCATCCTCGAAGTAGATCCTTTCGGGTCTAAGCAGGGCCTGAAAAAAAAGAAGAAGAAAAAAAAAGGTGTTTGAAGAGGAGAGAATCCACAGCACAGACACTGTCCTGCACATGGACGCGCCTCCTCGTCTCCGGGTCACGCAAAAAAATGGGGCGACCTCGGTGCAAGGCGCGCAGCTGGCCCACCGTCCTGAGATCTTCGGTAATCTCGATATTTTCGGCCTCTCCGAGCAGAGGGAGGAGTGTTGCCGATCCGACTGGAGAGAGAGAAAAAAAAGAAAAGAAAGAAAATGATGATGGGCCGCTGTGAACCAGACAGAGAGCCACGGGAGCGGCGGGCACTGTAGCTGTAGCGGCGGGCACTGTAGCTGTAGCGGCGGGCACTGGAGCGGCGGGCACTGGAGCGGCGGGCACTGGAGCGGCGGGCACTGGAGCGGCGCGGCGGAGCCACACGATGACGCAGGACGGCCAGGGCAGCCAACGGGAGCGGTTGCCACCGCAGGAGGAGGAGGAGGAGGAGCGGCGGGAGGCGAAGACGGAGAAGAAGAAGGCAATGTCAAAGTGAGGCAAGAGGCGCTCGAAGCCGAAGCAGACTTGGAGGACAGTGGGCCCGAAGCCACTCCGCCAAGAAAGCGCAAGCCTTGCGCTCAATGACACATGTGGTGGCCATGTATTCCTCCAAGTCTGCCCGGGCAGCCAACGAAGGCAGGGCAGCAGGACGAATTCGCGTAAGCCAAAAGATACTTGTAGGAGTCCTCGGAAAGCCAGTGATTCTCAAGAAGAAACTGAAGAACGTCTCGAAATTCAGCAACCACTATCCACCCCCGGTTGGCAAAAAATGAGAGGGGAAGCGAAAAAGCGGGGCGAACAGGGATTGCCGCTCTCCTCCGACTTCGGCTGTGCTGCTCGCGCAGGCTCCATTCGTGATGCAGTAAACAGGACCCTGTTTCTGGTGTCACGAAATAATTCGACCTGCGCCTGTCCGGCAGATTTTCCCACACCGTTGGTGGCCGGAGGGTCGCTTTGTTCAGCCCCCGAGGGACCGCACGTCAATATGCACCTTGTATTATGGGTTGTTGGGGTCGTTCCCTATCCTGCGCGTTGGTGGTTTGAACGCTATATCGCATGACAATGATGACCTTTTTCCCGGTCACCACTTGTGCGCCGATTATCGTCGTGTGAGTTGGATAGGGAATCACACGTGTCTTTTTTGAAACCCCATATCATCCGGAGCAGCTGCCCACTTGAAGGTTGTTTTCGACCCACCCGAGGCCAACTCACCACCCCCGAAGGGGCCTTCGTCTGGTGTGTCGGGTCGCTCTTTCATTGGCCTCAGCCACGACCTGTCCACTGGTTTCGACTCAGGAGCAACGTGAGCTGTCCGCCGAGGAGGAGAAGGAAAAGGTCTGATTTTCCTGATCTGGGGGGTATAGTCACATCTCTCTCCCCCCTCCCTTCCCCCCGGGATCGATCCACTAGGGGAATGCACACTTCCGCAACAAGCGCTATGACGATGCGCTGAGTTGCTACACGGCGGCTCACAGTTTGGTCTGTGCTGCCGCGGCCACCCCGTCCATCAACTCGATCCGACTCACCTCCCTCCTGGCGCCCCCCCACACACACACACACACACACGCACACACGCACACACACACACACACACACACACACACACACACGCACACGCACACACACACCCGCACACACGCCCCCGACAGGCCCCCCGCAACGTGGTCTACCTGGTCAACATCGACTGTCGCTGCCGCTCAGCTCTGCGGCACTATTTTCAACCATACCAACAATTCACCGCTGTGTTTGCTATCGCTCGGAAATGGAAGGGAGAGAAAAAGCGGAGGCAGCTTAATGCTTCGCGTGGCTGGAAAGAAACGACCAACTGTCCTTGACCGGACTTGTGGGCAGTTGGACTCTTTTCTTGACCAACTTGCGGGTTTTCCAGACCCGGTAGCGACCCGCGTTCTTGAGGACAAACGTGTGCGCCCTCAACTGGCCCGGCTGGGGCTGCAGCGAGCCCAGAGCCTCGATGTAGCGGGTCAGCGGGACGAAGGCAGACTGCGGGGGGGAGATCAGAGCAGCAGCAGGGTCAGGTCAGGGGCGCGCCCGCAAGCGTGCAAACAGACCGTGCGCCGCAACTCATCGGGTCGCAGCCCGCCCTGATCGGTGCCCCTGTTGGGGGAAGCAGAGGCGCCCGCCACCACCCGAGCGGCCAGCCGGTCGCGCTCCTGGCGCCGGGCGGCCTCTCGGCGCCCTTCGTCGTCCTCGTCGTCTCCTTCCTCCGGGTCGACGCTGGGCCGGGGGGACAGGAGCGGCGGGGACAGGCCGCCGCCCGGGGGCGAGCGGACCAGATCCGGGTGGGGCTCCGGGGGGGCGCTCCCTGCCTGCTCGCGGAGGAGGGGGGCGGGCGGGGCGGCGGGCGCGGAGGTGCCCGGCGAGGGCAACGAGCGGCGACGCGGGGAGAGGAAGGGCCGGGGGGGCGTGACCAGGCCCGCCGCCAGCGGGGAGAGGAAGAGGCCCTGGGGTGGCGACATGGACAGGCGCGAGGCGAAGGAGGCCGCGAAGAAGCGCCGGGTGGGCGAGGCCGCGAACATGCCCCCTGGGGCCAGGATGGCCCGGGGCGGGGACACCAATGCGCTGCGGGCGAACAGGAGCCGCCGCGGGGGTGGGGGCGACATGGGTGTGGGCGGGGCCGAGGCGGGCGGGCCCGGGAGCGGGCACGCCTCGAGGACCGAGGGCGTGTCGGGGGAGTATTGCTCCAGCAGGAAGCGCTGGAAGGGGCCCTGCTCGGCCAGCAGGGCGAACGGGTGCTCCTGGCGCTCCACCAGGCGCAAGGCGAAGGGCACGAACGAGGGGCGGGCCGGTCCCCGGCGGGCGAGGGTCCCGTAGGGGCCCTGTGGGGCGGGGGGCAGGTGGGCCGCGTGGGCCTGGCACTGGTCGGGGTCGAAGGCCAGCAGCCCGCGCCTGACAAACTGCAGCACCAGACTGCCCAGCCCGAGGAGCCGGGGGTGGTGGCGGGGTGGCGGGTGGGCGGGTGGGACGACGGTGATGAGCAATGGTGCCGTCTGGGGAAGAGGTGCGCGGTAAAGGACGGCACGCGCGGGGGGGGGGGGGGGGGGGGGGGGAGGAGGAGGGTGACGGGACGGCTGGGCGGGAGGGAGGGCGGACGTGTTGGGCAGGGCCGCCTCGGTGGCCAGGGAGGGCATGTGCCTGTCGAGGGCCCGGGGGACGGGCGTCCCGAGCAGCTCCAGGGCCGAGCGCAGCCGCAGGAAGAGGCTCAGCTCGGCGAAGGACCGCTCGCGGCCAAGCAGCGCTTGAACGGGCACCGACGGCGGCCCGTCGGCTGGGGCTGAGGTCGTGGTGGTGGTGGCGGTGGCGGTGGCGGTGGCGGGGAGGATGGGCGCGGCGCTCGGGGGGGAGGGAAGGAGGGTCCTGCAGGCGGGAGCAGGGGAGTGGGGCGGAGCAACCCGAGTCTTCGCGGGGCATCGGCACGGGCCCGACGGCGGGGGTGTAGAGGAGGGAGCGGGGAAAGTGCTGCCCGCCGAGAGCTGCTGCGGGGGTGGCCGGCGGAGGCTCCCGGGGCGCGTCCGGGGTGCGCGGCGGCGGCGGGGGCCCGGCGGGCAGCAGCTCCCGGTAGCGCCCCAGGGTGGCCGTGGGCGCCGCCATGATGGGGGCGGCCGGGGCGGGGCGGGGGCGGCGTCCAGGGGTGGCCGGGCCGCCGACGGGGTCCATGTGGCGGCAGCCCGACACCAGCCACCGCATGACCTGCGTGCAGGACAGGTTCTGCCCGGGCGCAAGGGGGTGGCCACCCGGTGGCGGGGGGATCCGAGACGGGAAGCGCGGAAAGGATGGGTGGGAGGAAGAAGAAAAAGATGAGAAGACAAGGGAATGGAGGTCTGAGGAGTGAGGGGGGGGGGGGGGGGGGGGGGGGGGGGGGGGGATGGGGATGGGGATGGGCCGGGGCAGTGCAGACGTGCGCGAGCTCCAGGACGAAGATGGTGGTCGGCTCGAAGGAGGGGTCGCGCGCCCGCAGGTAGAGCCCCAGCAGCTGCAGGCGATCCTTCACCCCGGGCTCGGCGTCCAACTTAGCTGCGCCGGGGGCGGGGGGGGGAAGCAGTGAGACACGTGTCGTGCTGACTTGGGTGGGTGGGGGTGGGGGGGGGGGGGGGGGGTTCACGGGAGCTGTGGGCGATGAGGGGGCGGTGGGGGGCGGGGCGGACCGGGCATGGTGATGCCGAGCAGGTCGAAGAGGGCCGCCACCTGGTGGGCCTCCGAGGAGAACATGGCGTAGTTGAAGCGCGGCATGTCCTGTCCGCCCAGGAGCAGCAGCGAGCAGGGAGAAGGACGGTGATCAATGAGGGAGGCGAGAAACGGCGCAGCCCAGCACCATCGCCCAGCAATGTGGCATGTCCTCCCCCACCACCAGGATCTGCGGGATCCTGTTCGCAAAACTGCTCCGTGCGTGTTGACTCCACTGGCTCAGCACCGGCCCTCCCTCCTCGTGCCCCCCAAAACTGCGGGTGGTGCTCCCCCGCGCATTTCATCCACTCGAGACGGACGGGAGCGATGCGTTGGGCGGAGGGGAGCCCCCGGGCCCCGATGCCCATCTCGAGGACGCAGGCCCCCTCGGGGACGGCCTCGTCGAGGGCCGCCGGGCCGGCCGCGAAGGGCGACGCGGGCGCCATGACGGCCGGGCAGCGGGCCAGGGTGGTCATCGGCAGCAGCGCCAGCAGCGGCCCGGGCAGCCGGATGCGACGCATGTGGTAATACGACAGCGCTACGGCGGCGAACATGAAAACGGGATGAGTCGAGTCGAGGCGGTGAGACCAGGGGCAGGGCAGGGCAGGGCAGGGCAGGGCAGGGCAGGGCAGGCAGGGCAGGGCAGGGCAGGGCAGGGCAGGGCAGGGCAGGGCAGGGCAGGGCAGGGCAGGGCAGGGCAGGGCAGGGAGGAGCGGGGGGGGGGGGGGGCGGGGCGGACCGAGCATGATCTCCTTGAAGACGTCCACCGTGAGGGTGGCCGGGCAGCGGTGGCAGCACTCGACGACCAGCTCCTGGATGAAGCGGATGTCCCGCAGATGCACGGCCCCAGGTGCACCAGCGGGGCAAGCAGGCGACCCTGCAGGATGCGCTCCCTGGACGCCACCGCGGCGATGCAGATGGGATGATGCATGGGGAGGGATGCCGAGGGGGTGAGGCGCACGGCGAAGTTGGTGGTGGTGGTGGTGGTGGTTGGTGGTGGTTGGTGGTGGTTGGTGGTGGTTGGTGGTGGTTGGTGGTGGTGGTGGTGGTGGTGGTGGTGGGGGGGTGGCAGACTTGTGGATGAGGGCGTGCAGCAGGTGCGCAGCTCGAAGGTGAACGAGTGCACGCAGCCGTGGCAGGCGTCCATCATGAAGAGCACTGCGCCGCGCCACCCGCCACCCGCCCACCCGCCCACCCGCCCACCACCCACCACCCACCGCGACGGAGGGGCAAAAGGGCCGAGTGAAGGCGCGGTCTGGGATCCACTGCCCTCCCATATTCGTCGCCTGACATCAGGCACGCAAGGGCAGACACCCCCCGCCCCCCCCCGCCAACTCGGATCGCCCGGACACGAGCGGCGGACCATCGTACGGCAAGGGCGGCTCAGTTCGGCCACCCAGGGAGCCGGCCAGCATGGCGGCCTCGAGGGCCTCCTCGGCGGGGGCGGGCCGCTCGGGTAGCTGCTCGCGGACGGCCGGGTCGAGGAGCGTCCACAGGGAGGGGTCCCGCGAGGGCTGCGGCCGGGCCGGGGCCGAGTCCTCCTGGGGGGCGGCCGCCTCGGGGGCGGTGGCGCCCGCCGGGGGCGGCCTGCGGAGGGTCCGCGGGTCCGGGCCGACGGGCGCGGGCGCGGGCCGGGGGTGCAGAAAGGAGACCCGCCCCGCGAGGGCCCCCGTGGGCCGGATGCAGAGGGGCAGCAGGTACAGGGGACGCCCCTTCTTCCCCGACCCGGGGCCCGCGGGGTCAGGGGGCGGCCCGGCGAGCAGCGGCCAGGGGTACGGGATGGCCGTGAGCCCGGGCGGGGTGGGCTGGGAGACAGGGGTCGGGATGCAGTCCACAGCTACGGGCGGGGGCGACTTCAGGGGCGGCGGCGGCGTCCGGAAGGTCACCACGGCAGGATCTGCGGGGCGGCGGGGGGGGGGGGGGGGGGGGGAGCAGGGAGATGGACAGGCAGAGGATGGTGATGGAAATGCCGGCAGCACGAAAACCGACACCACATCGCCCGCTGGCACTGGAGCCGCCAGAGTCTGCTTGGGGTGATGCCGGGGTGGGGATGGGCGGACCGTCGAGGGAGAGCGAGTCGAGGAGCTCGTGCTCCGGGGAGCAGTCCACCAGGTGCAGGTGCTGGTTGGGCACGTAGACAACCTGAAGAAAGCCGGAGGGCGTGGCCTTGTTGATCCCGCCCACAAGCCGCCGCTCCCCCATCCCTCCCTCCCTCTCCCCCCCCTCTCCCCCTCCCTCCTCCCCCCCAGACCCAGAGGCACCTCCCTGAACGCCCAGACGGACCACCGTGTCGCAGAAGGGGAAGAAGACCGCCACGGGGAATTCCTCCTCCTGAGGCGGCCGCCAGGCCAAGGCCGCCTGCCGTGGGGTGACGATCCCCTGCTGTTGCTGTTGCTGCTGCTTGGGCGGATGATCGGGGGGCAGCTCGAGCATGGTGAAGTCGGTGGGGGTGGCCGGCTCGGACTCGCCGCTGCGGCTGGAGGGGCCCTCGTCGGCCCTGGGAGTGGCGGCATCCGCCCCCCCAGCCGCCGAGGGCGCCTTCCCCTCATCGGGGCCGTCGTCATCGCACCTCGGCGAGAGGGGCGAGCTCAGCGGAGGGACGGTGGGGTGCTGTGGGGGCGGGGCGTGGGACCACTGGCGCAGGTGGGCCTCCATCTCGGGGGGCAGCGAGGCCAGCAGGGCCTCGTCCCGGCCGGCGGCCCCCGCGAGGAAGGGGCCGCCCGGGGGCGAGGGCGAGGAGGGCGAGAAGGAGAAGGAGAGGCCCTCGGGCCGGTGGGCGGCCTCCTCCTCGGCCAGCCCCAGGGCCCGCTGGTAGGTGGGGCAGCTCAGGCCCAGGGGGCACGGCCCCAGGGGGCACTCGACCGGGGGTGGCCGCCAGGGCGGCTCCAGCCGGCGCTGCAGGACGGGGCTGGGGCCGCAGCCGGGCGAGGCCAGGGTCAGCGGGGAGAGGGGCGAGAGGGACCGCCGGCCGGCCTGCTGCGGGTGGAAGGGCCGCGGCGGGGCCGTGGAGGGGCTCGGGCTGGCGCCCAGGAAGAGCGAGCCGGCCGGCCCGAGGGCGGGTGTGAGGGCGGGGCTGGTGGTGGGGCTGGTGGTGGTGGCTGGGGACTGGCCGGCGAAGAGGAGCCCCGAGGGCGGCGACTCGGGCCGGGTGTGAGGAGAGACCCCCGTGGGGGCGAGGCTGGTGCGGTGGAGAGGCGCGCTGAGGGGGGACGGAGGCCCCCCAAAGATGGGGGCGGCGGCGGAGGCTGCGGGCCGCATGGCGCCTGGCGACCGGCTGGCGTGGCGGTGGCGGAGGGGGATGCTGAGCTGGATCTGCGTGGGGGCGGATGGGCGGGCAGATGGGCCGTGGGGGGGGGGGGGGGGTGAGTTTGATGAGAACAGAGCAAGGCAGCAGTCACCGAGCAAGGTGTCGCCAAGCCTTCGAACTCCCTCCTTCGTCAGCCCCCCCCCCCCCCCCCCCCCCCCCACACACACACACACACACATGGTTTTTGTTTTATTTTCCCGTTACTTCGTTCCTTCTTTACACGACACACACACACACACACACACACACACAACGCACACCACCCCGCGCGCTCGGCGCCACCCAGGAGCTCATCTGGGGGAAAGACGGACCCGATTGAGGCCCGGGGAGGAGGGGGCCGGATGGAGCAGGTAGATGTTGACCAGCACCACGGGCGTCCGAAAGTTCGACGTCGGCGACCGCGACCGGCCGGGCGCCGTGGCTGGGGCTGGGGCCGCCGAAGGGGGTCCCGGGGAGGGCGGGCAGGCGGTGACGGGCGAGGAGGCCGCGGCATGGGCGGCGATGGGGGGAGGGCGCGGAATGGGGGAGGGAGGGGTTCGCCCGTTCGGGACCGGGATGGCCGGGGCGGGTGGCGAGGAGGGCGGCCCCGCCGGTGTCGGGGCCACCTGTTGGCACAGGCACAGGCCAAGCTGCGACCGACCCGGGCGGCACGGCATGGGGGCACGCGGTGAGGCGGCGGGGACCCAGGGGGCCAACGACAGACCGGCGGGCCCATGCGCACGAGGTCCAGCATGACGTTGGGGTTGCGAGTCCCCCAGAAGGCGTGCCACCGTGGCGGCGGCGGGCCCGGCGGGGGCTCGGGGGCAAGGACGAGCTACAGGATATCACGACAAATGTCAGAAAGACCGCAGGGCGGGTGTGTGGGCCGGGCCTTGGGCAAGGGCAACCGGTCGTAGCCCGAGATGGCCTTGTGTCGGGTGGGTCCCGTGAACTCGTGGCTGTGGAAGAAGTACGCCGTCCCGTCGGCCTGCAGGTCCGAGGGGAGGCAGGATGAGCGGCCGGGCGGGCCCCCTTGGGACCCCCCCCCCCCCCCCCCCCCCCCCCACACACACACACACACACCCAACCACCCCCATCCCCATCCCCACCCCCACCCCCACCACCCAGGATGAAAGCAAGAGGGCAGACCTTGCGCTCGACCCAGGAGGCCCGGGCCGCGAAAGGGTCGTAGTGGAACCAGCAGGCGCCCGTGTCCACCTTGGTCACTTTGGGCTTCCACGAGAGCTGGCCACGTTTCTGAAGGGGATGGACATGTGTACGCCGGAGGGACCGTTGATAATGGTCGGGCGGGGGGGGGGGGGGGGGGTCAGAATTGAGACCTTCTCCTCTGTGGTCAGCTGGACCAGAGTCACCGACTGCTGGTCGATGTACGTCAGGACGACGTGACGCTTGGCCTCCCCGGGGAAGTCAGGCAAGAACTGTCATCATCAGCAGCGGGTGAGGAGCGGAGGGCGCGGAAGGGGCGGCGGACCTGGACGCGGTGGTAGTGCGGCGACGAATAGAGAAGAGCAATGGGGATGGCCGGAGAAGTGACGGTGTGCGTCGAGCGTGGGGTAACGTCCACAATATAGACCCGGTAGAGCTCTGCGCGGGAAGGAGCCGGATTAAGGTCGCGGGAGATGGCGGGTGCGGACCTCGATAGGGAGAAAGTGGTGGCTTGGTATTCAAATCAAGAAACGGGAGCAACTCTGTGTATACTATACAAAGAAATGCGCGCGTCGGATGAGGGGGAGGAACAGGACCGCCCAGACCCATTACGGTGTGGTCGCCATTCAATGTGGCTCCGGTGATCAACCGCGGGCGAGGTTCGGTCAGGAGGGGGATTCGGACCCATTTGTCGGTGTCAAGAAAGTCAATGTATGTCCGTTGAAAGCACGGAGGGTCAGCATTCTGGATCGAGGTCGGGATGAGGTCGAGATTTTGGGAGTCGGGCCACAGACTGGGTCGGTCTCAACGCGAACAGAGAGGAAGCCGTCCCTTTCTTGACCGATAATCCGCGTATGATTGGCGACGGGAGAGACTGGGAGAGGGCTCTCGGAGCTCAAAGCGAGCTGGTACCGGTAAACATTAAACGGAGGCGGTTCCCCGAACTCCTTCTGATGGATGGTGCACCCAAAATCCAGCCTCGGGGCGCAGTTCTCGCGCGGCGAACCAAGATAAAAATAGCCTCAATACCCTCTGGGTGATTCACACTCCTATTGGCCGAACAGTCGAAAATGCAGTTTCAGGTTTGGTTGTGCCCTGGGTTTTTCCGAAAATATTTCGAATAGGAGGTTGACTTTGCCGGACTTCACTGTGTTCGGTTGAGCAATGGAATCATCGAGTTGATCGCTTCTGTTCAAGTTGGGCCCCGAATTCTGCGGCTCGGATTCGTTGGGGATGAGACTGTCTGCTTTTTCCTAATTTTCTGATGGGCAAAACTGAGTGAATTGTCGCAGAACCTGATGCACCTCGAGTCCCCAACCCTCACTGCCCAGCAAGACGGGAAGTGGCACCCATATGGTGGCCATCGGCTGTGGCATGCTCCAGAGGAATTCCCTCGGACCTACTTCCCGGACAACCACCCCGTCGAGCACACGTTCGACGGGACCACCCTGGTTCTGCGGCCCCCGCCCGAGCCCGAGAACGGCGTCCAGAAGGAGATTCGCATCACGATGCACCCTGGCGCGGCCCAAGTGGATGTGCTCCACCACATCACCAACATCTCCCGTTGGCCCATTCCGCTGGCCCCCTGGTCGCTCACGGTCCGGCGTGCCCGGCCATTCACCGGCCACCCACCCTGCACCCCACCCCACCCCACTCGCGCAGGTGTGCCGGGCTGGCGGAGCCTGCATCATCCCACAGGAGCCCTACAAGCCGCACCCGGAGGCCCTGCTTCCGGTGCGCCCGCAGGCCATGTGGGCCTACACCAACATGCAGGACCCCCGCTGGACGTGGGGCGAGCACTTCATCGTGATGCGTCAGGACCGGAGCCCCGCCAAGTACCAGCAGAAGATCGGCTTCGGAAACACCCTCGTCCGTCCCCTCAGGGGTTGGCAATGGCCGCCGGCCCTCCTTCGGGGGTGCCACTGGGCCGGGTCACTCCTTCTTCATGTGTATGATGCGTGTGTCGTCGGGGGTGTCGGGCAGGGCTGGGCCGCCTACGCCCTGGACAGCGTGGTCTTTATCAAGCGGTTCGCCCATCGGGCGGGCGCGACGTACCCCGACTACGGGTGCAACTGCGAGTTCTACACGGACCCGCACATCCTCGAGGTGGAGACCCTGGGGCCCCTCGGCCCCGTCCAGCCCCAGCAGACCGTGGCCCACACCGAACACTGGTCGCTCCACCGCCAGGTCGGCGCCCGCCCCCACCCCAGAGCCCCCATCCGACACTTCGCCCCCCCCCCCCCCCCCCCCCCCCCCCCCCCCACGACTGGGTTGTTGCAGGCTGCTGGGGCGCCCCTCAGTCGGATGCTGGCCATGCCCGCCGAGGGCCGTCCGGCCCCCGTGGACGAGGCCCAGGTCCAGGCCCTGCTTGCCCCGATGCTCGCCGAGACCCGGCCCGTCGCCTAACCGGGGCGCACCTGGGCAGCGACTGTATTCTTCTGGTTTTTGTATTTTCGTGTGGGTCGGTGGGTGGGTGGGTGGGGGTTGGCGGCGATGCTCGCCGGGGTCAACCTTCCTCCCAGACCGGACAGGAAAAAGCCTGCTGGTGCTCTGTGCCTCCTCCCCCCACAATCCAGGCATGGACAGGGACAAATAACAATTGTTTTTCGAAAGGGGAGGGGAGGGGAGGGAGGGGGAGTGGATAACGTTTCGACGATATTGACCCAGGGGAGGCGGCAGGGGAAGAGAGGGGCCCAGCGCGAGCACGACCACTTGGGTTGCCGAGTGGCTGGTTAGGAAGGCGGCGTGCCGGGCGGGCTGGGCGGGGCCGGGGTCGTCACCCCCGACGCGGCGGCCGGTGCGGCGGCGGCCCGCTGGATGGCGGGCATCGAGGGCGGGTTGGGCAGGGCGGGGCACCCGGGGGTAGCTGGGGGACGGCCAGGTGGAGGAACTGGTCCGGGTAGGCCATCCGCCGCAGGAGCCACCCCACGGGGGTGCTCAGGGGCAGCGCAGCCCCGAAGGCCACCACGGCCGGGCTGCCCTCCGCGGGGGCCGGGGAGGGGAACAGGGTCGGCAGGAGCCTGGCCATGACGTCGCCCAGGGTGCACTCGGCGGGCACTGCGGGTGGGCATGCGGGGGGTGGGATGAAATACCGTCGTCATCTCGCGTTGACCAGCGGGGAGTCCTCGGCGGTCGATGCCCCGCCCCCCCCAGGGGGGGCCGGCCAGGGCAGCAGACTCTCTGCGGCGAGGATGGGCAGCTGGACGTGGGTCGTCCCGGGCAGGTGGACCCGGATGGGGAAGCGCAGGGGTTCCTGGCCCCGGAAGGCCTCCGTCAGCCGCTCGAACAGGGCATAGTCCCCTAGGAGCAGCCGAGGGCAGCCGGTGGAGGGTGTGAGGGCGGCGAGGGGGGAGGGAGGGGGAGCGCAAAGGAGGGAGGGGCCTTGATGCGGACGGTTCGTCATGGCCGCAATGATTTGCTCGGTCTGCTCCTTGACCAGCGAGTTGACGGCCTTGATGTTGCCGTCCCGGAGGAAGGTCGCCTGGAGAGCGGGAAAGAGGGCGATGAGGAGATGCCGAGGGAAGCGGCGGGGCAAGACAGGCAGACCTCTTTGACCATTTGCATGAATTCCGCCCGAACGGCCTCGGGGCTGTGCATTGGGATGATTGTGGCGGTCGGGAATTTCCGGAGATGCAACACCAGGGGGAGGGGAGCCGAGACGTCGGCCTTACCCGCGGTATAAAGATCGTACAAACACCCAACTGGATGTTGCCTAAGGAAAAGGTGATGATTAAACCATAAAGAACGGCAGAAGCTCAAACCATCGCAGTGGCTGGCCCTGAACCTCCAACCACGGCAGATCTTTAGTCGCATCAAAAGTTGTGCCCGCTGGAAGAAGGGCGCGGAAATAGCGCTCAATTTCGGGGAGGACTAATGGGAAATAAGAGACTCGAGGAACAAGGCACTGTTCTGGTGGTTAGAAAAGAGCATAAAAATGATTCACACGCGCCAGACAAAATAGGGTTCAGGGTTGGAAATCGTGGTGCGTTCTTCGGGATCCAGCGTGACCGATACAAGAACCTCGTCTCGCCAAAGGCCACCAGACGAGAAAAAGTCTGCCATTTGGGAACAGCAAATCCCACCTTGGGTGATAGTCCCCAAAAAAAGCAATCCCAGCAAAGGATGGTGCAAGGAGGAGTCAAGAAACCGAAATCTCCCTCGCAGAAGAATGCCCTGGGCGTCAGGAAAAATGCCCCGAAGCACTCCCAATCTGTTGCGAAACTGAATAAAAAGCTTACATCTGCCGCCATTGCGACTGTCGAAGCCGAAGCGGTCTGCCCACTGTCCCGTGCGCACCTCTCAACAAATCTCTGACCCGCGAATATCCTCTTGACTTGGTTCAGGCGGGTCGTGTCCGGTCCTGCCACGAGAAGCTTTTCATTGTCAAGCCGGCTGCGGGTGCCAAGAAGGCCAAGGCTGATAAGAAGAAGAAGAAGAAGTAAACCGGGGATTGCCTTTTTTTTTTTTGAATTGGGATCAACAGAGGGACACTGGAGGGAACTTGTTGGGTATATCGATACACGAGCCGCCGCCGGCGCGCCTCACCACCCTCGGGCGATCTCCTCGGCCATTTCCCGGGCAAGCGCCGCCACGGGGGCGGGCGGAGGCAACTTTTGCTTGGCCCCTTCGCGGATCTGGGCCAGCAGGCCCCTTAGGAGCTCCACCAGGGGGCCCTGTTGGGGCGCGGCCGCGGCCAGCTGCTCGACGCCCTCGGCGAGCCGGTCGCAGTCGCGGACCCACTGGGGGGCCAGCTGCAGGGTGGCCACGCCGGGCTGGAGGCGCTCCATCAGCCGCACGTAGCGCAAAAAGGGGAGCCACAGGTAGTTGGCCGAACCGCCCGGGGGCAACACGCTCCGGCGCAGGGCGTAGTCCACCCCCAGGCACAGGCCCAGCACCACGTCGCTGGCGGCCTCCCCCGAGGGCAGCGGGCCCGCAGGGGGCCGGGCCATGACCCGCTGGTCCATCTCGAGGGGCCTCCCCGGGGCGGGGTCGACCCCGAGGGCCTCCCCCATCCGCTGGACGAGCCCCTCGGTGGTCGTGGGGCCGCCGGCCCCCTGCTGGGCCGCCTGGGTCACCTGCAACTGGGCCGAGTAGGCGGCCGTGTGGAGCAGGACCGCCCGCAGGCCGCTCAGGAGGCGCACCGAGAGCAGGGCCTGCAGGGCCGGCTGGCTGGCGAGGGTCCGGGCGGCCGTTGCGAGCAGGGGAACGGCCGGGGGCACGGCGGGCTCGTGGTAGAGGGCGTACCCGTTGAGGATGTAGGGCATCAGCTGGGTCGGGTCGGGCAGCAGGCTGCCCACCAGGGGCACTGGCAGCCGGCGGGGGGGGGATGCGCGCCGCCCCAGCCACCCACCACCCAGCACGCCAAAGTGAGGATGAGGTCGACGATCGCCGAGGGGTCATTCAAGCACGAGTCCGCTGAGTTCTCACTCTTCAACCGGTTCCCGGCTGAGGGACTGGAAGAGGCCACTCTCAGCGAGCTCGAACGTCATGCGGTCGGTTGGCACAGAGAAGGCACCAATACAACAAGCCGGCCCCAGCAGCGACACGGAGCGGCATCGACGAAGAAGCCCCTCGCCCAACGGGCAGCGGGGAGGACAGCAGACCGCCCATCTGGATGGCCTCGAGGAGGATGCGCTGCAAGGCGTCCAGCCAGCCCGCTAGCCGCCGGGGCGCCTTGAAGAGGGCATCCATGGGGGGCAGCAGGGCCTCGCGCCACAGCCGACTGGCCAGGCTGGGGGCCGGCTCACCCGGGGCCGCGGGGGCCAGGGGCGCCGCCCCGGGGGTGGGCGGCAAGGCCGCGGCGTGCAGGGCCGAGGCGACCGAGCTCACCCCGAACCGCACCAGCAGCCGCGCCGCTGCCTGGCGGACGTCGTGCGGCTCGAGCGGCACCCCAAACGCGGCTGCGGTGCGGGCGGCGTGGGAGGGGCAGAAGGAGATCGCCAGTGAAAAAACGAGGGATGGTGGACGGCTGTGGGAGGCTGCCGCTGCAGCAAGGGGGCCCGAGACGGACGGTCCCAATTGGCCCAAGGGAGGGCGAACTCCCGGCCGGGCCAGTGGGGGGTCCCCTCGGGGCATGCCGGCAGGGGCGGCAGGCGCCACTCGGCCGCCACCAGGGGGGCCAGATCCACCGCCAGGGCGGGCCGGCACAGGAAGAGCTGCGTCAGCGGACTGGTCGCCGTCAAGCCGAACCGGGCCGGGGCCGGGGCCGGGGTGCCCGGCAGGGGCGCCGGCTGGGCGAAGGGCGCCAGGTAGAGTCCGTCCCAGGCCCACTCCTCCCCTGATGCGATGATGGGCAAAAAGGTGTCGGGGCACGAGTCAGATGACACGAGCCGATGCTTCGCAGCCCCCTCCCCCACCCCCCCACCCCCACCCCCCCTGGCGCCTGGAGGGAGGGGAATGACCGACCGGCGAAGGCCTGCAGGTACCCGTAGAGGGCCGAGAGCTGCACCCGGCTGACGTCGCCCCCTGTGATCTCCTTGTCGAGGCCTTTCTCGGCCGTGGTCAGCAGGGCCCGGGCCAGCAGCCCCACGTGGTCCATGGCCTCGGCCGCGATGCTCAGATAGTCGGCAGACAGGCCCAGCAGCCCCGAGGCCAGCTGGGGGGCCAGCTGGGGCCCGGGGGCGGCCAGGGGCACCCCGGGGGCTGTCGGGAGGAGCCCCAGGGCCGGCTGCCAGGGGTCAGGGGCCTGGGGCGACGGGATCAGCGTCAGGTGCAGAACCGTCGCACAGAAGGCCAGGTGTGAGGCCCGGATCTGGCCCTGTGCGCGGAGGGGGGAGCAGATCATCATGAAGGTGCGGACTGGGATCGAAGCGGCGAAGAGGCGGCGTGGGGGAATCCGGAGGGCGATACGGAACAGGGGTGGCACTGCGGACCTTCTCCACGCCACCCTTGAGCATCCCCCGCAGGATCTTTGGCAGAGCCTGCCGACGGGTGGGCAGCCCCACAAAAACAGGGGGAGAGAGGGCGCAGGTGATGAAGACGAGGCCACCACCACCACCGCCGTCACCACCACCGCCCACAGCAAGGTCGCGGCGAGGCGCACGATGGGGTGGCGGATGAGGCAGATGCGTGTGTGGGGTCACTGCCGCCGCGGGCAGGGAGGGGGACCTTGAAGGCGGTCGGGCCCGTGGTGGCGGCCGCGACGGCCTGGGGGAGGGCCGCCTCGCGGGTGGCCGCGATGAGCTGCAGCAGCAGCCCGGGCAGCTCCAGGGGCCCCGCCTGGACCATCTCCGCCAGCGCGGGCGGCGTCCCCGGCAGGGCCGCCGGCAGGGCCGTCCAGCCCTTCCACTGGGCCCCGATGAACCCGTGAATCTCTGCGACCGGGCGGCAGGGGGATGCGGGGGGATGCGGGGGGTGGGGGAGGGGAAGGCGGAGGTGAATTGAATTGCCGTCCGGTATCGAATGGTGGGCGGGAGGAGAGCCGAGAGGACGGCGGGGGCAGGGGGGCGAGACGCTGGACGATGGGGGGCTCCATGAAGGGCCGGAACTCGGCGTCCAGGTCGACCTGCCCCAGGGCGTTCAGGCCGGCCGGCGTCGTGGGCACGCCCCACCACCGGTTGGCGTGGCACACCGCGTGGATGTACAAGCTCAGCAGATGCAGCGACCGGCGCTGGGGGGGCCGGGGGGTGGGTGACATGAGCGGAAGAGAGTGGGTGGTGGGTGAGGTGGTGGGGAGGGGCCAGGTGGATGCGCCGAGCGCGGGCGGATGGGGGCAGCCGGGACGGACGTGCTCGATGGAGCCCTGGGTGGCCAGGTTTGCCGGGTAGGAGGCGATCAGCTGTTGGATGAAGAGCACCGGGTGGAAGACCCCGCCCACGGGAGCCCCTGCGCACGCCACCGCCAACCAGCCGCATGATGATCCGTGCCGCCATCACCATGAGCAGCCGACCAGCGGGAGCCAAGAGAGGAGCCAAGGGGGCGGGGGGGCCGGGGTGGGCGCCGGACCGAAGGGCGAGTGGCCCGTGGTGAGGGCCACCAGGACGGTCAGCACCTGGTGCATGGTGAAGCCCTCCTTGGCCCAGTCGTTCTGCCCGCCCATCCCCGCGCCGCCGCGCGCATCCCCCCCGCATGGTCCCCCGGCCGCCCATCGGCAACGTGAGCCGCCGGGGCGGGTTCTGACGCGCCGCAGCCGCATGGGGGCGGGCGGGAGGAGGGCGAGCAGGGGAGCAGGGGATGGCGGGAGGGGCGCCGACCTGGGCCAGGAGCATCAGCAGCTGGGCGCTGTAGACCCGGACGAGGGCCGCCAGGACGGCCAGCGTGTGGTGGGCCAACCCATCGCAGTGGGGCACCCGCTGCGGGGCACCGGCGAGGGCCTTGCCGGCGGCCCGGAGGTGGAGCCGCATCAGAGCCTGCCGTCCGCCCCCACACCACCGCCGACCCGATGATGAGCATCGATCCATTCGAGACGGGCAAGGGAAGGGACCCCCGAGGGGGGGGTGGGGTGAGGGGGGGGTGGACGGGAGAGGGTCGGACGGTGGTCAGCTGGGGCACCTTGCACTCGATGTTTGGGCACCGCCGCAGAACCGCCTCCAGCAGCCGGCAGGCGCTCACCTGGATGCTGCGGCGGCCCACCACCGGCCAGCCACCACCCACCACACGACGGAAGGCCGGCACACGGGAATAAGCGCGGGCCGAGGCGGAGGTGATCGGGGGGATGTAGGTGGATGGGAGAGAGGGGTCGCCCCCCCCGGGCCAGGAACGGACGCCTGCAGGTCGGCCGGGGGCAGGGAGCAGGCGTTGGGGATGCCCTGGGGGGCCGGCTCGGGCACCGAGAGCAGCACCCGCAGCTGGTCCACGGCCGCCACCAGGTGTGGCTGGGGCGTCGTCAGCAGCCATTCGTTCTGCCCGTGCGGGGGGGAGGAGGGAGGGGTGGGAGGGGGAGGGGGTGAGATCAGCCTCGGAATGGGGGGCCGGGCAGACCTCCAGGGTGGCCGTCTCGACGAGGGCCATCCAGCGGGCCAGCATGGCGCGGTGGTTCCAGGCCCACTGGCTCAGGGGCGCGTCCCGGGGCTGCGGGCCGGGGCTGTGCACCACCGGGTAGAGAAGCTCCGTCACGGCCGCCAGCACCCGCCGGTACCAGAGCAGAAGGTGCCCATACAGGATGGGCGCAAGGGGCGCGTTGTGGGTCAGAACCTGCGGGGACAAACAGGGGGGGGGGGGGGGGGGGCGATGAAGGGAATGGTTGCCACCCCATGCATCGCCCCTCCTGTGATGGCCGGCAAAGGATGCGAGGCATCGCCCCCGGGAGGGGGGGCTGTTGCTGCCGTTGCTGGGCTGCTGCAGACCTCGAGGACGGAGCGGAGGGCCCAATCCTGCACCAACTCGGGGTGGGCGACGGGCCACCGGACGGCGGCCACGCCCCTGCGGGGCGCCTGGGGGGCGGCGGACACCGGGGCGGCCTGCTGCTTGCCGGCCCGGGCCAGCAGGGCGGCGACCTCCTCCAGCTCGTCCTCGTCGAGGAGCCCCTCCCCCTCCAGGGCCCCTGGCTGCGAGCCACCCAGCGCCCCGGCCAGACCACCGCCCGGTGCTGCGGCGGTCTCGGCGGACCCGGGCAGGGGCAGCGACAGGGGCAGGGGCTGCTGCTGCTGCTGCTGCTGCTGGGGGCCGGTGGGTTCGAGGCTGCCGCCCAGGGGGCCGGGGGCCAGGGCCGGGGGCGGGGTCGGCTTGAGGAGGGTCGCCACGACGCGGGCGACGGCGGCCCGCGGGGGGTACGTGGGGGCGAAGGCCCGCACACAGCGCAGGTAGTGGCGCATCTCGGCGGGGCCGGTGGGGACCCGGTTGAGCAGCTGCTGGGTGGCGATCGTGAAAAGCAGCAGCTGCGCCAAGCCGCGAGACGGGCACAGCACCCACACCACCACACCCACCCACACAGCCAAGGAGGGATGGAATCGATGGCGGGTGAGGAGGGAGGGGGGAAGGATGGGGCGGCGGACCTTGTAGTTGGACCGGGCCAGGGTGACCCCGTGGGGGTCGGGCGGGCTGTACAGGAGCTCGTAGAAGATGTACGGCCAGGGCAGCACTGCCACCGGGCAGGAAGAGGCGCCCCACCACCACAGGCGAGAGGAGGAGGAGGAGGAGGGGCGGTGAAGGCGGGGATGGGATCTTCAACCCAGCAAACAGATGGAGGAGCGTGGTGGGGAGGGGGGGCGGACCCTGGTGCTGCGGGTACGCCCGGGCCAGCCAGAGGAGCTGCTGGCCCACCCGGGTGCAGAAGGCCGCCCCGGCGACGGGGTTCGGGGGCGCGTCGGGGTCCTCCTCGTCCGAGGCTCCCAGGGCGGCCAAGTTCTGGGCATCCCACGGGTCGACGGCCGTCGGGGGCTCGCTGCCGGGGCCCCACTCGTACAGGGCGGCCACGGCCTGCTGGGCCTGGGCGGTCACGTCACCCGCCGGGGCCGCCGGGGCCGCCGCGCTCTGGGGCAGCTGCCGGGGCTGGGTGGCCACCATCATCGCGGCGGGGCCCGCGGTCGCCGCCATCGCTTCCGCCGGCTGCTCCTCCTCATCACCGCCGGCATCCTCGAGCCGGCCCCGGGAGGCCTCTGGAAGGGGGCCCGACCCTTGCGCTTGTTGCTGCTGCTGCCCCGGCTGGGCGCCCCGAATGGGCCTTGGGGCGGGCAGGCCGCCCGCGGCGGGGGCGTAGTCGGTGCCGATGGCGTACTCGTCGGGGGGCGCCGGGGCCGGCTGGGGCGGCCGGGCGGGCCGACCGTCGGGGGGGCTGAGCGGCGTCAGCACTCGGGTGAGGTCCGCCAGGGTAGCCTGCTGCGGCTGCGGCTGCTGGGCAGGGGCGGGGCGGGGTCCCGACGCCGCGGCCGTTGGGGCGGCGAAGGGTTCCAGGGCCCGGGCGATGACCAGCCGCGCCAGGCAGTCGAGCCCCGTCGCGACGTGGGGCCAGCCCACCGACTGCAGGACCTGCCGGGCCGCTTGGCGCACCTGGGTGGTGGTGCGTGGGGGGGGGGGGGGGGGGGGGGCGGTGAAGACCAGACAAGCGAGGAGGGCCACCCGATGGGGGCGAGGGGGAAGGAAAGAAGGGGCGGGGGGGGGGGGGGGGGGGGGAGAGGTGGGGGGTGGCGCGGGGACCATGTGGTGCGGGTCGGACGAGGCCGCCCTGAGGAGGACGCTCAGGGCCAGGCCGAAGGCCGGGTGCAGGTCCTCGACCAACGGGGTGGCCAGGCCGATCGTGTGCGGGGGCCGCGACGAGATGGGCAGCCGCGAGGCCGCGGCCACCGTCCCGCCGCCGCTCCGGGGGCCCCCAACCGAGGCCCCGCCGCCGCCGCTGCTGCTGCTGCTGCTTCCGCCCGCCGTGTGTGGGATGAGCAGGGCCTCCCGGTTGGGGGCCGTCGGGGCGGCCAGCAGCGAGGAGGCCCCCGGGCCGCCCAGGGCCACCACGAGGGGCGACCCCAGGGGCAGCGGGTCGGGCGAGTACTGCAACAGCCGCGGGTCGGCCTGCCCGAAGGTGGCCGGCGAGGCGAAGGCCGGCGAGCGGAGCGGCAGGGGCCGGGCGGGCGCCAGCAGGTGGTAGCGCACGGGGGGCGGGGCCCCGGGGACCGGGCCGAGGCCGGCCGGCCGGGAGGAGGAGTCGCCGGGGACGGGCGCCTCGGTGGGCAGAGCCGGGTCGGCGGCCGGGTTGAAGGACGGGAAGGGCAGCCCCGAGGGGGGCAGCAGGGCCACCAGCCGGCCCACCCGCTCCACCGCTTGCAGCCTGCGGCCGTGCGAGGATGAAAAACGGGATGGGACGGGACGATGAAGGAGGACGGTGCACGAGCGTGAGGGTGCGGATCATCTGGGGACAGGGGCAGGGCCGATGGGCCGTCAGGGCCAGGGCCGCATGGGCGGACCGGGCCGCGGGCATCTCCTGCTCGAGGGCGCCCGTGATGGCCGTGTGCAGGTAGAGGGGCGCCACGTGGCACGTCCGGCCGAGCAGGCCCAGCAGCAGGTCGTGGACCCCGTCGAAGCGCCCGTCGAGCATCTCCCACAGCCTGCCCCGCCCCAGGGCCAACCCCAAAGGGAGGAGCGACGGTGAAGCCGGTCGCTCACCCTCTTTGCCCCGTGCGGTGGCTGGCGTGTGCGTGGGCGTGGACACGTGGTCCACCCCCCCCCCCCTCCTCTCCCCCCTCCCCCTCCTCGACTCCTCCTCCTCGACTCCTCCTCCTCGACTCCTCGACTCCTCGACTCCTCGACTCCTCGACTCCTCGACTCCTCGACTCCTCGACTCCTTCTCGACTCCTCCTCCTCCTGCTCCTCGCGGGCAGACCGCTGGAAGAGGAAGGGCAGCAGGCTCTCGAGGAACTGGGCCTGGTTGGAGACCCGGGTCCACTCGCCGCCCGCCCCGGCCCCCCTCGGTGGCCCAGCCGGCCAGGGCCGCCCGCCCTCGGCCGCCCCGGGTCGGTCCCCAGGTCGGCCCCCGCGGCTGCAGGGCGGCGGGCCCCGCGGCGGCCGTGGCCTGCAGGATGAGCTGCAGCACGGAGGGGTTGTGCCCGGCCCCGAAGCAGCTCGTGGTGGGCCGGGGCGGCGGGGTGCACAACCGGCTCAGACACCGCAGAGCTGCGGCCGGGACGGCGGCTCCGTGAGCATCATCCTATCCGGGGGAGGGGGAGAGGAGGGGAGGGGGGGGGCGAAGGGGAGGAGGGGGGGAAACCGATCAGCGGGCGGGCGGAGGCCTCAAAAGATGGGCGAGCATGAAAGCGTGGCTGGCGGGGGGGACGGGCCTTGAGGTGGTAGAGGAGGCGCAGCAGGAAGGGCGTCTCGAGGCTCAGCTCGAGGGGCGGGTTGGCCCCGCGGAAGTTGGCGTCCTCCCTGTATTACGACCCCCGGCCATCCCCCAATGATGCAGACCGCGGCGCGCCGGGCGGCAGGACCCGGTGCACGGAGGAGGCAGAGGGAGGCGGCGACACAGCGGGCCGGGGGGGGGGGGGGGGGGGGGGGAGGGAGGGGGAGGAGGGGCGGGCGGACCATGCCGCGTGGGGGACGGGGCACAGGGCCGGGAAGAAGGTGCCCCCGGGGAAGCCGCAGTAGAGCAGCAGCAGCTCGCAGCTCAGCTCGACGAAGAGCTCGTAGCCAGCTTCTGTGAAGAGCACACTCGCCCGGCCGTCCCGGCTGCACCGTACACACACCCAATTGGGGGATATTCGTGGCCCGTGTCGGGTCGGGTCGGGGGAGGGTCACAGCGGCGAGAGGGCGGGCGTGGCGAGCGGGGCGGCAACGGGGCGGCAGCGGACCGGGGCAGGTCCTGGTGGAGGTGGGCGATGGTGCGCAGGAGGGGCGCCAGCTCCTCGCAGAGGGAGGCCCCGGCCCCGGCTGCCCGCTCGGCGGCCGCCTCGGTGGCCCCCAGGTGGAGGCCCGTCCGAGGGGTCCGAGCCATCCCCCCGTAGAAATAGTCCAGCGCCTGCGTGCAACCACCCCCGCGCCCGAAAAGGGATGGTCGGGCGTGTGGGCAAGGGCGGACTCCCGAAGGGGCGGGGCGGGGCGGGGCGGAGCGGGAGGGGGGATGGCGGCGGACCAGCATGAGGATGGCGTTGGTGTGGGCCAGGGGGGCCGTCGGGGAGAGCAGCTGCCCCAGGAACTCGGGCGCGAAGGAGGCCCTGCACCGGCCACCCCCCATCGAAGCACCACCGCCGAGCAACCGGGGGGAGGGGACGAGGGGAAGCGGAAGGGGGCGCAGTCGTCGCATTGGGTGGAGCCGATCGGAGGATGATGTGAGGCGACTACGGCAGGAGGGCCGGAGGCGAGCATGCAGGGGCGGGGGCACCGGGCGGACCCGGCCTGGGTGAGGAGCTGCAGCCAGCGGATGGCGTTGCGGCTGGAGGTGAGGTCCGTCAGGGAGCGCTGGTAGGCCTCCTCTGCACGGCCCGCCCCACAGGGATGGGCATGCCGCGAGATGACCAACTTGCGGTGATGCAGATGCCAACGGGAGCAGGAGCAGGAGCAGGAGCAGGAGCAGGAGCAGGATGGGGTGGAGTGGGGGGGATGCAAACCTTCGGCGCGGGAGGGGATTGGGGGCAGGATGGACAGTTGCCGCGACCGCAGGGCCGGGTGGTAGCGGGCCAGGTACTGCTCGTCGGGCCAGCGGCAGCGGTCCCAATGGCCGCAGCATCCACCAACAACACCAACCCCAATGAGTGGAGTTCGGGGGATGGAAGCGGAGGCTGCCGCCCCATCCCCTCGACCAAAGAGGGGCGTCGGTGGCGGAGAGGAGGAGGGGGAGGGTGTGGCGCGAGCGGGTGCGGACGTCCTCGAGGGCCTCGAGGTCGGTGGGGCTCAGCCGGACGAACTGGGCCAGCAGGAAGTCGAACCGGGCCTCGGGACCGGCCCCCGGGCCCGCGTCCCGGGAGGAGAGGCTCCGGAAGAGCGAACCCACACTGCGCACACGGTCGCCCGCACGGATTGAGGCAGTGAGACGTCGTGGGGGTGATGGCACGGGGGGGGCACTGGTGACGGACCAGGTGCGGACGGTGGCGTTGACGGGCGGGCAGGGGGCAGCACGGTCTCCTTGGTGTAGGCCGAGAGCACGTCGAACGACTGCGCGGCACCCCATCGCACACCACCCCATCCCCCCGCCGCCGCAAGGGCATCAGCTCCAAGCCGCCGCACCCAGGCGCCCATACCTCGTGCCGTACGTGTACGGGGGTCCGCTTCGGGGTTGGAGAAGAAGGCGGGGGGGCAGACCTCGTTGGGGTCGATGGCGAGCTCCTGGAGCCAGTCCAGGAAGACGTACTCCACCACGGGCACGAAGGTGGGCCGCCCCGCCAGCCGCACCAGCACCCCGCACAGCACGGACACCTCCTGCGCCAACCCACCGCCGCCGCCGCCGCCACCACCACCACCACCCAGCCCAGCCCAGCCCAGCCGCGTGAGCACGGGAGGGGGGAGTGGAGGGATGGGAGGGTGGATGAGAAGAAGAGGAGGCCACAGACCTCGCTGTTCAGGTAGGCGTGCCTGGCGGCGGCCCGGGAGGGCTCCAGTGGCCCCTCCTGGTTGAGGGGCGCCCCGTAGGTGCCCCTGCAGAGGTCCTCGGCGGGCTGCTGGGGGGCCGGGGCGGCCGGGACGATGTCGATCCACTGGCGGGGCGGCATGAGGCACTCGCAGAGGGTCTCCGTGTGGGCCTTCAGGACCTCCTCCAGGTAGGGCACCACAAAGCTGCTCTCCAGGGTCACCCTGCCATCGTCGGCACCGCCCCCGCCCCGCCCAAGGTGAAGCCTCACAGTGGGCATGCCCGATTCGGTGTCTGCCCCCCCCCCCGACCCCGGCCCCTGGAGGGAAGGGAGGAAGCGAGGAGAGCGGACAGCTGGGCCAGGGCGGCCTCGTCCTGCTGCTGGTGCTGCTGGGCCGAGAGGGCCGCCGTGGCGGCTGAGATCTGCGCGGTGCCCATGAAGAAGTCCCGCGCCCGGCCCGAGCTGCCCAGGGCCGCCAGGGGGCGCCTGGTGGCCGTCCCCGCCAGCAGGGCCGCCGGGTTGCGGGCCGCCAGCAGCCGGGTCCGGGTCCGGGCCGGGTCCAGGTACCACTGCAGGATGGCCTGCACGCCCCCCATCACACGCTGGTCGGCCGGGGGGCGGAGAGGTGGGCAGATTCGGGGATGAGCCGGTGCGGCGGGGGTGGGAGGCAAGGCACGGGCCCACCCAGGGTGGGGATGGGGTGGGATGAGGGGTGGAATGTGGGGGGACCTCTTCGGGTGTCGGGGCGGGGACGGCCCGGTGGAGGCCAGGTGGAGGCCCATTCAACAACGGCCTGCACTGGGCAGTGCATCTGGGGGGGGGGGGGGGGTACAGAGTCAGCAAGGAAGGTGGTGAGCGGGGAGGTCAGATGAGGGGGCGAGGGGCGTCAGGGCGGACCATGGTCGCGATGGCCGCGCAGAGCCACTGGCCTCCGACCTCGTTCGCGATCGAAGGCAACAACATCCCTGCCCGGTCACCGCGCAGCGCAAGCACCAGCCAAGCGGAGGGGGGAGGGGGGAGGGGGGAGGGGGATGAATGTTGATGAAGGTGATTGGCACGCCCCGAGTCCGTATAACAACATCGACCCCTCGGCCCGCCTTCACCGCAAGACAAGCTTGCAGGATGGGTTGTCTCAGGGAGCCCATGAATCGAGGTGGGATGAAGAGATGGGGGGACCTTCGGATGTCTTGTAGCCGCGGTTTGGGGCCAGTAGCGGAAGAGGAGCCGCAGGGGTGGACGCACTGGGTGGGCGAGGAGCAGGCGATCAGCTGCAGGATGGTGATGGCGAAGCGGGTGTGGTCCAGCAGGAACATGTAGTCGAACAGGCTCGAGAAGAGCACCGGCCCCGGTTGGCCGGGACCCCCTGTCGCCCCGACGGCCTCGCTGCCGATGGGGAAGCCGCCGCTCGGCGGCACCGACTGGGGCGTCATGGCAGGCACGGAGCCCCCCGCCGGTGCCGCACCCCCGCCCGGAGGGAGAGCAGCGCCGGCTGCGAGGCCTTCCGGAGAGGCCAGGTAGCCCAGCAGGGCCCGGCATACCAGGGGCACGAGCAGAAAGGGGTCTGGACAGCGGGGGGGGGGGGGGGGGGGGAGGGGATGTGTTGAGTTGCTGCACGAGCCCACGTCTCTCAATTTGGGACCCATTCCCCGGCCAAACCACAGGCGACGGACCCGAGAAGGAGGGGAAGATGGTCTTCCAGAAGACGTCCACCAGCTGGGTCACGTAGGCCGCGGGGAGGCTCCGGAAGCCGAACAGGAGCGAGAAGCTGAACTCCTCGAGCCGGTAGGGTGACTGGCCGAAAGCTCGGATATAGGCCACGATCATGGCCATCAGCTTGCCCATGACTACAGGGGGAGCAGCAAAGGTTGACCCTGGGAGGAGACGGGGCACCAGACTTTCGGGACTGGTTCCAGGTTGCTGAAAGTAGTGCTCGAACATGTGTTTAATGTGACTGGAGTTGACAAATTGGGGCGGAACGTTCGGCCGGGCAACCTGATGCGTGCAGGGGGAAGGGCAGAGATGAAGGAAAAATACATGCAGGGTGATGGCGCATTGGGGCTCGCGGGATTCGATATTCTTTCAAAGCGTCCGTGATTTGTTGTAGGGCAGTGAGCAGCTTGGCCGGCCGCGTGTTCTGCTTGCTATTCTCCGCAAAAAAGAGATCCATTGCCTTGGTGTCTTGAAGCGCCCGAGAAAACAATCGAAAAAAAGATGATGATGAGTCTCAGACATTTCACTGCAATGGGATCAGATGGATCCATGGCCAGGGATCAAATTAAATTCAAATGGAACCTCACAAAAATAGTCTATAATTACAAAAGGGGATCTCCCCTATATCGGTGAGATGGAGGATCTCAAAAAGGACGGGACGGATGAGGATGAGTATAAAATGGAAGGCCTCACCGTCGCAACTTCTTTGGATGGTGTTGCGGACGCCCTCAGCTCATCTACATTCAACCCGATCAATTTTATCAACATGATCTTTCCCACGGGTCTGCTGTTTCTTTCCGGCGCACAAACAACACATCACTGGATCTAGAGCAATCTTTGTCGCAAATTGACACTGTGATCCAGAGGGTACAGCTTCGAAAAAAACAAACGGACGACGAGATGTTTGCCGCCGTGCGCGCACAGGCCACCGCTGGCTCGCGGGGCAAGGTGGAGCTTGAAAGCGCAAAGAGCGCTATTTCGCAGTTGTTTGTGAAGATCCAAGAGATCAAGAAGAAGGCCACCCAATCCGAGATCAACATCCAGGAGATCTGTTCGGAGATTCGGCAACTCGATCACTGCAAACACAACCTCACACACACGATCACGGCTCTGAGGAGGCTTCAAATGCTCGGTCTGAGGTGGCCTCCTTGCCCACGGGGGGGACACTCATCCCGCCGCCCCCCTCTTCATGCCCCGCGTAGTGACGGGTGTGGAGCAGCTCAGCGCCATGAGCGAGAACCGCCAGTACCCGGAATGTGCGGCCCGGCTGGAGGCGGTCATCCAGCTGGCCGAGTACTTTGCGGCCTTCCGGGTGCCCCGGGTGCTGGCCATCAAGGAGCGCCTCGCCGGGCTCCGGGTGGCCCTCGAGCGGACCATCCTCGAGGAGTTCGACCGGTTCTGCTCCCACGAGCAGGCCCCCTCCGAGCCCCAGGTCCAGCAGATGGCCGGCGCCGCCCAGTGCATCGAGGCGCTTGGCCCCGAGTGCAGGTCCGCCCCCCCCCCCCCCCCCCCCCCCCCCGTGGCGCTCCCACCCGGCCCTTGCTGCTCTTGTACCCCCGCCTGGTGGTGGCTGGCGCGGGGGCCCTGCCGCCTCTCGATGGCCCCACCTGACCCTTCCTGGCCACGGGGTCCCTCTTCGATCCTCTAGGGGCGCTTCGTCAGCTGGTACGCCGAGCGGGTGCTGCTGCCCTACCGGAGCGAGTTCGCCCCGGGCCGCGAGGTCCGCCTCACCGGGCCCTCCGCAGCCGACCCTCACCTCCGCCTCCATCACCTCACGTCCCAACCCCCTGTGGGCGAGCAGATGGGTCGGCTCAACCGGACCGAACAGCGCTTCGCCTGGCTGAAGAACTGCGTCCGCTCGACCGAAGATCGCTTCGGGGCCATCTTCCCGGCCGGTTGGTGCATGGCCGCTCACGTGGCCTGGGAGTTCTGCACCCTCACAAAGTCCGCTTCCTCCTCCTCCTCCCCCCCCCCACCCTCCACCTCCACTCCTCCCACCACCCGCCTCGCTGACCCCTTGGCGCCCGGCCTCCATCCTCCCCGCACTGCGTTGGGGTGACGTTTCCAGGGTGGACATGAGCGCCATGCTGAGCACGAGCGCCCCGGGGGCTCGACATCGGGGTGCTGCTGCGGGTCATGAAGCACACGATGCTCTTCGAGGAGGACCTCATCAAGCACTTCGCCCAGGAGGAGGAGGCCTGCCCCCCCCCCCCCCCCCCCCACACACACACACACACCACCCTCCCACCCACCCATCGGCTGCCCGCCCGCCCGCCCGCCCGCCCGCTCCCGTTCGCCTCCATCCTGGGCGACTTGCCGACCGCCGTTCCGTCGCGGGTCGGGTGGGTCTGGGCTGCCCCGATGGCGCGCTGGGTGGGGTCGGGCAGTTCGAGGAGGACGACGAGGACGAGGACGACGAGGACCGGCCGCCCGCCGAGGGCGACGACGACGAGGACCCTGGGGCCAAGCCCGAGGACGGAGCCCCGGCCACAGCATGGAGGAGCTCCGCACCGAGCGGGCCGAGTCCGCCCAGGCGGCCAGGGCCAAGTGGCGCCGCATCAAGAGGGTCCGCACGCCCCGCCCCCAGCCGCCAGCCGCCACCCACCCACCCACCCCCACCATCGCGCTCTCCCTCTCGACCCCCGGATCACTGGCCGGCCCTCATCCACCCCTCCCCCCCTTTGTCCTGTCGGTTGGGCGCAGATGCAAGAGCGCGAGGAGAGGCGGCAAAAGCGCGAGGGTCTGCCATCCTCCTCCCCTCCCTCCTCCCTCCCTCCCCCCCCCCCCCCCCCCCCCCCCCCCCCCCGCACCGAGCGGGCCGAGTCCGCCCTGTCGACCCCCTGTCGGCCCCTTGGCCCTCCTCCACACCTCACTCATTCGTTGCCCCCCCCCCCCCCCTCCCGCGTCCGCCTGCAGAGCGTCGCGCCCAGCGGGAACGTGAGATCGCCGAGGGCGCCCGCCCCATTCCTGCCCGACTTCGGGTCGCTCCCAACCCCCCCCCCCACACCTGCCACCGCCACCCCACCGCCACCGTTCCCCCGCCCGCGCGCTGGCCCCGGATCTCATCGAGGGGTCGGGTCGACCTTGGCCGATCGCCGGGCGGGGGTCCAGGGGCCATCTCGAAGGTCTTCGTGCCCTACCTGTCGCACTTCGTGTCCCGCGAGGAGGAGCGCCTCGTCAAGCTGGTCGAGCAGTTCGGCCGCGAGCCGCCCGTGGTGCTGGACGACGTCGAGGCCCGGACGCGGGTCCTCGAGAGCAGCGCCACCCTCTTCATGGCCATCAAGAGCGCCCTCAAGCGGTCCGCCGCCCACCCTGCCTGGCGCCCCCGCCACCACAGACAGGGGCACCCCATGGCTCACGGAGGGGTGTGGGGGGGGCCGTCATGCCCATGATGCTCACCTGCTTGCTGATGTGATGGCCAATGGCTCACCTGCTTGCTCCCCCCCCCCCCCCCCCCCCCCCCTATCTCCCTCCAGGTGCCAGCTGCTGACCGATGGGCAGCCTCTGGTGGACCTGGGTTCCGCCTTCCTGCGGGCGCTGGGCGCCTACGCGGACATGCTCATGGGGCGCCTGCCCCGGGCCGTCCAGAACCCGGCGGCCACCCCGACCAGGTGCGCCTCGGCCCGGCCGAGGAGGAGATGCTCTGCAACCTGGTCAACACCGCCGCCTACTGCTTCGACGTCCGTGGCCCGGCCTCCCTGCGTAGCCCACAGCACAGCACAGCCCACCGCACAGCCATCACCACTCCCCACTCCCCCACCACCGCCGCCCCTCACGGCCACCGGCTGATTGGGGCTGGGGTGTCTGTTCGGGGGGGGAGGGGGCGTCGTCGGTGGGCCCTGCAGACTGCCGCCCAGCTGGTGGCCACCATCAAGCGCAGCCTGCAGGAGCCCCTCAGGGAGTCCCTCACGGCGGACCCCGTCCAGGACCGCTTCACCGCGTCCGCCCCGGCTGCCCCTGCGGCCCCTCCCGCAGCATCGCCCTCGGCGCCCGTGGCTCACCTCACGCCATTCCCACGCACGCGCGCTCCCTCCTCTCCACCACCAGGGTGACCACGGCCGGGGTGCGCGGCGTGGTGCTGCTGGTGCAGGGCAAGACCGACCCCATCCTGGCCGGCATCCCCAAGATCAAGTGGGACGGTCCGTCCGCCCCAGCAGCCGTTCCTTCCCCCTGCCCCCCCCCCCCCCGCCGTTCCTCTTCTGCCATGGGTGGGTGGCTGACGGATCCCCCGGGTCTCACCGCCGCGCAGCCATCGAGAGCGTGGGGGACGAGACGCCCTTCGTGGGGCAGCTCCGGGCCACCATTGCCCCGGCCCTGACGCCCGCCTCGCGCTTCCTGGCGCCCCTCTACTGGAAGAGCTTCCTCGACAAGTTCGCCGGGTCCGACAGCCAGCGCCCCACACCCGCCCACCCGCCCACCCGCCCCCTTGTCCCGGTCTTCCTTCGTCTTGGTCTTCATCCCATCGATCCTTCGTGTCTGCCCGTCTTCTTCTTTGGGTGGGGTGGTGGCGGTGGCCGTCAGCGGGTTTGTGGGGCGGTACGCGGTGGCCGTGCAGAAGTGCCGCAAGTTCAGCTTCCCGGGGGCCAACCAGCTGCACGTCGACACCCAGTCGGTCGAGGCGCTGCTCCTCGAGCTGCCCCGCGCCCTCAACAACTCCGCCACACGCAGGTCCGCCCCCCGCCCGCCCGCCCGCCCGCCCCCCTGCCGCGCATGCCCAGCGATGGGACGGCGCTCAGACGGGGCGCCGCATGCTCACCGTCCCCTCCGCTGTCTGCTCTGCTGGTTTTTTGCCGGGCCGGGCCGGGCAGCTACACGACCATCGTCCAGCGGGGCCTGGGGCGGGTCAAGGCCACCCTGAAGGTGATCACCAGCCCCACCGAGGCCATGGCCCGCACCTTCCGGGCCCTCTTCGGCGGGCCCGAGGGCTTCCCGTGCTCGGTGGCCCCCAGCGGGGAGGGCTTCTTCAAGAGCGACCGCGACCTGCTCGCCCACATCCTCGAGATGAAGGCCCGCATCGATCGCATCCCCCCGCCCGTCCCAGCGCCCCGCCCATCCCTTCCGGCCGAATCGCAACCCCTGGGGCGGCGCACCCGCTCGCCCTGAGCATGGGCGGAGATTCTGATGGGATCTGGCACCACGGTCGGGGGGGCGTGCGCAGGGCCTCTCCCGGAGCGAGCGGCAGGCCCAGCTGGAGGAATTCGACAGGCCGCCCGCCGCCCCATCGGACCCGCCCGCCCGCTAGGGCCTCCGCCCCCCCCCCCCCCCCCCCCCCCCCGCCCGTGCATCCCCGACAATAACAGATGCCCAGGCCCATGCGGCCAGAAGACGGCTGCCTCGCCCTCCCGTCTCCTCGGATCGCCTTCCCCATCCCCACCCCCCCCCCCTCCGCCCTCTCATCCTCATCCAACAGCCCCATCTCCCACCTCCCCATGCCCCCGAGCAGGCCGGAGATACCGATCCGATGCTGATTGAGGGGGCCAAGAGAAAGACGAAGACACACCGAAAACGTGCCCCGCGCCCTGGGAAGCGGAGGCGCGGGCACCCCTCGGGGACCACTGAAGGAGGGCCCAGAGGGGCAGCGATCAACAACAACAAGATGCGACAAAAACGAGGAGAGAGGGATTAATGACGGAGGGGAGGGTGGGGAGGGGGGAGGGTGGCGCCCAAACAAAGCGACGGAGAAGAGGGACGGCGAAGATGGTCGGGGAGGGGGGGAGGGGGGGAGGGGGGATGTGTTGTGTTCAGCTCTTGTTGGGGGCGGCGCACGCCAGCGCGATCGCGCCCTCGTCGTCTGCGGTGGTTGGCTTACAGACGAGCAGCGACCGGGAGAGGCGCCGCGGGGGCGGGGCCACGACCACCGGGAAGGGCAGCGCAGCCTCGCCGGTGTCGGCGGGGGGCTGCTCGAGGCTGTTGCGGCGGCGCATGGCGGCCTCCTCCGCCCCGCCGCCCACCAGGAGGGGGCTCCCGGTGGCCATGCGGTGGGGCGAGGTCCCGAAGGAGGGCGGCGCCGGGGGCTGGGCGGTCGGGCCCGGGGTGGGGGCCAAGGACTCGCCGCTGGTGCCGGGGGAGCGGCCGAGGGGGACCCCCAGGGGCAGCGAGCCGGGCGCGAAGGCGTCGTGAATGGGGATGCTGCCGCTGGGGACTCGCTGGAAGGACGAGGAGGAGGAGGAGGAGCCGCTCGAGACCCGGGGGAAGTGGCCGCTGCTGCTCGACGGGACCCGGACCAGGCCCGCGCCCCCCGTCAGCTGCCCGCTACTGCCGACCCGTGGCGGTGGGGGCGGCAGGGCGGCCAACCGACTGGGCGAGGCCGGGCGCGGCGGGGATGGGGGCCGCCCTGCGGCGTGGTCCACGGGGGGCGCGAGTGCGCTGTGGCTGTGGCTACGGTTGCCGCTGGGTCCATCAGCGGCCGCCACGGGGAGCAGCAGAGCTGCCGTCAGGGCCGAAGGGGGTGGCGGTGGCGGTGGCGGGGGGAGGTGCAGCTCGGCGCTGGCGAACAGGGGAAGGGCGCTGTCGTTGCCGAAGACAGAAGGGGAAGGGAGCGGGGACGGCTGGGGCGCTGCCGGTGTGTAGAAGGAGACAAAGGGAGTCTGCGGGGCCGTGGAGGCCGTATTGGGGGTGGGCGGGAGCGGGGGTGCCCGGCCGCACCGCTCCTGGGAGGCGTCCGTGAGCCTGTAGGCCGGCTTGTAGGACTGGGTCTCGGGGTCGTACAGGGCTGGGTTGGGTTGCGTGTCCGTGCGTCCCCCGAGGGATGTGAACCTGGGGGAGAAGGGACACATGGCAAAGTTCACACGACGACGGAGGAGATGGCCGACAGACCCCTGGTCGTACAGCACGCAGTAGGGCAGGTCGAACTCGCGCAGGAAGTACCACAGGTCGGCGTAGTCCCAGTAGAGAACGGGGTTGACCCGAATCAAGTCCGCCCAACCCCGGCTCACATCGGTCCTCGTGAAGAAGTCGAGGGTTTCTGAGGGGTGATGAGGAGGAGAGAGGCGAGGGGGAGGGGAGCGGACCTGACTTCGGGTCGCCCTTTCGGACACCCATATAAACAGCCTTGATGCAGGGTGTTGAAGTTTCGACGAGATTTTTAAGGGCCAACTTCATACTGGGCGACCTTATGACGGTCACGTGAAAATTAAAATGATCTTGCACTTCGCCGATGAAACGATCAATCTCAGAGAAGGAATTCGTGTCCTCAAGGAAGAACACGGGCATGTTCTGAAGACAAATTCGATCGGATTCGTTGGTTTCGGGGTGCTTCGATTGATACCATTCGAAAACCGCGTGCAAGAGGTAGAGAACCGCTGTACAATCCTTTCCCCCATTGAAGAAGAAGGCAATCTCATCGAACCGAAAGCGCTCAATGCTCTCGAGGATGCAATTCAGCGCGCCCAAGAGCCGATGAAGAAACTGAGGTGGCATGGGCTGGGCGGGTTGCTTCGTTGAGATGAAAGGAATCATTTCGAAACAGAGAGCGGCCCGCTCTTGGGGGATTGCTGGAGTCTCCTCGTTCATCGGGGGCAACGCAACCCGATGAAAGAAGACAGTCGGCCGCGCGCTGTGGGCTCTTCCGACTCGACCCGTCATGCGTCCGGCATCAAGTTGGGAAAACGTGTTGGCCCGGGGACGATGGGGCAATTGCAGGAGAAGAACGATGAAAGAGGTGAAGGAAGAAAGAGGGTGAAGGAAGAGGAAAACGATTCGAAAACGAAAGGATTCATTTCAGGAATGGAACAAAAATAAAGGGTTTACCCCACATCTTGGCGTTGGGGTCGCTCTCCAACTTGTGCTGGTCGAGAGCCATGTTGAAGTATCCCAGGCCCGTGATCCAGGTCTCCTCGAGCGCCGCACCCAGCGGGCGGCAATGCGAACCAGCCAGAAGGAGCCGCCCACCAGGTGGAAGGATTTCTCGGCCTTGGGGCCAAGCTGGGCGACCACCGTGATGCCGAAGGGCCAGAGGGTGCCCGGGTTCATGTTGGACACCGGGGGGCAGCCAGACAGGTGAAAAATGAGAGGAAACAAGATGACGTATCTCCTGCCCCATTTCAATCCCGTGAAGAATCACAACAGTGGTCCTCTCAGGATGTGCCAGCCCTCAATGTCCGTGAGGATTGACCCATGCTCGACTCCAGTTTCTGATCTCTCCTTCAAAAGTTCGGCCCGCCTGGCCGGCCGCCAGTGAGAAACCCCTGCTATAAGTGAGGTCTGTCACCCAGCTGTCAGTTGACCATCGATCCATCGTAGGGCCCCCAGGATCATGATGTGAACCTCTCAATGGGAGGGATCCGGAGGGGCCGCCTCTTTCGAGCGCTCTAGCCCCGAGCCCAACCAGTGGGGGGCGTGGGAGTGGCCCGACACCCTCCAGACGACCCGGCACTTTCGAGCAATAATCAAGCAAGGGTGCCATCATTCAATAGTGCCCCGATGGTGCTTGGCCTCCTGCCGCTGCTCCACCAGGCCCGTCTGGGTTGTTAGCTTGCGAAGCCGACTGATGCAGTTTCATTTGATTTTCAAAAGCCCCCGCGATCCTTCTCGCCCGAGGTTCTGTTCGTTTTATGGAAATTGAAAAAGAAGAACCTGCGCCGCCAGCCCCCAAACCAGTTGTCATCGAAGATGACGACGAGGACGAAGAGGGTAGCCAAGGAGAGCAGGAAAAAGTGACCGAGAAGGCGAAGCAGGCGCCGAAGGAACGGCCGCTGGGTTTGCGAATCCCCCTCGCGCGGGTTAAAAAAATTATGAAGCAAGATCCCGACCTTAAAATGGTCAAGGAAGAGGCCGTTCTATTGGTCGCGAAAGCCACAGTCTGTCTTGACCTCAACATTGCACTAGCTCACGTCTCTGCACAGGAGCGTTTCATCGAATTCCTGGCTCGGGAGGCTGTTAACAGCATGAACGCCGATAAGCGCAAGAGTATTTTGTACAAAGACCTTGCCAATGTTGTGCTTGTCCATCAGGACACTCTCGAGTTCCTTCAAGGTTTGTTCACGTTCGCGCATCCACGTTCGGCATCCCAGGACAGACGTCATCCCCGAGAAGGTTACCGTCAAGAAGGTCAAAGAGGCCTTGGCCAAGAAGAAGCCAGCCGCCCCTGGTCGCGCCTCGGACGCCCCAACAGCCACCGACCCCGCCCCGGGCGTAGCCCCCTCCGGTCCGGCCGCCGCCCCGACCAGTCCGGCTCCCGAAGATGCCGCCCCCACCACCCCGCCAGCACCATCAGCGTCTTAAAGGGAACCCCAAATCAGAGGGTGGTGGCAGCCTTCAGAGGCCTTAAGCGGCCTCCGCAAGGCAGCACCACCCTCCTCTCCCTCCCCCCCTCCCTCCCTCCCTCTTCTCACTCCAACTCCTGTTCCGAGAATCGACCGGGAGCTCGTGCGCGCGCGAGGGATCTCTTCATCGCACGGACGTCGCCCCAGAATACAACCCGAACCCTCGGCCAGGCAAGGGAAACCCCCGGGCCCAGCCACCGCTCACCGACGCTGCTGCTGCTGCTGCTGCTGGGGCGGCATCTGCTGGGGGGGATAGCCCATCATCATGGGGTACGGGCCCGGGGGGTAGCCGGCTCCCATGGGGGCCTGGCCCATGCCGCGCATCATCGGGGGCGGGTAGCCCATGGACGGGTAGCCGGCAGGGGGGGGATAGCCGGCGGGGGGAGGAGGATAGCCGGCGGGGGGAGGATAGCCGGCAGGGGGATAGCCGGCGGCAGGGGGATATCCAGTGGGGGGGTAGCCGTAGCCGGGGTAGGGTTGGCCGTAGGGGCCCATGGGGGGCATCCCGTACGGGGGGGGATAGCCGCCAGGACGGGGCGCCGCCCCCTGGGGGGGCACTCCGCCGGGCATCATGGTCATGGGGGGCTGGCCACCCTGGGCCGCGCCTCCTGCCCCGGTAAAGGGCGTGAACTCGGCCGAGGGGGCCGCGGGGGCCGGCTGGCCGGCGGGCGGCGGGCGGGCGGGCGCGGCGGCTGGGGTCATGAGGCCATCGACCAGGGACGAGAGGCCGGTGCCCTTGTCGGCCGCGTCGAGCATGGCCGAGAGGATGCTGTCCGGCCCGCTCCCCGCCGCCGCCGCCGCTGCTGGGGCGCCACCGGGCGAGACCGGGGGACCAGGGATGGCGGGCGTGCCGCCGGGGTATGGAGGCCTCCCCGGGGTGCTCGGGGCCGGGGGGTAGCCGGAGAAGCCCGCCGGGCCGGGGTAAGGTCCGGGGTAGGGGCCTGGAGGAGGATAGGCCCCCGGAGGTGGCTGCTGGGGAGGGTAGGCCGCGCCCTGAGGGGCATAGGGGCCCTGGGGCCATCCCATCATGGGGGCCGGGCCACCCCCGAGGGGCGAGGCCACCCCGGCGGCGGGCGGGGCCTGGCCGGCCATGAGGGGCGTCTGTGGGTGGGCCGCCATCACAGGGGGCGCCTGCACCACCGGGTGGGTGGGAGCGGCCATGGAGGCCGGGGCCACCGGCCGAGAGGCGGGGGTGGGGGCAGGGGCGGCGCTGGCCGGGATGAGGGAGAGCAGCTCGCTCGCCAAGCTCTGGGCCGCCGGGGCGGGAGCCGGGGCGGCGGCGGCGGCGGGAGCCGGGGTGGCCGGGCCGCCGAAGAGCGATGTCGAGCCTGCCGCCGCGGGGGCCTGCGGGGTGCTCGTGGCAGGGGCGGGGGCAGGGGCAGGGGCAGGGGCAGGGGTGGGGGCGGGGCTGCCGAAGAGCGAGGTCGCGCCGGCAGCGGGTGCGGGTGCGGGGGCCGCGGCGCCCCCAAAGAGCGACGTGGGCGGGGCGCCCTCGGCAGCGGGGGCAGGCGAGCTTGTGGTCAGGCTGCTCGCGGCCCCGGGGAAGAGCGACACGGGGGCCGCCGCAGAGGGGCTGGCCGGGGGGCCGAAAAGGGACACGTGGGACATGGTGGTCGCGGCAAGGGCCGGCTGGGGCTGGAGGTCGGCCATGCCGGGGAGGAGGGATACCCCCGCCGTGCCGGTGCTCAGGGCTGGGGGGGCGGCCGTCGGGCCGGCGCCGATCTGCTGAAGAAGAGGCGCCTCGGGGGTCGGGGCCGGGGCCGCGGGAGTCGGAGTCGGAGCCGGAGCGACCGATGGAAGGGGCGCCGGAGCGGGAGTGGGAGCGGGGCAGGGAGCGGGAGAGGTTCCTTCCGAAGCGAGGGCCGGGGGGGCCGGGGCTGCCGGCTTGGGGCTGCCCAGGGCATCCTTGACGGCGTCGCCGAACATGTTGTCCAGCAGCGCGACCAAGTTGACCCCGCCCTCGGCCGGGGCGGCCGGGGTCCCGGGGACCGGCGACGGGGCCAGTGCCGGGGCCGGGGCTGGGAGGGGGGGTTGGGGGCTCGCCACGGGGGCTGCCAACACCGGGGCGGGGGCAGGGGCAGGGGGCGACAGGGCTGGGAGCAGCGGCCGCTGCGAAAAGGCCCGTGGCGGGAAGGGAAACGGCCGGTGCCTGTACCGGTGCCTGTGCCAGGCTGCCGAAGAGCGATTGACCCGCCGCAGGTGCGCCCCCAAGGGCACCGGAGGACGGGGCCTGTGCCGGGCTGCCGAAGAGCGAGGTCCCGGCCGAAGGGGCCGCCGTGGCCGTGACCGTGGTGGCTGGTGCCATGGCGAAGGGCGAGGCGGGCGGCCGGGCGGCGGCGGTGATGCCGGCGGCGATGATGCCCAGCAGGGAGGCGTCCAGGCGGCCCTGCTCGGCCCGCAGCTGGGCCTGGCGAGCCTCCTCGGCGGCCTGTTGGGCCTGGAGCCGCTCGGCCTCGACCCACTGCTGCAGGCTCATCGGGCCCGGGGCCGCGGGGCCTGCGGGGGCCCCGGCGAGGCCCGCGGGGGGGAAGTCGCCCGGGAAGCCCTCGTCGGCCCTCCCAGAGGCCGCCCCAGGGGTGGCGCTGGTGAACTGGCCGAACGGGGACGACATGGCCTCTGGAGCTGGCGCAGGGGCAGGAGCAGGAAGGGGGGCGGGGGCGGTCGCGAGGGCAGGGGCGGGGCCGCCAAAGGAGGAGGCAGGCGGGGCTGCTGCCGGGGGGGCGGCCACGAAGTCGCCGAAATCGCCGGCCGGGGAGCCCCCCTGGAAGTCGCCAAAGTCGTCGGGACCCGCCGACGCCGCGGTGAAGTCCCCGAACTCGGCACGGGCCGGGGCAGCAGCAGGGGCAGGGGCGGGGGCGGGGGCAGGGACGGGGTGTGGGATGGACACGACCGCCGAGTCGGCGGTCGGGGGGGCGCCGCCGAACAGTGATGTGGCTCCGGCGGGGGCGGCCGCAGTGAACAGTGAGAGGCCAGGCGGCGAGGGGCCAGCGCTGGCCGGGGCCGTCGCGACAGGGGTCCCCGCCGCTGGAGCCTCGGGCTGCCTGGGGGGCGCCGGGGACGGGGCGGCCGTGTCCTTGGCCGTGTCCTTGGCCGTGTCCTTGGCCGTGTCCTTGGCCGTGTCCTTGCGCATGACCGAGGCCAGGATGGCCCCCGCCTCGGCGTCGTCGCCGATGAGGGCCTGCGCGAGGCTCTCCAAGAGCCCGTCGCCCATCCCCAGGCCGCCACTCGGGGTCGGCGTGGCCCCCGAGGAGGCGAGTGGCGAGGGCGATGACGATGGTGATGGCGAGGGCTCTGGTGGAGTTGTCAGGGCGGGCGCGGTCGCGCCCGGGGCACCGAGGGCCGGGGCGGCAGGAGGGGAATGCGGCGCGGGTGACGCCGTGGGAGGGGAGGAGGGCGGGGAGGGGAAGAGCGAGAGGGCGGGGCCGGCCGAGGGAGCCGGGGGCGCAGGCGCAGGCGCGGGGCCCTGTGAGAAGAGGCCCACCGAGGCCGGTCCCTCGGGCGCCCCGAACAGCGAGGCGCCGCCTGACGACGGGAATGGGGCCGCGGCGGGGGCGGCGGGGGCGGCGGCTCCGAAGAGGGAAGTCGCCGATGCCGTTGCCGCCTGTGGGGCCGAGGATGGGCCCGCGGGGGCTGCGGGGGCTGCAGGGGCTGCGGGGGCTGCGGGGGCTGCGGGGGCTGCGGGGGCTGCGGGGGCTGCGGGGCTGCGGGGGCTGCGGGGGCTGCGGGGCTGCGGGGGCTGCGGGGGCTGCGGGGCTGCGGGGGCTGCAGATGGGGTGCCGTCGGCCTTGGCGGGGGCGCCGCCCATCGATGCGAACCCGGCGAACAGGTCCGGCGGCGGGGCCAGCGGGGCAGCGGCCGCGGCAGCAGCGGGGGCAGGGGATGCGAAGAGGTCAAGCCCAGGGGCGGGTGCGGGTGCGGGTGGTGGGATGAGGGCAGGAGGGGCAGGGGAAAGGGGCGCGCTGGTGGGGAGGGGCGCCTCGCCCGCGGCCGGCGAGGGGCTGGCGGCCATCGGGAGGTCGGGCGGCGGGGCGGCCGGTGGGAAGGCAGCGCCGGGCGCCGGGGCGGCCGCGGGCGCCGAGGCGAAGAGGGACAGCCCCGAAAGGGCCGCAGGGGGAGCCGGGGCTGTGGGTGCGGCCGGGGCAGGCGCAGGCGCAGGGGGTGCGGCAGGTGCGCCGGGGGGGCCGAAGAGGGACATGAGATCCTGCATGGCGGCCGGGACGGCCAGGGCGGGGCCGGGCGAAGGAGGAGGCACCGGGGCCGCTGCAAAGAGGCTGCCGGGGGCGGGGGGCGCGGCCGCCGGGGACGAGGCCGAGCCGCCGAAGAGGCTCAGCATCCCCGCGGCAAAGTCTGCGCCCACGCCCGCAGGGGCCGGGGCCGGGGCCGAGGCCGGGGCCGGGGCGCCAAAGAGGGAGAGGGGGGAACCCGCCGGGGGCGGGGCGGACGTGGCTGGGGGGGAGACGGGCGCCGCCGGGCCTGTTGGGGGGGCCCTGGGGGCGGTCGCGTCGGGTGTTGGTGGGGATGAGGGGGCGGGCGACCCGAAGAGCCCCGTCGGAGGAGAGGCGGCCGGGGCGGCCGGGGCCGCGGGGCCGGCAAAGAGCGAGGCGGCGGATGGCGCGGCCGGGGCGGGGGCCGGGGCTGTGGTGGCGGTGATGGCCGGCGAGGCGGCCAGGCGTTCGAACAGGGAGGCCGAAACGGCCGCCGGGGCGGGGGCCACAGGTGCGGCGACGGGGGTGGGGGCCTGGGCCTGGGCCTGGGCCTGGGCCGGGGCCGGGGAGGCGGATGGGGAGAGGCTGGGGATGCGCTCGAAGAGCGAGGCCGAGGCCGAGGGGGCGGCGGGAGCCGGGGCAGCGGTGGGCGCGAGGGAGGCCACCCGCTCGAAGGGGAGCCCACCAATCGGGGCCGGGGCCGGGGCGGCGAGCGGCGGGGCCGGGGCGGCGAGCGGCGGGGCGACCGCGGGCGCCCGGGCGAAGAGGGACGCCTTGGGCACGGACGGCTCCTGGTTGCGGCTCCGCCTGGGCTCCTGGGGGCTCGGCGGCTCGGCGGCGGCCTTGGGGGCTGCGGCGGGCCCGTCGAAGGGCGAGGCGGACCCGGGCCGGGCCGCGGGGATGGAGGGCGGCGAGGCCGGGGGCGAGGGGGCCACCGCCTCGGGGGTGGGGCCCGCCAGGGCGAGAGTCGCGGGGGCAGCCGATGGGGCCTGAGGCTGCTCGGGGGCCGTGGCCGGGGTCGGCCGGGGCTGCGGCGGGCCCATGGGCTCGGCGGGGGCCGGGGGCGGGGCCAGGGCAGGCGCGATCAGGGCCGCCACTTGGATGGGCAGCAGCAGCCGCAGCAGCTGCGTCGTCAGCCGGGTGGCCTGCCGGGCACAGGGCGGTGGGGAGGATCACAGGGTGAGATGACATGAAAGGCGGCACGGGCATGGTGGTCATGGTGGTCATGGTGGTCATGGGGGTCGGGACCTCGAGTTGGAGGGGGGCGAAGCCCAGCGAGGTGCCGCAGTTGGGACAGTAGTGCGCCCCGGCCCCAGTCGGCAGGCCGCACGCGGGGCACAGGCCCGGCCGGGCAGGCCCACTGCAGGGGGGGACGGGCGAAGACAAACGGTATGGAGTCACGCGGGGAGCGCGTGGAGAGCGTGGAGAGCGGGGGGAAGGGGAGAGCGGGGAGGAAAGTCGGGGCTGCCATTTCAGGGGCTGGACGGACGCGTGCAGAGCGGTGATGCCGGCGCGTGGTGGGGCCCCAGGGGTGGCGTCCGTGCCGTCGGGCCGGCCGGCGGGCAGCTGCTGGAGGGCGCCCTTCCAGGTGGCCCGGGCGGCCCGGGCGAACTCCACCAGGGGCGGCACACCCGCGCACTGGCACAGGGCCGCCAGGGCCGCCCCCGTCTGGGCCAGGCGCACCTTGGGCGGCGCGGGGGCAGCGAGGGCGGGCGGCGAGGGTGCGGGGAGCGCCGGCGAGGATGCGGGGACCGGCGAGGGGGCCGGGGACTGGGCGAAGAGGCTGGCCGCGGCCCTGGGGGGCTGCTGGGTGGCCCGGCCGACCGGCGGGGTCGCCAGGGGCGCGTCGGCCGCGGCTGACGGAGAGGCGGCGGGCGGAGGGGCGGGGGAGGCCCGGGCGAAGAGAGACGTCCCGCCCGCGGATGGGGAGGTGACCGCAGGGCTGGCCACAGGAGGGGAGGGCGAGGGCGAGGGTGAGGGTGCGGGTGAGGGTGCGGGCGCGGGCGCGAACAAGGAGGTGCCCGAGGGGGGGGCGGCGGCGGCTGCTGAGAACAATGACGTGCCCGAGGGGGCCGTGCCGCTCGGCGCTGCGGTGGGTGGCGTCACATCACCCCCGGGTGCGGGTGCGGGTGCGGGTGCGGGTGCGGGTGCGGGTGCGGGTGCGGGTGCGGGTGCGAACAAGGAGGTGCCTGAAGGAGCGGCGGCGGATGCGAAGAGGGACGTGCCTGAGGGGGTCGTCTGGGCTGCGGCAGGTGGCGCCACTTCGCCCGCGGGGGCAGAAGCCGAGCCGGGCGCGGGCGCGGGCGCGAAGAGGGACCGGCCGGACTGGGCGGCCCCAAAGAGGCTCATCGCGGGGGCGCCCGCAGGGGCGGGGGCCGCCGAGGCAGTCTCGGCGACCTCGGCAGGCAGGGCAAACAACGAGAGGCCGCCCTGCTTCCCCCCGGGGACAGCCTCCGCTGGGGGAGCGGCCGGTTCAGGGTCGGAGGCCAGGGGGCCAGGGGCGGCTGTCGGGGCGACCACGGGCTGAGGCTCGAGGGGGGCCGGGGGCGGGCTCGCAGCGACAGCGACGACAGCAGTTGCAGCCACGGGGACAGCAGCCACAGCCATTGCCGCATCGGCAGGGATGGGAACCGGGGCTTGGGCTGCCTGAGGGGTCGGCGCCGAGGCAGGGGCCGCGGGCCAGGCACCGGGCGCAGGGGCCGCGAGGGGCGCAGGCGCGGCTTCGGTCTGCCCGGGGTGGACTTCCGGGGCGCAGGTCGGGGCAGCGGGGGCGGGGGCGGGGGCGGCGGGGAAGGCGACCCAGTCGGCGGGGCTGTCGCCCCAGCCTGCGTCCTGGGCGGCGGGGCCGGCGGCCACCTCGAAGTCCCCGAAGCCGAACATGTCGCCGCCCTGGGGCACCCCCACCCCTTCTTGGGGCGGCGGGGCGGCAATGATGCTGGGGATGGGCGTCGGGGGCGCCGGGACTGCCGGGCACGCAGCCGGGTCGGCGTGGGCATGGGCGGGGGCGGGGGCGTCAGGGGCGGCCACAGGGGGCATGGATGCGAAGAGGGACGCCGGCGGCTGGCTGACGGGAGCGGATGGGGCTGCGCCTGCAGGGGCGGGGGGCAACGTCTGAGCCTCCGCCTCGGCCAACACTGGGGCTGGGGCAGGCACATCAGCCGGGGGGGCAGGGAGGGCCGACTCGGGGGCTGGGGCGAGAGCCGCCTCACCAGCGGCCACCACCGGAAGCTGAGCCGTGGCCTCGGGCGACAGGGCGCCGTCTTCTGCAGGGGGGGCAGCGGAGGGGGCGGGAACAGAGGCGGCCACCAGGATCCCCAAAATGTCCGCCGCGACTGCATTTGCACTGGCCTCGCCGGCGGCCGGCGGGCCCTGGGACGGAGCGGCGATGACATCGGGGGTGGCGGCGGGGGCCGAGACCACCGGGGTCGCGGGGGCCCAAAGATCGACCAACGAGGCGGGTTCAGATGTAGGCGCGGGCGCGGTTTGGGGGCCGCAACTGGCCCCGTTGGCGGGACCCGGAGCGGGGCCGGGGACGGGCGTGGTGGGCTGCCCCGGGACGAGCGGAGAGCTCGGTGACGCGGCTGCGGCAGGCGACGACTCGGCCGCGGGGAGCGGGGAAGTTTCCAGCGGCGGGGGCGAGTGGGGCAGCGGGGTGGCCTGGACGGCGGGCTGCTGCTCGGGCTGCGGGGGAGGGGCCGCAGGCTCCTCGGGGGGCTGCGCCGGAGAGGGCGCTTCGACGCCGCCCACATGGGGGACCAGACCCTCGGGTACCGGTTCTTGGAGGGGGGCAGCCGCGGCGGCCCGGGGGGAGGAGGGGCTGGGCGGGCTGGGAGAGGAGGCCGGCATCAGGGCGAAGAGCGACTCGGCGGGCCCCGCCGAGGATGAGCCAGCGGTCAGGCCCGGGTCCGAGCAGGGGGGCGATGGGAGGAGGAGGGTGCCTGCGGCGGAGACCGCCGGGGTGTCCGAGGCCGCCGCCGGGGGCGAGGTGAACAGGGCCGCCAGGCCGGTCGTCGAGGGGGGCAGGGGCGCCGCGGGCGGGGGTGGGCTGGGGTAGACCTCGAGGGCCCCCTCGACGGGCGAGGGCGAGGGCGACGGGACGGTGCCGGGTGCCCCCAGCAGGAAGAGCGGCGACGGGGCTGGAGGGGCCGGGCCGGGCGAGGGGCAGGGCGACGAGCCGGCAGCCGTCCCGATGGTGGGCGCCGGGGCGCCCTCGGGAGCGAGCAGGGGCGAGGCGGCCGGGGTGAAGAACTCCATGTGCCCAAAGTCGGCCGAGGCCGTCGGGGGGTGCTGCTGCCCGGCCCCATCCGAGTCGGGGCTGGCGACCGGGGCGGCGGCGGGGGTCACGTCGAGGCCCTGCTGCTGCTGCTGCTGCTGCTGCTGCTGCTGCTGCAGGAGGTCCCCGACCGAAGGAGAGGGAGGGACAGAGCCGACCGCCGGGACAAGGAGAACCTCGCCGTCGGCAGCAGGGGCCGGGATCTTGGGGGCCCCTGGCAGCGCCTCGGCGGAGGGGACCTTGGCTGGGACCGGTGTCTCAGTCTCGACCGGGACAGCGGGCGCCTGGGCTGGGGCAGCGGGAGCCTCGGCAGGGGCAAGGGGGGCCAGCAGCTCCTCCTGTGCCAAGGGCACGACGGCAGCCGCAGGGACAGGGAGGTCCAGGGGTGCAGGCTCGCTTCCGGGGGCGACGGTGGCACCCGGGGCGGAGGGGGCACCCGAATGAGGTGCGGCGGGGGTATCCGGCTGAGGTGCGGCGGGGGCATCCGGCTGAGGGGCCGCGGGGGCATCCGGCTGAGGGGCCGCGGGGGCGGGCAGAGCGGGTTCCTGGTGCTGGCTGGGGACCGAGGGGCCCGTGAGGAGGTCGGCCAGGTTGGCTTCCGCGCACTGCTGCGGGGTCGGCTCGCCTGTGATGGGCGTTGGCGCTGCTGCGGCCTGCTGGTCGACCGGCTGCGGGGCAGCGATGGAGGGACTGTCGAAGGGGGCCGGCGAGATGACGAGAGGCACTGGGGATGGCGATGGGGCGGGGGGGGCGGGGGAAGGCGAGGGGACGGGGCCCCCGAGAAACAGGGCCGAGAGAAATTCAGCTGACACGCCCCCGCGGTTTGGTGGCGACGCAGGGGGCTGGGGGGCGGCCGCGAAACCGCTCAGCAGCGAGGAGAGCAGGTCCGGCCCACCAGACTGCGGGGAGGCCGCTGGTGCCGGGGCAGGGGCTTCTGGAGGGACAGAAGCCACCGAAGATGGACAGGTCGAGTCAGATATTGTGTTATTGGGTGGCCCTTCCGGTGGAGCGGGTTGTGACAGTGCCGGCGGTGGCGCCACATTCACGTCTGTTATTGAAGTGTTCGATGTGGTTTCTGTGGAGGCCATCCCAGTGATTTCCACTGTCGCTGGAGCTGGTGGACCATTGTTTTGCTGTGGGGGAGTGATTGGGGGAAAATCACCGAAATCACCGAAATCACCCCCTGATGATCCTTTAAGAAAAAAAATCAGAAATTTGTGGAAAAAAGAAACAAACCGGCGCTTTGAAAGTCGCCGAAATCACTCATTCCGGGACTTGAAAGAGCCCAAAAGAAATGGGGCGAATAGACCCTTTGGAGAATCCACTATCCGCTCAATTCAAAGGTTTGCTTGATATTGTTCGTTTTTTGGGGATGTACCGAAGGGTTCGGTTAGGTGGCGTGCCCACAATGTCACACTTGCGCCCACCTCTTCCCTCAATACCAACAGTGCCACCTCTCACCGTCCCTGCCCAGTCCCCTTCGTCGGATCTGACTCTCCTCCTGACCACTCGCCACCACGGGGACTCGTCACCCGTATCTTCCCCTCGTCAACAAACATATCTAGATTACCCTCCACTGGCCACACACCCATCTCATTCGGACCGTGAGGACGATCCGGCCCCGGAACACTATTTCCACATGCCACCACCTGTGGTGGGACGCAGTGGGTCCTTCCAACACACAGCCAGCAGCATGCCTGTGCTAACTCCGCAACGTTCTGCCAAAGCCCTGCTTCTCGACACCGACGAAGGCGATACCATCTTCGGGAAGGAGCTCTCGCCTCCTTCCCCACGGGAGGGTGAAGACGACGCGGATCTCCTGAAGTCGGTGGCCTTCACTTCCACCGTGGGTGGCACAAGCCATCCCTACCCACCTGAGTCGCCCAGCAGCGACGAGGATCTGAAGAAGAACTTGCCCCCTCTCCCCGGAGAGGGCGCCGGCCCTCCGCCCCCCAGCCGGCACCAGCTGGCCGGCTCTTCCCAGGAGGGCGAGCAACAGGTGCACCACCACCATCACCACCACCACCGAAGTCACAGCCGTCAGCCGATGCCCGAGGGCCCCCAAGGCGGGGTGCTGGACACCCCCCAGGGGGACGCCGGCGGCGAGGCCGTCCGAGCCCAATCCCGTTCCCGCTCGCGCCACCACCACCATCACCACCATCACCACCGCCACCGCTCCAGTCAAGACGAAACCCCGTCGCTGTCAGTGCCCATCTCCGCGCCCGCCGGGCAGCGGCCTTCCCGCACCGCCACCGTCTCGGCCTCGGTGCCCCGACACTCCTCGCCGCTGCGGCTGCCCCCCCAGAGCAGCAGCACTGCCAGCAGCAACCGGGGACCCCGAGCGGCCACGCCGCCCGCCGCCCGGACCGTCTCGCCTGCCCCGCGGCCGCCCCTCTCGGCCCGCGCGGCCTCCACTGGCCGGGGCGGCAGGGCCCCCGGGGCGGCCAGCTCGTCGGTCTCCCCGCAGCGACCCCGCTGGTCGGCTGGCCGGGCCTCCGCCTCGGTCACCGGCCTGCCCGCACGCAGCGTGAGCCCCTTCTCTTCGGCCGCCTCGGCTCGCCCATCGCCCACCCGGGCAGGTCAGGCAGCGACAGGTCACGGGGGCGTCCCGACCCAGCCGCGCCCCTGGGAGCCGCGCGGGGGGTCCCTGGTGACGACGCCCCTCTCGGCTCGCTCGGCGGGGGCTCCCCCGGGGGGCCGGGCCCTCTCCGTCGGGCGTGAGGTGCGGCCGCCCTCCCCGCGGGGCCGGGCGGTGGTGGCGCCCCCCGAGCCGGGCAACCGGCGCCGGGTGGAGAGCGAGCGGGCCGCCCGGCGGCTGCAGATGCGCCTGCGGACGGTCGCCGAGGCCGAGCTGCTCCATCGGCGCGGCCTGCGGGCCCACCTGGCGGCCGCCCTGGGCGGGTCGGCCGGCACCCCCGCCGCCCAGGCCCAGGCCGAGAGCCTCAGGAGGGTGCGCGACCTGGGCCGCTCCCTGACCGAGGTGCAGGTCAGTCCGCGCACCCGTTCCCCTCCGTGTGCCACTCGGATCGCTGCAGCCCACCCCCTCACCGCCCTTCTGTTCCCTGCCTTTGGCGTCCGCCTTGCCTCCATGTCGGGGCCCGGCAGACGGTGCTGGCGAAGGCCCGGGAGGACGAGGGCCGGCTGGTGTCGGGGCTCGACCAGGCCCGGCGGGTCCACCAGGGGCGCCTGGAGCGGGCCCAGGCCCGTGTGGCGGCCATGCAGGCCCAGCTGGCCACCTGCCAGGCCCGGGCGGCCCAGCTCCAGCAGGCCATGGAGGCCCTCGACGGCCAGCACCAGGCGGCCCTGGAGGCCGGCCAGCAGCAGCTCGACGGGCTGCAACCCGATAGGCTGCAGGCCCGCCGCCAGGTCGACCAGCTGGCCGACCAGGAGGCCGCCCGGGCCGAGCAGCACAACAGGCTCTGGGCCCGCCGCGCCATGGGTCCGGGCGATGATGGGGGGTCCCTCGCTCGCCACCGCCGCCGCGGCCCCTCACGCCAACCCATCCTCACCCTTTTGTCTGCCCGCCTGCCTGCCTGCCCGCCTGCCTGGGCCCCCGTGTTGGTGCAGAGCTCGAGGACGGGCTGGCCGAGCTGCAGCGGCTGTTGGATGGCCAGGCCGCCTGCGCCACGGCCCTGGAGGAGGCCCGCCGGCAGCTGGAGGAGCACGACCGACAGCTGGAGGCCCGCCTGGCGGCCCGGACGGCCCCCGCCCAGGAGGCCCTGGCCCTGGCCCGGGCCGAGGTCGAGGCGGGCGAGGGCGCCCTGGCCGGGGCCCGCCGGGGCCAGAAGGAGGCCGCCGACCGGGCGGGGCGCCTGTCGGAGGAGCTCAAGGCCCACATGGAGGCCGCCGGCCGGCTGGCCTCGGAGAAGCTCACCATCACGGCCAAGCTGGCCCGGCTCCAGGCCCAGTACGGGGCCGAGCTGGTGCACGCCCTCAGGGAGGTGCGCGATGCCCGCGAGGGCCGCACCTGGGACGAGCACCGCAAGGCTCACGCCGCCAGGGTGACCGCCCTGCAGGTGCGCAGCGGCCCCCCCCTCACCGCCACTCCCCAACCCGGACCCTGGCATCCATTGCCGCCCCACCCATACTCTCTCGCGCAGTCTCACGGATCCTCCGCGTGGGTGTGGCGGCTTCGGTGGTTGGCGGGGGGGCGCAGGGCGAGATCGTGCAGCTGGAGGGGGAGCTCCGCCAGCGAGAGGACGAGCACAGCCAGATGGGGGCCGCCTTCGCCAGCCTCAAGGTCGGCAGCTTCCCCCCGGCCCCGCCGCCGCCGCCTGAGTTGGGCCTCCCTCCCGTGCCTTCCACTTCCAAGCCGACCGGTGTGGGGGGGCACCCGGATGGATGAGCGCCCCTTCACACGACCCCCTCTGGTGGCTTCCGCCCCTTCTGACCCACAGCTCCAGGAGGAGGCTCAGCGGGGCGCGGACATGGAGGGGCTGCGGCGCGACCACCAGAGCCTGCTGCACATGTACGCCACCCTGTGCGAGGGCAAGGAGGCCCTCTTCGCCGACGCCGAGGCCGAGGAGGTCTGCCCGCGCGCCCCTTCCCCCAGCATCTGTCCCCATGGGCCCCTTGCCCCACCAGCCGCGGCTGCCTGGACGCTCCTCCTGACCGGATGGCTCGGCGCGCGACCACGTGCGTTGGGGGGTGCCTGCAGGGGCGGCTGGTCGAGGCCCAGCTGGCCATCGACCTGCTGCGCACCCAGGCGGCCCACGTCCACCAGCACCGGGCCGCCCTGCTAGCCGAGAGCGCCGCCCAGCAGGAGGCCATCCAGAAGTCCCTCGCGGCCCTCCACGGCCGGGCCATGGCAGCCGTCCGCACGCCCACCCTCCTCCTCCTCGTGCATCGCCTCACGCCTTCCCCGGCCCTTTCCCTGCCCCCGCACAACAGGAGAGCGCGCTGAAGGACCGGGAGCTGCAGCTGGCCCAGTCGTCGGCCGGGCTGGCCACCCTGACCCAGGCCTGCCCCGCCCTGCGGTCCCTGGCCCTGCGGCTGGCCCAGGCCAAGCGCCAGCGGCCCCCCGTGCCCAGCTCGCCCCCGCCCGCGGCCCCCACGGGCGCCGCCGTGGCCGCCATCGAAGCGGCCCTCACCGAGAAGCGCGCCGAGCTCACTCGGTCCGTCCCAACCCCGCCCCGCTGGGCACCAGTGCCTGATCTCGGAGAATGTGTGCGCTTGGGGTTGGTTGGGGTGGCGCAGGCTGCAGGAGGAGCGGGGGCGCCGGCTGGAGCAGCTGGCCATCATCCGGGCCACCCTGACGCGCCCCTCGGGGACCCCCGAGGCCGCCCCGGCCGGTGCTGCAAGCGCCGCCGACGACGCGGCCCTCCTCGACCAGCTCCAGGGCCTCCAGCTGGCCCTCGAGAATGAGGTCCGTTCTTCTGCAAGTTGAATATGATCCATTGATTTTTTTTTTTTTCGGCGTCCCATAAATTTTCGCCTGACCACCTCGATCCAAGAGGGCCGGCCGGGAGTGTGGCCCTCGTGTTTTCCCCGCTGAAGACCGCCGCTGCTGTGTCCGGGCCAGTCCCGGGCTGGCATGGGTCTCTGGGTGGGCAGAGGGAATGACGGTTGGGCACCGGACTGCCGCAAACACTTCGGCACAACGGAATTACACAATGGCCAACATTTTTTTTGAATCGTTCGATATTGCACAGAGTCGGATCTTTGACCCGGGGTGGTGCGGGAGGGGGTCGCGGCAGAAGCGGCGAGTGTGGGGCGTTCCTCAATGTGGAGCTCTTGTTTTTCCGTTGCGGCGGGCTTGTTGTTGCGAGAGCAAACGTCGGCTGCGCTTGGTCGCCACAAATAAGGGCTTTGGCGAGCTGCTCCATGAGGGCAAAGTCCAAAGAAGAGGACAAGGTAAGCTGGCCGTTCGGTTTTGCCTCTCGCTCTTTGATGTGGTAGCCTATGATGAGTTGTTTTTCGGATCATCGTCGCGCTGAGCCTCATCCGGATCCCGTTTTTCCACGCGGCGGCAGATCGAGAAGGAGATTGCGGCCGTGCAGCAGAACATCGCCCGGGACGAGGCCGTCCTGCAGACCTGGCACCTGCAGCCCGAGGTCGCTCCCCCCGATCCTCGCACTCCTCCTTCAACCCACCCCACCCGGAGTGCCCACCGTCCCCACGCCCCGCCTCACCCCGACCATCTCCCCCAGCTGCCCAGCGAGGGTGAGCTTGCCCGCATGCAGGCCGAGTTCGCCGAGCTGTGCCGCGCCCAGGGTCCGGCCCCGATCACCTTCCTCGCCTCCCTTCGCCTCTGGCCGCCTCGCTCTGGCCCAACCATTTTGCCTCTGGTCGCCATATCATCGTGGGGGTGGCCGTGCAGCCGTCAACGGGCCGGCCCTGCTGATGCTGGCCGGGGACCACGTGCTCCGCTCGGAGGAGGCCATCCAGGCCCGCATGCAGGCCAACGAGACCCGCGTCCGCAGCTGCCCCTGGCCCCTGCCCAGCCCACCCGCCCAGTGCGATTCCTCCTTCCCCTCCCCCTCTGTTCTGCCCCCATCCGAGTCCTTTTCACCGAGACGCCCGTTGGTTTGCCACCGCCCCCGCAGGACCGGCTGGGGCGGCAGAAGCAGCGGCTGGCGGGGCTGGCCATGCAGCGCGAGGCCCGGCTGAGCGTGCTGGACACCTGGTGCCAGCAGGCCCAGGCCCGGGCCGAGGTGCAGGCCCAGGCCCTGGCCGCCACCCGGCGCCAGGCCCAGGAGCGCCTGATGGCCGTCAAGGGGGCCCTCGAGGCCGAGGAGCGCCAGTTCAGGCAGGTCGAGGTCCGTCCCGGCGCCCCGTCCCACACCCGGGGGGACCTCCAGCCACAGCCCCAGTCCTCCGAAGTCGGCCCCCTTGAGGCCCGGCCCCTCGCTCGCCCCGTCCCGCACTGTTTCTTGTCTGCGACTCCTCGACCCATCCCCCCCCTCCCCCCCTGTCCCCATTAGATGCAGTACAACCAGCGGGCACGGCACCAGGCCAAGCTGCAGAGCGACTGGAAGGCCCAGGAGAAGGCCGAGGCCGAGGTCTCATTCCTCCCCAAGATGATGCCCTTGCCCCGGGGGCCCGTCACCCTCGCACCGCTCGTGCACAACCCACCATCGCGGGTGTCGGGCGCTGATCCTCCTCTCTTCTTGGCTTGGCACCTCCGTCTGATGGGCAGCGGGTCGAGAGCTTCGAGCATTTCCTGGAGACCATCCGCAGCCGGCTCGCCGCCCTCCGCCAGCAGCTCGACGACGAGAACAAGGTCCCCGTCCATGATCATGATCATGCCCATGCCCATTGCCCATTTGATCGTGGCCTTTTCCATCCTTGGCCGGCCCTTCATGTCGATCGCATCATCGTTGGCCGTGGGCGGGCCCAGGAGCACGCGGAGGCAGCCGTGCAGGAGCAGCTGCGCCAGCGGGAGCTCGCCCTCCACCGCGCCCAGGCCGAGGCCTTCGTCCGCGACCGGGTCGCCGCCGCCCTGACCGCCATCGATCGCCCCGTCCGTCGGGCTGCTGCTGCGCCGCCTCTCCATGCACCCCCCCCCTCCCCCCCTCCCTGAGTCCCCACTCCTGCCTCGCCGCTCGCTCGGACTCTGCTCACTTTCCATCTTCTCCCCACCCTCGTTGACAGGGGACGGGGGCCACCCCGGAGCAGCTGGAGCGGCGCTTCCAGGAGGCCCGCCGGCAGCAGGAGGCTCAGCTGGCCCAGCGGAAGGAGGCCTTCCAGGGCCTGCAGCGCTCCCTCGACGCCGCCCAGGACGAGCTCGCCCGGGGCGAGCAGACCCTCGCAAACATCCAACGCGCCATCGACGGTCCGCCCCCCTCCCACCGCGCGCCCCTCCCACTATCTTCTTCTCTCGATCTTCTTCTCTCGATCTACCCTCCCGGCCGCCCCTTCTCGCCCCTTCATCTGGCCGCCCGTTGGTGGTGGTTGGGTCCTGCTGTCCGAGCAGAGTCGCGGCAAGCCCTGGTGGCCCACCAGCAGGCCGAGTCGCAGGCCCTGCGGGACCTCGAGGCCGCCCGGGTCGGGGCCACCGACTGCCAGGCCGCCCTCGACCGGGCCCGCAATCAGGCCAAGACGGCCCTGCAGCAGGAGCGCACCCGCCTCGAGACTGTCCGCTCCCCACCCCCGCCCCCCTCCCCGCCTCGTGCCGCCATCCCCGGCTCGCCCCATCCGGTTCGCTCCTCCATTTTTGGGGTGCCTTCCCACCCACCCGTCACAGGGGCGTGTGGAGCGCGAGGGCGCCCTGCGGGTGGCCCAGGCCCGGGTGAACACCTGCCGCCACAGCCGGCTGAGCCCCCTCAGGGCCGCCCTGCAGGCCCACGCCGCGGTCCGCCCCCGCCCCCGCCCCCGCCCCCCCACGCCAAAGACGGATCCAGGTGGCCTGTCTTTGGACTGTTCCCTGGTGCCGGTGCTGCTCTTGTTGTTGTCTTCTTCTTCGGCGTCTTCACTGCGGGTGTCTCCTGGGGGGGTCGCGGTGCAGGAGGGGCGCGAGGCCGAGACCAAGGCAGCCCTGGCGCTGGGCAAGGAGGCCCAGCGAGCGGCGGCCGTCGAGCGGCAGCAGGCCGCCCTCGAGGAGGCCCTCCGGGTCGCCCAGGAGCGCCACGACCAGGCCCGGGCCCAGCTCGATGAGGCCCGTCCTTGCCCCGGCCCATCCCCCCAACAAGCTTCCAGCCCCCACACACACACACACCGCCCCTCTCGACCTGCTGCCCATCGCCGGCTGTCCCCATATGCAGGAGTTGGCCGAAGCCCAGCGGGTCGAGGGCGAGGCCGAACGGCTCGCCGAGGAGGGCGCCCGCAATCTGGAGGCCCTGGAGCACTTCCTCGAGCAGGTCCGCCGGGGACGCCCCCTCCGCCCGGCATGCCTCGGCTCCTCCCTCCCTCCCCCCCCCCCCCCCCCCCCCCCCCCCGTCGCTGCCCGCCCTCACCTTCACCCGATCTCGATCCCAATCTGCTCCCCGATCATCTCCAGCGCCAGGCCTCGATCGAGGTGCCCCTGGGGGCGGCCCTCCGCCAACTACGCGCCGAGATGGGCGAGCTGCGCCCCCGCGAGGAGGCCCTCCGCAAGGTCGGGCGCGCCATCTCCACGCACAGAGATAAAAGACGGCCTTCGAGGCCACCCCCCCTGATCACCCGGAAGAGCCTCCCTGCCCCCCCGCCGGTTCTCATCACCCCCTCCCCCGGTTCTCATCACCCTCCCCCGGTTCTCATCACCCCGGCCCGGGTGTGTGCGTGCTGCAGGCCCTGCAGCAAGCCGAGGCGGCCCAGCGGGCGGGGCGCCGCCGGGAGCGGCAGGCCCGGCAGAAGGCCCTCGAGCGGGCCCTGGCCAAGGAGGTGGCCCTGCAGGGGGAAGCTCTCGAGGTCATCCGGGCCATCCTGGCCGCCGACGGCCGCCCCGAGCAGGGTCCGCACCGGATGTCGTCCGCTGCGGCGTCCCTTCGCGGGCCGCCTTGGGCATTCGGCGGTCCTCTTTCTGGTGGTGCTGTCGGGGGGTCTCTGACGGTGGGCGACTCATCCACGCGTCCCGTGGTGCCGTGGTGCCGTGGTGGTGGCGGTGGTGGCGGTGGTGGTGGGCGGGGGCGGCAGAGTCGCTGACGGTGGACGAGCTGCGCGGGCTGCTGGGCCTGGACATGACCAGCCTGCTCTCGCTGCTCTCGCTGCCCTTCACGCCGCCCCGCCTGGTGGCCCACCCGCCGCCCCCCGGCCCGGCGGCCTTCGCGGGCACGGTGCCGCCCCAGCCGGGCCAGCTGCCCAGCCCGGCCACGATGCGGCTCCACTACCTGCTCAACGGCTACCTGGTGGGGGTCGCCTGGGCCGCCTGGTACTTCGGGGCCCACCCCGAGCCCCGCCGTGGCCCCGAGGAGGAGCCGCCCAGCAGCGGGGGGCGTCCCCCCGCGGAGGAGGACTGGGCCGCCCGGCTGGAGGAGGCCGTCGAGGGGCCGGCCGAGGAGGGCGCCCCACCCACCGAGGCCGACGCGGCCCCGCTGGGCCCGCCCGAACTGGAGGGCCTCTGGAGCTGCTGGGGCCTGCGGGCATTCGCCCCCTCGCCGAATTCGCCCAGCGGCGCCTCGTCGACGTCTGCCCCCCCCCCCCCCCCCCCCCCCCCCCCCGTCCCTGCTGCCATCATCACGCATCCCGTCGGGCCGGATCGATTCTTCGGATCGCACGACTGGGGGCTGACTTGCTCGTTGGGGTTGGGTTGGGTTGGGTTGGGTTGGGGGCGGGTCCTGCCACGGGTGCAGTATCGGCGGCTGCTCTTCCTGCCCGACGAGGGCTCCCCGGCCGCCATCGCGCCTCTGCTGCGCCGCACGGCCGCGGCCTTCCTACGGGCCCTCTTCCCCGCGCCACCGGCGGCCCCGGCGGCCCCCGCCCAGGGCCCCGGCTCCCCCGGCCAGCCGAACGCCCTCACGACGGTGCCCCACCTGCGGCCCGTCACGGAGCGGCTCCTGGGCGAGCTGCGCCAGGAGTGGGCCGCCCTCGGGGAGGGCGACGAGCTGCCCGACGCGGCCCTCTTCGCGTGTGGGCCCCTGGCCCCAGCCGGCAGCGGGGGGGCGCCGCCGCCCGGCTCCGGCCACGCCGCCTCGTCGCCCGGGGCCCAGCGGCTGCACCCGGGCGGCCTGATGCCCTCGCCCGGCACGGGTCGGCCGCCCCAGTGGGCCCAGGGCACCCCGCCCCGTGAGGAGCGCCGCGCGGAGCCCTTCGAGATGCCCCTCGGCGACCCGGCCTCCACCCCGCTGGCGGCCGGCGGCCTGGGCGACGACGAGGCCGCCCCGGCGGCACCCGCCCCCTCGAGCCCGGCCGTCCCGGTGGTCACGTTCCCGCCCACCCCGACCGCCCCCAGCAGCAAAACCACCACCCCAACCGCCACCACTGCCCCCAGCATGAGCAAGCAGCAGCAGCGCGGGCCGTCCTCGCCCCGGCGGAGTCCCCCCAAGCGGCGCCAGCCGGGCCAGTGGTCCCCGCCCCCGCCCCCCGAACCGACCCTGCCCCAGGCGCCCCTGCCCACCACGCCCCGGCCCCTGGGGGCCACCCTGGGTGCCGCCCCCAGGCGCGCCCCGGCCGAGCCGGCGCCCCTGGCCATCGACGTGGGGCTCCTGTGCACCCACCCGGCCTGCCTGGAGGAGCTGGCCGGCAAGCCGCTCCGCAACGTGTGGGCCCTCCTCAAGCGGGCCGCCGGCCAGCAGCCCTCGGCCGCCGCCTCGCCCGGCGCCCCAGCGCCATCCTCCGCCTCCTCGGCCCCGGACTCGCCGGCCGGCGGGGGTGGGGCTGCCACCGATGCCTCGGCGCTGCTGGCCCGGCCGATGCCCGCCCAGACGGCCCTCCGGCTGGGGACCCTGGTCACGGTCTGGTCGCTGATGCGCCGCGGGCTGCTGGTCTGGCGCCGGGTGGCCACCGTGCCCCCGGGCAGTACCGGCGGCGGCAGCGGCGGCGGAGCCGCCGGCGGGCCGCCCATCGATCAGACCAACGGGCCCCTGACCCGCCTCCTGCGGCGGGCCGTGCCGCCCGACGCGCCCCTGGCCACGCCCTCCGGGACGGTGCCCTCGCTGGCCGACCTGCTGCCCCGCACGGCCGCCGAACTCCCCGGGGGCCCCGGGGCGCCGCCCCGCACGGTCTCGGCCGCCCTGGGCAGCGCCGACCTGTTCGTCTTCGGGGGCGCCCTCTGGCGGCCCTGCGTGGCCATGCTGGGGGCCGACTGGGCCCGGATCGAGCTCTGGGAGGTGGGCACAGGGACCGCCCCACGGAAGAGGGTCTGTAGTACCCCCCTAAAATGCCACCATCTCCACTGTCTCGTCCCACCTCCTCCCGGCCTCCCTCCCTCCACACCCACCCCGACACGCACCCCGGAACCCCTTGATGATCCCGATTCCTGCTCTCCCCCCCGGATGTCTCCTCGGTGCCCCTCGCCCTCGCCAGCTGCCCGATGGGGGCCTCATCCGGCTGGACCAGGTGGCCGAGCTGACCCCGGCCTGGCACCCGATGCCCCTGCCCTCGACCAGCCGGAGCCCCCACCCGCTGGAGGCCTTCGCCCTGTACTACCAAGTCTACTGGGCGACTCACCCCCAGCCCGCCCCGGCGGGGGCCTACTTCGGGCTGCCGGCCCCGCTGAGCCCCTCGGCGCTGATGCTCACCACCCCGCCGGCCCGCCTCTTCCCGGGGGGCACCGCCCAGGCCCTCGGCGAGGCCACGGCCACCCTGCCGCCCCACATGTCCCACGCCCTCGCCCTCACCTTCAGCCCCACGCCCACCGCCGTGCCCGGGCCCATGCAGCCGGCCCCGCCGGCCTCGGCTCTGCCCGCACTACTGCACTCCCCCCGGGGCCCAGCGCCCCCGCCCTCCAGCACCGGACCCACCCTGGCCGAGCCCCCGGCGCTGCTCTTCATGCCCCCGCTGGGCCTCCTGTGGTGGCACGGGCTGGCGGCCCTACTGGCCCACATCCAGCCGGGCGAGGCCACTCTGACCCCGGCCCTGGCCGACCCGACTCTGCCCGCCCCGACCCCGGGGGGCCCGGCCCTGCCCGGCCCGTTGTCCTTCGCCCCGCCGCCGCCCGCCCAGCCCAAGGGCCCCGACGCGGCGCTGGCCCTCATCGGGCGCAACCTGGCCCGGCACAACCCGCCCCACTGGGTCCACCCCAACTACAACGCCCCCACGTCGCCCTTCTTCCAGCTCCGCTACCGGGTCCTCTCGGGCGACCTGCTGCCGCTCACCCAAGCCGCCTACTCGGCCCTCATGGGCTCCATTGCGCGTCTTGAGCAGGAACCTCCCGCCGCCTCGGTGGCGGCAACGCCGCGATCGATGCCTACCGCAGAGTGGTGGAACGGAGATGGCGAGAATGGTCTGGCGCCGTTGGGCCTCGGCAGCAGCGGACGATTCAGTGATGATCCTGTGGTCGGTGAGAATTCCCTTGATTTCTTGCCCAACGGACAAGAAGACGGACAAAATTAAATCCTTCTTTGTCTATTATGCTGTCTTTTCTTTCTCTTTTTGGACTTTTGTGGATGCGTCTTTGCGGCTGGCCCCGAATTTGGTCATTCCTTCCATGACGGAAATATGGCGACGGTATGCTGAGCGTCCCTCTGTCAAGCGGAGCATCATCGCTCTTCGAACGGCCTTTCTTTCCCGTCCAGTCAATTCGTGCTTTGGCTGCGCGACGATCCTGATCTGGGCGTCGGCGTTTAGCGTGACACGTTCCATGAGCGAGGCGCTGGGTCCTTTCTTCGGGGCTTCCCTCCGATATCTTATCGGAGGACTTCTCGGAATATTAATTTTGGGGAAAAAGGCCGTGAACGTTCGGCATCTTCCGAAGAAATATCTACTTGTGTGCGGTTTTTGGTATGTCGTCAATGTTCTCTTCACCAACCTGGCTGTGGGATTTTGCGCAAACAGAAGTCAAAGCATTTCGATCTCTCTGATTAATTGTCCGTCCTCGTCTCTATCCCATGCCCGATGCCCATCCATCCCGCCCAATGACGACATAGATTTGTGGCCGATGATTAACATTGTCTTTTCGACATTCATCATTGGCAGTTACCCCCCGCAACGGTGGCGATGGCTGCTGCTGATTGGCGGTGTGACGTCCGCGGTGGCGGGGGCGTGGTTGGGGGTCGTGGGCGATTCACTCGATGCCGGACAGTTCTGGGCCGAGTTTCTCAGCAATCCCACCGCCTACGTGCTGGGCGTTTTGGCGGCGCTCACCTGGCCGGTCTGCCTCCCCCAATCCCCCTCCTCCCCGATTGACAATATGCCTGTCCGGTCGACCAGCTCTACTCGAATTTCAACCGGCGCTACGCGGGGGCCACCAAGGAGCACGGGGAGCTCAAGGACGCGGGCGTGGCGGTGCCCTTTTTCATCACCGTCTCCGGGGGCACGCTGGCCATCGGGGCCGCCATCCAGGCCGCCATGGGTCTCGCCCCACCGCTGAAGTGGTCCTTCAGGGTCTGCTGCCCGCCCGATGGCGAGCCGGGCACACAACGGGATGGCCGGGTGGGGTGGGGAGGGAAGGCCGGGTGTACCAATCGGTTCTGCGTCCCCCGCCCCCCCCCCCCCCCTGGCTGGGTGGTGGCGGTGTGTTTCTCTCTAGGCGGTCTGCGAGGTGCTCTTCAACGCGCTGGTGGCCACCCTGCTGGGGAGCGTTCTGTGGGACCTGGCCATGCGGCGGGGCCAGCTGGTCTTCGTGTCGGCCTTCTCCTTCCTGGCCCCCCTGCTGGCCACCCTGGCCGGGTCGCTCTACCTGGGGGTGCCCCTCACCTACACCTTCGTCATCGGGGCCTGCCTGGTGGTGGCGGGGGGCGTCCTCTCGCGCCTGGGGGTCGAGGGGGCCCCCAAGGTCCCGCCCGCGGTGGTCAAGGAGGCCACCTCGCCCGCCCCGGGCATGGCCACGCCCGCTGCCGACCTCGATGAGACCGAGCGGGGCGAGAGGGTGCCCCTCGTGGCGGTTTCGTCGGCCCCCACCCCGGCCACCCTGGCCACCCCGGCCACTCCGGCCACCCCGGTCAGCCCCACGGGCAGCGCAGTCGACGCGGCTCCCCCAAGCGCCGCTCCGGCAGAGACCGGCAGTTCGTACCAACAAGGCGCCCCATCCGCCGCAGCCCCGTCGACGGTGGAAGCCCCGCCCGCCTCTGGGCCGCCAAGTGCATCGTGGCACGAGGAGGCCGACGCGACTTCACGGCTGCCCACACGGCAGCCTGGAGACCTCTCCGCCCCCTGATGGTGAAGGACCCCATCCCCCTCACTCCCCTCTTCCACCCTCTCTGTCGGCTATTTTCTCGGATGATCTGCGCTCGGAATGATTCCGCTCCAGAGGCTTCTGCACACCTCCCCTCTTCCCCTCTTCCCCTCCTCCTCCCGTCTCCACACCTCCTCCTCCTCCCTCCATCTCTCCGGGTTTAATACTATTATCACTCTTCGGTTGCATGATCGGCTCCCTTTTCTCCTCCCACAAGAAGTTTCCCATCAGTTGGCGGCCCGCGCGCTGCCTGGCTCGGGGCACCGAACGGCTTGGTGCCCCGCCTCGGGCTCGGGCTCGATGCGGATCCGGGCGGCGACCCACTGGTGATCGCTGGCCTGGCCGCCCCCGATGGCCTGTTCCAGCACCCGGACGGTGGTGGAGCGGGGGGTCCGGTCGGGCGGGCCGGCGGCCCTCGGGCAGGCGGCCGAGCAGAGGAGCCAGTCGAGCTTGCCCTGGTACCAGCCCCCGTAGTTGGTCAGGGTCACCCCGCCCTTGCCGCCCTTCTCGAAGGGGTCCCGCAGGGTCAGCCCGGTGCGGCGCGAGAGCGGCCCCACCACGGCCCGGTCGAACCACTGGGCCTCGGTCAGGCCGGGGTGGTGCAGATGCTCGGCCAGGTTCCACCAGGCCGCGTACTTCGGCGAGAGCCGGGCAATGCCGTGCAATCTAAAAGGGACCCAAACGGGAGGATGTGGAGCCTCCGAAGGGGATCGTGCGGGGGGCAGACAGACAAGGTGTTGAAGTCGCCCGCGATGATGACCCCGGCCAGACGGCCCGACCTGGAGGGGCAATGAGAAGACGGGAGGAGAGCATCTTGGCGTCACAGACCCGGCTTCCTGGGCTGCGTGCCAGTGGAGCTCCGCGTATTGGGCTGCCCGGGGCCGGGCCCCGCCAAAGGTCTCCAGGTGGGCACTGCACATGAGTGTGAATCCCCTCCGAGCGGACGACGGATCGGGGAGACCTGTAAACACGTAGCACACCCATTGGGGTGGCGAGGTCAGCCCAGGCAGTGACGCGGCCACCCTTGCGCGGCTCGTGGTACCGGGCCAGTCCGTCCCGCTCCCAGTCGACGGGGCGCACCTGATGCACCAGGGCCGCAGCCTCCCGGAGGTCGAACCGGGTCAGGATGCCCTGCCCGTGGACGCCCCCGCCCTGGGTCTGGGGTGTCCGGATGGGCGACTCGAGTTCTTCAAACTCACAGGCAAAGAGATAGTTCATGCCCAAGGCCCGGGCCAGGTCCTGGCCGACATCGCGCCGACCACTTCGAGCACAGTTGACATCGATCTCCTGCGTCATATCACATGAGAAAAGGGCGTTCCAAACGGAAGCTGTTGACAACTTACCTGCAAACAAACGATGTCGGCCTGGGCGTCCTGCAACTCCCTCAAAATGTCAGTATACTTATAACCGCGCTCGATGTTCCACGAGATGATTTTCAAAGTGGTATTCCCCAGGTTGGAAGGTGTGCCGTCTTTGCGAAAATCGGCACGATAAATTTGCCCAGGGTGACAAGGAGGGTTGGGCACATGTGATTGGGTATGACGACGCGCGTGGGAAACCAGCCGGCAATGAACCACCAAACGAATGGTTGAAGCCACAATTATAAAGGCGAAAAGAAAGAGAAAAGAGAGTTGGAGAAGCGGCATTTGCACTCCGTCCAAAAAGAAGACAGTTTATTTCACCCACAGGTTCAAATGGCTCGCTGCTTCTTGGTTGTTTGTCTCCTTTTGGCCTGGGGAGCTTGGGCTCTTGAAGCCGAAGATTTTCAAGAATTGAGGAAAAAACACATGCAAGAAATTGAGGAGATGAAAGCCAAAATCAACGCCGGCGAAGCCCCGACGATGCCCGTTGCCGATCCATCCGACCCAGACTATTCCAAGAAGCTTCGAGAAGCGTCGCAAAAAAGTCTGTCTCGTTATTGCTATATTGATACGACTGCCATATGCAGGACTCGATGAACTGAAGGAGCGCCTGACCCGTATGCGGGCAGAACGCGAGGCTGAGATTAACCAGCGTATGGGCCAGCACGACAACATCGTTTGTTCTTCTTATCTTTCTGATTCAAACGAGTACCTCTCTTTTTATTTCCAGATGCGGGGGCACGGCGACTATGAACGCCCCAGCATGAACGACATGCTGCGGAGCCAGGTCTGTTCTAGCCCACAGGTTCGTCCCTCCGTCCTCACCAAATGACGGTAGTTTCCGGCGCGCCCTGACATCGACTCTGCCAACATTGGCATGCCCCGGGGTCCCTCCATGCCCGGCCGGTCCGTTGACCCTTTTGGCCTCCCTCTCCACCCCCAGTCGTCCGCTCCCCACCCAGGCGGCCGCCCCGGATCCCGTTAGCCGGTGGGCGACCGGGACACGATGGTCAGGGCCTGGAGCAGGTGGACTTTGAGACCATGAGGACCCGCCTGATGCAGCGCCACCCCGACCTCAACGTCCCCCTGCCCACCAACAAGGGCAACGGGCCCCGGGGATCCCCCTCGCCTCTCGCCTCTCGCATGTCAAGCGACGACATCGTAATGGACGATGCCACTCGGGAGCGCCTCCTTCGGGGCGAGGTCAACCCCGGTCTGCGGGCCTGCCCCTGCTGCCCCGCCCATGTCCCCCCCTGCCCACCGGTCGCTTCGTCGTCTCACTCGGTTCTTCTTTTGGGTAGAGGAGCTGGGCCGCCGCCGACCCGCACAGGCCGACCTCGAGGAGATGCGCCGCCGGTTGGATGATTTGGCCGCCTCCCGGAGGGCGGGCGTCCCCCCTACGCCCCCCGCAGCCGCCCCGCAGCCTGCCGCCGCCGCCCCGCAGCCTGCCGCCGCCGCCCCGCAGCCTGCCGCCGCCGCCCCGCAGCCCGCCGCCCCTCAGATGTAGATTGCGTAGCCATTATTTTTGAGAGAATAATCCGTCCATCTGTTTCCCCTGTCCCTTAGCTCCGCCCTCGCCTTTGCCCCGGCCCCTGCTGCCCTCTTCCTGGGGTGGGTGCCGTCCTCGCGGTGCTGCCGGCCGCACCGCGACGCGCGTCTGGCGCCGGGATCTGCGAATGATATGAGACCCGGCTTCGCGGTGGCCCGTGCGAAGGTTGGGCGTGTGGTGGGGGGCGGGGGAGTGGGCGGGTGGGAGTCCGCTGGGGCTGCTGGGATCGAGGGGCGGGGCGGGGCGGGGGCGGGGCGGGGGCGGGGGCGGGCCGGCCGGGTTCCGGTTCCGGTCGGCGGCCCGGGTCTGGGCCCCAGCACATCGAAGCGGCACATGGGACACAGATGGGCCGTCTCGAACCAGCGCCGGATGCAGCCCCGGTGGAAGAGGTGCTTGCAGGCGAGTAAGACCACATCCCCCTGGGTCCCAAAGGCCTCCTGGCAGATGGAGCATGACTCTCGGGACGAGCGGGCACGTTCCTCGCGTGTGGCCTCACGGACAGCGCGAGAAAATTCACCTAGTGGCACAGAGAAGAAGGGGTCGGTCTCCACTATCACCAAGAAGGGGCAGACCATCGGAGAGGCCAACCCGCACGTTTCTCTCGTCCAGTTCTCGCAGACGCTCGTAGGTTTGGTCCACGGGGATGGGCCAGACATCCTCGCCACCGACTTCTGCCGCCGCAGTACCTCCCTCGTCGAAAGGGGGAACATTCGCAAACGGCATCATCATGAATTCAAAGGGTATTGGCATGCCGGATGGCGCTGCTGAGAAATGGTTGGTCTGGACCGAGTCTATTTCGTTTATCATGGTGTCGAATGGCATCCGGATGAGTTCACTGATCGGCAAGTTGCTGAGGCGGCGCGACATTTTGCGGAAACCGAGCCTTCTTCACCAGCGGGGGTTGGAGCGATCTCGCGGTTTGGCGGGAAATCATTGCGCAGAGGGGTGAATGAAGAGCCGGGCCGGGACCGCTTCTTTGCCCGACACCTGCCATAAACCATAAACACGAAAGATGAAAGTGGGGGAGGAAAGAAGACAATCAGGCTCCGATCCAGAGAACGAGAACTCAGGGAAAAGAGGCAATGACGGCGAAAAGGAAATAACAAAACCAACCACACGAGAAAAGAAAGTGCCAAATAGACGGGAGGAGGAGGGTGATCGATCGACAATGACCGGAAAAAGCGAAGGTAGCGAGAGAGAGAGAAGGAGGCCACTCGGGTTGTGGGAGTCGCAAAACGAAAAACCAACCGGTCATGCGGAACGAAAAAAGGCCCCACGCAAACGACCCAACGAGAGCAGGGGGGGGGGGGGGGGGGGACAGAACACACGAGGCAGGAGGAGATGGCTGGCTCAGGCGTGGGCGTGCCCGAGGTTGGCCAGGCTGGGCTGGGAGATGCCCATGCCCAGGCCAACGCGGGTGGGGTCGCGCTCGCCCTCGTCGTCGTCCCAGATGAAGTCCTCGCCCACGATCTCCACCAGCCCCTCGGGGTTGTTCAGGTCGAGGCAGCTGCGGGCCATCTCCGGGGGCACGGTGCCCAGGCCGGGCGTCTGGCCCGTGTAGGTGCCCTGGAGGGGCTCCAGGGCGGCCGCCGAGGCCCCGCCCGATGGGGGCGGCATGAAGGTGGGGATGGCAATGGGCATCGACGGCCCGCCCAGCCGCCGGCGGGCTGCTGCTGGGGGAGCGCTGGCGGGCATGTGGGGGGCCAGCTGGGGCTGCATGGGCGGGGTGATCGGGGGCGTGGGCGACGGAGGCGGGCCCATGGGCGAGGGCGCCTCGTCGACCGAGCGGACGACGGTCGAGAGGGACGAGACCGACGAGACGGCCGATGGGGGGCGGGCCGCTGTCGCGGCGGAGGGGACCGACGAGCGGGACGATGACTGGGACGATGACGACTGCACCGAAGGAGCCGCCGAACCTGAAAACTGCTGCTGCTGCTGCTGCTGCTTGGCCTTCGAGGCAGGGGCGGGCCTGGCGATGGCGGCGGGAGCAGCCGGGGGACGCGGGGCGACGGGGGGCAGCGGGACCCCGACCGAGACGGGCAGCCGAACGGCAACGGGGGTCGAGTTGGGCGGGGGCATGCTCAGATTGGGGGTGGCGAAGGGGAACCACAGCGAGAACGGGTCGGTGGGCTGGGCCCGGACGGGGACGGGGGTGGTCGGGGCATTCGGGGCGGGCGACGGGGCGGGCGAAGGCCCCCCGGGGGCGCGCGGCTTCTTGACCTTGGGCGCCTGCTGGGGCTGCTGGCTGTTCTGCAGCCCGAACAGGGTCACCATGAGGTTGGGCGATTGCCCGCTGCTGGCGGCCGCTGCGGCGGCGGCGGCGAGGTAGTTGGTCGAGGATTGCATGGCCGCAGCCGAGGGGCTGCTCCCGAAGAGGGGCGTCACGGCCAGGGTGCCCTCGGGAAGATACTGGGGCGTCTGGTCGGGGCTGGGGGAGGTCTGCGGGGTGCAGGAAAGCGATTGGACCATCCGGTCCTGGCCAGCCGGATAAGCCGAGGAGGGCCGGCCCGGATCCCCGGCGAGGATCCGGAGGGGGCTGGCCTGCGAGCTGGTGGTGGTGGGCGAGGGCGACGACACTTGGGCCGGGGGCGGGGTGACGGAGAGACCCTCCATGCGGCCCGTCAGGTCGCGCGATCCGTGGTGGCCATGCGAGGTTGGGGGCCGGTAGGCGGGGGTGCCGTTGGTGGGCCGGACGTCGGAGGCGCTCACGAGCAGGTACGAGGGGGGGACCATCGACTCGGCGCAGGGCGAGGAGGACGACTCGAGGGGCGACGAGGACTCGTCCGTCGCCCGGCCGCCGCGGGCAATCGGCACCGCCATGCCGCCACCGCCGCCGATCGCCGAGGCAGGGGCGGGGAGCTCCCGCTCGGCATGCTGCTGCTGCTGCTGCTGCTGCCTTCGCTTGCCCTTGTTGTGGGGCCGGGCGCGGGTCTTCAGGCCGTCGTGCCGCGGGGGCTTCTGGGAGCGCGACCGGGCGGCCACAGCATCCGCGACCGCGACCGCGGCGACGGCAGGCGTGGTGGGTTCGTCACGAGCCGGCCGGGGGCGGGACGACGACGAGGCCGGGCGATCGGCCATGGCTGCACGGCGCTGCTTGGGCGGGGACTGGTGCGAGCGGCAGCTGCAGAAGGAGCCGCTGCTCGTCGACGTGCGGGCGGCCGGGCTCGGGCTCGCGCGGGGGCGCCGCTCGCTCTGGGTGTGCTTCAGCGGGACGGGGAGGGCCGAGCCGCCAACGGGGGCGGCGGCGGCGGGCGGCAGGTCGCGCCGGCCGGGGGTGCTGTGCCGGAGCGAGAGCACCGGGACGGGGCTCCGGGACGGGGTGGCGGAAGTCGGGGCCCGACCGAAAGAGGATCGCGGGCCAGGGAGCGCCGGGCGCCTGGGAAGGCCGCAGACGGGGCACACCGAGGGCAGAGGGGTCGGCGGCCCTTCGGAGGAGGTCCGCCGGTGGTGGTGCAGGGAGGCCTCGCTGGCGTTGTGGGGAAGGGAGAGGCGCCGGACGGGGGCGGTGCCGGGGATGGCCAGGATGGGGGTGGGCATCAGGATGGCGGGCTCGGCCGGGGGGGAGGAGCGCGACGAGGCATCCGGTTCGGAGGACCGGTGCTCCTCGGGTTCCCCCTGGGGGACGAAGGCCACCCGGCCGGCGTCCCATTCGTCGTCCTGCTCGGCCCGCGGGGGCGGGGAGGCAGCAGGCGGGGGCGGGGGAGCCTCGCCCTCGGCGGCGGGACTCCTGTCGTGGGGCTGGCCGGGGGGAGTGGGCGCCCCGTCGTGGGGCACCTCGGGGGGGAGGAGAGGGGTCGAGCGCTCGGTGGGGCCGACGAAGGACAGCGTCCCCGAGGCGACCGTCGGCTGGCGGACGATCAGCGGCGACCGGGTGCGGGCCCGGCTGCTCTCGGACTCGGCCACGCTGGAGCGGCCCTCGTCGCCCTCCGACCCGTCGTCGGCCTGCCCGTCGACCACCTCGATGTCCTCGCGGGCCTCCTGCTCCCCTTCTTCGGGGGAGGAGAGATCCCAGGCCGGGTGGGAGGCCGAGGGCAGCCGGCAGAGGGACCGCGACGCGGGCACCGCGACGGCGCCGCCGAACGAGGAGGGCAGGGTGCCGCACGAGTGGGCCCGAAGGATCCGCGGGGGCAGGGTGGCCGGGCTGCCGGTCTCTTCGGGGCTGGGGGGGCTGCCCCACAGGGGGTTGCTCATGGGGGACCGGTTGCTCTTGGCGGGGGCGCGAGCCGGGGCCCTCCAGGAAGAAGTGGCCCCCGTCGGCCGACATGGGCGAGGTCCCGTCGAGGGGCGTCGAGTGGCTCGAGGCCGAGCTGTTGTCGTCGTCGTCGTCCCCCTCCTCCTCGCCGGCCACCTCCGAGTGGAAGGGCCGCCGGGGAGCCGAGGGCGAGGGCGGCGGGGGCCCCATGTTGCCGGTGGTCACTTGGCGCACCCCAAAGAGGCGGGCCGTGGACTGGCCCACAATCATCATGTAGGGGTCGTCCAGCGAGGCCGAGCTCATCGTGTGGGGGGTGGAGTCCTGCCGGGGGGAGGGCGATGCCGGCGAGAAGGGGCGACCCGCGTCGCAGGAGCCCGAGCCCCCGATGGGCGGCGTGGCCATCCGGTCGGGTTCAGCGGGCCGCAGGGCGGAGGGGATCTTGGGCTTGGTCCCGCCACGCGGAGGGCGCAGCTTGCCGAGGGGCGTGCCGAGCGGGGCCTCGCCGTCGACCATCTGAGCTGCTGCAGGAGCCTGGGTCTGCTGCTGCTGCTGCGGGGGCGGAGCGAAGAGCGGGTTCTCGACGTGGCCCGAGGACAACGATGTGGGGACGCCCGTGGCAGGTCGGGGGGGAGCAATCACCTGGGGCGAGGTGGCCATGGGTCCCGGGGAGAAGGAGACCCCGGGTGGGCGCCGCTGGGCCGGGGAGCTGGGCGAGACGGAAACGTGGAGGGTGCCGCGAACGGTGGCCGGGGAGGGAGTGTACGTGATGGTGGTGGCGCCGGCGCCCGAGGTGGGCACCGTCAGGAAGGTGCCCGAAGAGCCGCCCGAGTTGAAGGTGGTCGAGGGCGTCAGCGAGCGGGTCGCGAAGAGGGGCCCCGCGGGGGAGGACAGGAAGAGCCCGTAGTTGGACAGGTAGCAGGGCAGCGGATAACGGCCTCCTTCGGTCACCCATGGATGAACCTGGACCCCCCCGGGCCCGCAGCAAAAGGAGATCAATGGCACGGAGCAGGCGCCGCCCCACAGACCAGCAGCTCGCGCATGGTCAGCCGAGTTTTGGGGTTCTTCTCCATCATCCGCAGGAGGAGGTCCCTCAAGGACGGCTCGGGCTCGTCCGGGAAGGACAAACTACGGGGAGGAGCGGGGGTCAATCCCCCCCGCAAGGAGGCGGTTGCGAAGCACGGACGGGTCCTCACGGATGGAGCGGTACATGTCGATCTCCGAGGCGGCCATGAAGGGGCACCGCCCGTAGAGGAAGCAGAAAAGGGTGGCCCCCAGCGCCCAGATATCGATCGGAGGACCCTCGTAGTTCGTCGCTGGTGCGCAAAAAAGCCGAGAAAATCAGGAGGGGCGGCGCGAGGGCGAAGGCCAGACCGGAGCACACCTCGGGGGCCATGAAGGCTGGCGAGCCCTCCGTCTGGGCAATCAGGTCGTGCTCAGTCTGGGCGAAGAAGGGGGGGTGATGGAATGCCCGAGGGCCGGGGAAAGGCAACCAAACCTGGAGAACGTGGGAAACGCCGAAGTCGGAGATCTTGACATGGTCTGGTGGTGTTGGAAGAGACGACGAGCCGAGTCGAGTCGATGGCAGGAAGCGAGCCTCCTACAGACCGTCGGAAGAGAGCAAGAGGTTTTCGGGCTTGATGTCCCTGTGGATAATACCCAACGAGTGCAGGTAGCTCAGCCCGCAAACAATATCGCGGAAATAGGAGTGGAGGACGGGGATGGGGATGGGGACGTTGTTTTTCTGGACGGTCCCGGACTCCATGTACTCCAAAACTGGTCGAATGGGAACACGATCGTCAAGAGGGAGGGCGGAGTGGACCAGACCCAAGAGAATCTTGTTGACGTTTGGATCATCGATGACCTCGAAAAGCTTGACGACATTGAAGTGATCCAACCGTTTCATAATAGCCATCTCACGCATGACGTTCTGAAGTGCGGTCACGTTGCCTTTGCGCTTCCTCCGGAGTAGGGTCTTATTCAGGATCTTGATTGCCTGCGGTTCGAGAAGGCATCGGGGAAAACGGGAATCGCAGAGGTGAGCGGAGGTAGCATATCGGGGGAAGGACGGACATATTGCTGCCCGTTGTTGGTGTTCGTTGCCAATTTCACTTTGCCATATGTGCCGCAACCAATCGAACGAATCATGAGGTATTCGTTGATCAGTTTCTCGCCGGTTGCTGTGATCTGTTTACAAAATATGCCGGTTTCTTTGGTAAAATGCACAGGAGGAGGGATGGCGGGGACAGGAAGATCGGCTGGCGGTGGGGTGGGAAATCCCTGCTTGGTGGAACCATGACCCTTTTGAGAGGTTTCAGGGGGTGGGTTTTTCGCACGGAAGGGCTTGAGGCCCATAACCCGAAACCCCGCAAAATGAGATCACTCGGTTCTGATAAACGCAGAACCCATACAGCGAGGAATCGACCGTGAGCCAAAAAGGGAACGAAATGGTCACAAGAAGAGAACTCAGGTGAGGAGACCACTACGAACAAAAAGGGCAAACCTGATTGTTGGTCGACCCTGGAAAGAGTGACAAAAGCCGGCGAGTGACATGATTTTACAGGAGGCTTCTGGCACCGTTTTGGCCAGCCGAGACTCCAAAAGGATCTCTGTAATTTCTGAAGGATATCCGGAGAAAATGTGAATTGAGCCTTGAGACTCAAGGCAGCACCGATGCGACAGAAGAATAATTTATTGTGTGGAACGCTTTTTTAGAATGTGCCATCTTCTCATCCACATGTTCAGCCCCCCCCCCCCCCCCCCCCCCCCCCCCCCCGGTTCTTTTTACGCAGCGGAGGTATTTAACAATGTGTTTTCTGATGACCCAGAGAGAGCTTCGCAAAGGCGTGGAGATAGCCTAAACTGTCTGCAACCAGTTCTTTGGAACTTAGGAAGGACTCCGGGCCTCAGTGATGACAACGAGGCGTGCTCGTGACAATCGAAAGGTGGGGGGAACGGGAGGCAAACCTTTTTCTCTCTTTGAACAACCATTCGTTAGCCTCACACGATTACACACGAGAGTGGAGTCAAAGGTGGTCGCTCTTCCTACCTTCTCTTCCTGTCTTGCTCTTGGTTCTTTTCCTTTTGTATCGTCTCTTCTTCCCTCTCTTTCTTTCTTCCCTCACCCCTTTCATCGTTCTTCTCCGGCAATTGCCCCATTGTCCCCGGGCCAACACGTTTTCCCCCCTTGGATGGTGGCTCACGAGGCGGAACCATGAGACCGAGGCTTACCAGCTGGTCCATCGCTGAAGGAGGTGTCAATGAGGTGCGAGCTTTTTGAGCCATGTGGGCACTGCATTTTCTGACAACTGACAGGAATTCCGGCACAAGGAATTCAACCGCGGTTTTTCCACTGTCTTTTCATCCTGAACGTGCTGGAGGAAAAACCGTCGCCCCTCCACGAGGGTGCAGCCGGTCCCCCTCTTAGCGCCTGTCTGTTTTTTTTTGGGTTTTTTTCCCCCCCTTCGATTCTTCGGGTCTTCTAAAGCATCCCCACGAGAGACCCCTCCCCCCGTCGAGGACCGCGGCAAGCTTGCCGAGCCTCCCCCTAAGATGACCCCTAAGAAATTTACATTCCGCAAAGACGTTCCAACATTTATCCCTTCATCGTCTCATCCGTCTCCGGCCCCATCCGAACCGAACGAGTCGACGTCTTCCACACCCACCACTGAACCGCAGGCGTCTTCTTCCTCCACAGCGGCGACTCCTCCAATTGCAGGTGCTCTCGGGCCATCAAAATCATTTAAGGGCCTGAAGCTGAGCAACATCACTGAATTCGTCCCTTCCGCAAGCTCACGTGCCGCGCCGTCTCCTTCCCCCAAGCCAGATCGCACGCGCTCTATTGGTGCCAACGGTTTGTGTCGTCTCACTCGCCCTCACCGTCACCGACCCCTCACAGCGGCCCACGCTACCCCCTTTGTGCCGCGACCCTCAGCCCAACAGCAAATCCCGCCCGAAGCTGCCACCCGAATGCAGTACCCTGGGATGGGAGGCTCAATGTACCCCGAGGGCATGATGGGTGCCAAACCCATCCCCCAGTTCGCCCCCTTTGCGACGGTCAAAAAGCCCTCGCCTTCGTCTAAAGTGCCTCCGCAGGCTCAGGCTCTGCCATCCCGGCCTGAAGTCTGTCTTCATCTCCCTTCTGCCCATCATCCTGACCCCACCTCTCCTCAGCGACTCCGGGGCCCTTCGTATCGGCCCACCCTCGGCGCCGCCCATCAAGGGCTCACGTCCCTCTTCATGAGTGAGTCCATCCGGAAAGACATTATCATCCGCAACGCGCTCCTCTACGCCCTCCCAATCCCCGGCGACGGTCGGTCAACCCTCAGCCTCCTCCTCCTCCTCCCTCCCTCCTCCCTCCCCCCCCATCGGACTCAACTCTCCTTTTATGCAGACGCGGAGCCTCTCCCCCAAACGGTGAAGCACTTCCATTCGTTGTACCCACTGGGGAACCCGTCCGTCCGATACGTGGCCAATGCCGACGCGAAGATCCCCACCTTGGCCCCCATCCGCTCGCGCCCGTACAAGGTCGCCGCACTCGCATGGTGGTCCCCCGTGTCTCCGGCCTCTCCCTCGCGCTCCGCTCCTTCCCTTTCTTCTGCCCCGTTCAGCCCCTTTTTCCTGGCTTCTCCCTCTGTAGGCGATCTCTGGCCGGGACGGGATGGGCTACGTCATTCGGCGGGTCGAGGTGCCCATCACGTACACCCACTTCCCGCTCAGCCTGACCCGGTTCTCGCAGATCTACAACCCGGTTACCCGGACGATGCACCCCAACCTGGTCAGCCTTCGCGACTACTTCCTCAGCAAGGACTTCGCCGGCGGCAAGAACTGTCAGTGGGGAGTGGGGTCGAGTCATCGCGGCGGATCCTGGGGGGGGGGGGGGGGGTCCGAGGAGGATCGATGCCCCTCTCCCATCTCTCATCGTGCCCGCCCTTCCCCCTCCGGGCTGCGCGCACTGCTGTTTGCAGATCTCTGCCTTGTGTACGACTATCACCCGGGGGCGGTCAACATCGCAGAGTACCATCGGCTGGCCATTCCTTCGTCGGGCCTGCAGCGCCCCCAGCCCTCCGTCCGCTTCGTGGGCAACATCGTCGAGGACACCTTCGCCGCTCAGGGCACTCCATGCCCCATCCCCTCCCCTCCTCCCCCTCCCCTCCCTCCCTCCTCCCCCTCCCTCCTCCTCCTCCTCCTCCCCCCCCTCCTCCTCCTCCTCCTCCTCCTCCTCCTTCTCCTTCTCCTTCTCCTTCTCCTCCTCCTCCTCCATCCCTCCCCCCCTTGGCCCGTTGCTGACGTTGCTCTCCCGTGTGGGTGGCAGCTCCTCTCGGCCCTGCGCTTCGTCCACGATGCCGGCTTCGCCTGCTCCGCCTCCTTCTCGTCACCATCGGCCACCCGCCACCCTCCCCTCCTCGCTCCTGTTCCGCCCCTCACACATTCGCCTGTGTGCCGCTCCTGCCTCCCCTCCCCCTCCCCCTCCCTGGGCAGGATCCGGATCAACCTTGCGAGCATGCCCGACTTTGTACGCGAGCCGTTTGAGCCCCTCGAGCAGCGGCAGGTCTGGCGCCCTTCTGGCCGGGCCTCCGATTGCACGTCTCCCCCTCCCCTCCCCCGTAGTTCGACGACCTGGCCAGCGTTGCCGACCTGCTGATCGGGCTCATGTCGCCCCCTGGGACGCCCTTCCCCACGGGCGGCGTGCTCCCGCTAGTCTCCCCCGCCCCGGCCTCGTCCCCGGCCCCGTCCCCGTCCCCGGCCTCGACGACCCCCGGGGGCGAGGCCGCTCTCCCCAGCAGCCCCGTGCCCTTGGTGGCGCCGCCCCCCTCGCTGGCCGACCGGTACAGCGTGGACCTGCTCTCGGCCCTGTCGTCCCTCCTCGAGACCCGCGCCACCCGGGAGGCCCTCCGAGCCGCCAGCCCCGAGGCGGCCCCGGCCCCCCAGCAGAAGCCCTCCGACTGGATCGACGTGATCTCGGTGCTGGCCACCAGGCACCTCATGGACCAGTTCGAGGCCCAGTTGGTGTCCGCTCTCTGCGCCTCCCCGGGGGCGGTGGCGCGCCGCGGTGGGAACTCCTCTCTCACCGGTGTGTTCTGTGTTGTCTGTGGGGGTGCGTCGGGTGGGGGGCGGCAGGCTCAACGACCAGCTCTTCGAGGAGCTGGCCAAGGAGGTCCACAACGGGCGCCTCTTCCGGCTGCTGGCCAAGCTGGGCTTCATCAACGAGCGGCCCCAGTTCGGCCGCGACCCGAGCTGGTCGGAGATCGGCGACCGGTACCTGCTCAAGCTCTTCCGCGACCACGTCTTCCACAAGGTCCGCCGCTGGCTCGCCCCCCGCCACCACTCGTCCGCTCACCCTCTGGGGGCCGCTCCGGTCGGGGGGCGGCAGGACGACGCCAACGGGAAGCCCATCATCGACCTCGGCCTGGTCGTCGAGGCCCTCAACAAGGTCCGTCCGGGTGGTCCCCCCGCCCTCCCCTGTCGTCCCTTTTCCCAGGTGCCGCCATCCCCACTTTCTCATTCTCCACCCCCCCACCGGACGACGCGCGGGCACCCCACAGCTCGACGCAGGCGTGCCCGAAAAGGTGCTCCTGGACAACCGGGACGGGCAGTCCATCCTGGTGGTCGGCTACGACGACCTGCGCAGGGTGTGCGAGGAGTCCTTCCAGGCCCTCTGTAACCCGTAGGCCCCCTCCACTGGCGGCCGTGCCTGTTCGCGTGTGTGGCGTTGATGAGAAACGGAAAAAACCAGAAAGAAATTGGCAATGCCATATATATGCAAGTGCCTCGCTCACCGGGTGGGTGAAGACCGCTCGTATGCCTCCCAGTGCTCCGCGAAGAACTGCTTGGCCGGGTCTCGGGTCCGCGGCTCCGGCCGATCCTCGGCGGCGGGGGCCTTCTCCGGCTCGGCCCCCGGGCCAGCAAACGGAGTGGCTCGCCTGGCGGCCTTGCTGCCTCGGAAACTGACCAGCCAGAGGACTCGCGCACCGGAGGCGACCAGACTCAGGACAACCGAGGCGCACAGGAGCCAGGAAAAGGTGTGGTGGGCGATCGCGATGTTGACCAGGGAAATAACTCGCCAGATGTCGAAGATCAGCAGGCCCATGAAAAAATTCGAGAAGAACTGAGGCTTCCCAATCAGTAGGACAAAACCAAAGGAGAGAAGAGAAGCCGAATACCTCGGGGGAAAGAGGAAACGTGAGGGTTGAGCCTTTATGAAGGATTTGGAGGACATACCACTGAGCAAGGGCCCGGGTGGGAAAGGGAAGGTCTTCCATGGCCGACATCTCAAAAAATGTCCCCAAAAAAGAACGCGGGCTCGTAAAACAATAGAGTCCAGCAACAATATCAACGAACCCCTCGGCTCGGAAGAACCCCCGGAGGAGTATCGGCGCTTTCATAAAATTCGAAGAGAGGGAAAATAGCTGCGCTCAACCCCTCCGCAATTTTTCCGCGCAGGCAAACTCAAGCAACTTTGGGCTGCTGAAAGTCGTTGGTCCTCCCTCGAGCAAGAATGTACAACCGCGACAAAACTGGTCGGATCTTCGGAGATGAGAGCGGGGGCATGTGACAGAGGAGAAGGAGAGGAGGGAAGGGAGGCGGCAGGCAGCCGAGTCGGCGGCCCGAGCCGGGGGAACAGCGACGTGTGGGGGCCCGAGGTCGGGGGGCCCTCCTCAGAGGTCGCCGTGGAGGTCGGGGGCAGGCAGGTCGTCCTCCTGTGGGGCAGCGAAGGTCGCCCCCTTGAGGCGGGACGCCAGCTCGGCCAGCCGGGCGCTGCTGCAGACGGCGGGCGTCTCCAGGATCTGGACGGGCCCACACCCCCAGACAGCCGGTCGGTCAGTCCGGCGTCGCCTCGTGGGGGGCCGCAACCAACGGCCGCACGCAGGGGGGGCTGGGTGGGAGGGGCGGTGCCGGACCGAGCTGTATGAGCACATGCTGGGCTCGTCGGCGTTGCGCAGCCTCGTCTGGCTGCTGCAGACCAACGTCACCTGGCGTTGCCGTCGTCGGGGGGGGGGGGGGGGGGGGGGGGGGGGAAGAGAATATAGACGATGAGACAGCCGGACACGAAAACATAGGGAGATGGGGATGGAAGCGGGGCCCCGCGGACGGTCATGGAGCGCTCGGGGCCGTTCCAGCACTTCTGGCCGCGGGTGATCTTGATGGTTGATGTGGCCCCGTCGTACGAGTCAAACGACCTGCGAGGCAGGCACAGGGCACCCGGAATGCAGGGCAGGAAGGACGCGTGAAAAGAGGTCCGCGGAGGGCAAACACAGTAGAAGCAGGGCGGGGGGGCAATGGGGGCAAGGGGCGGACCCGAGTGAGGTTGAACTGCCGGATTTGCTCTTCTGGGCGGACCGCTCGAAGGGACACACCTCGTAGGTGTACCTGGTGGGGGATCCGGAAAGTGGAGAGGCGCTCAGGAGGAGGAGGAGGGGAGGGGAGGGGAGGGGAGGAGAAGAAGGAGGAGGGTTCTGGTCAGGCGACGCAGCGGGGCCGGACAGACTCGCCAACCTCGGTGTTAAAGCACTGGCCGTAGTAGGGCAGCATGACGCTCTGCTCGCCTGGGGGAAAATAAGGGGGCCGCGCCACCACCGGGGAGGGAAAGGAGTCTGTTGTGAAGGGGCTCAATCGGGGCGCGGGCTTGTGGGGCCTGGACTGGGGCCTGTGGGCGCGGGCCGGACCGAAGTTGATGGCGAGGATCTTCTCGAGCTCCTCCTTGCGGTTCTTGAGGCTGGTCAGCTCGGAGCGGGCCTTGCCCAGCTGCTCCTGGAAGGGCGACACGATCGGGGGCAGGGGAGCTGCGGCCCGACACCGACACAGCCCCGCCCCACAAAAAACGCGAATCAGGCGGGTTGCCAAGATGACCCATCGGTGCACGAAGATTCCGGGTGCCATGCAGTCCCGTGGAGAAAGAGAGTAGTGGGGGTCGCGGCACGCACCAGCCGCCGAACCGGGGGTGGCGGGGGCGTCCGAGTGCCTGTAGAGGTGCGTGGCGGCCGGGACGGGGGGGGCCGGCTTGCCCCGGAGCCGGGCCCAGAGGGTCGCCCCGGCGTGCCCGAGGGCTCCCCAGGCGCGGCCCCACCACCGGCCCCGGCCCCGAGTGGCCTGGCGGCGCTGGCTGATCCGCTCCAGAGTCGCCCGCTCCTCCTCCTCCTTCAGCATCTGCTCGGCCCGTTCCCGTTCCCGTTCCCGTTCCCGTTCCCGTTCCCGCTCCCGAACTTTTCGCTCCTGTTCGGCCCGCGCTCGCTCCGCCTGCTCCCGTTCCCGTTCCCGCTCCCGCTCCCGCTCCCGCTCTTCCTTCTCCTGCTCCGCCCGTCTGCGCTCCTCCTCCTCGGCCTCCATCCCCCGGCCCCGCTCCGCCTGGTCGAGGTGCTGGTCCTGGTCCTGCTGGCTGCGGGTGGGGCCATCAGAGGCGGGGGTGGTTGTGGCGCCGCCTGGGGGCAGTAGGGTGGGGAGTGGAGGAGGTGAGGGGCGGCCACGAGGGTCGGCCCTCCGCCGCCCCCGCCTCGACGCACCCGCCTGGTGCATCATCGCCGCCAGGAGACGCCGGCCACGCCGGTGCGGGGGGGGGGGGGTGGGGGGGGGGGTGGGAGCGACGTGCCCATCGAAGGGGATGGGCTGGGAGGTGATGGGGCGGATCGTCGTTGAGCGGACCTTCTGCTGGGGCCGAGGGTTCCTCGGGAGCCGGGGCTGCAGGGGGTGCCGTCGGCTCGGTGCCTGCCGCGGGGGCCTCGCGGCTGGGGTCTGACGGTGCGGACTCAGGGGTCGCTGCCAGACCAAGGAAGAGGAAGGATGAGCGCCCAGCGCAACATGAGCAAGCGGGTGGCGAAGACCTGCCGAAGCGGTGTTCTCGGTGGCGGGTTGCTGGGCAGGGGCGGCGGCGGCGGCAGCCTCGGCGGCCTTGCGCTCGGCCTCGGCCTTCCGCTCGGCCTCGGCCTTCCGCTCGGCCTCGGCCTTGGCCACGTAGTCCTGGTCCTCACCTGGGTCCCGGCAACAGGCGCGGGGAGAGGTGAAGAGGCCTCGGGACAGGCGGGGGGGGGGGGGGGGGGGGGCTGGCAGGCAGACTCTGCAGGGACTGGACCAGGATCTCCTGGGTCTCGATCTTGGGGCCCAGCCCGGCCAGCTCCTTCTGGTACTCGGTCTTCTTGCTGGTGGCCTCGGCCAGGAGGGTCGTGCGTGCCTCCAGACCCTGCCAGCAGGGCCCGCCGCACCGTTTGGTGAGCCGTGGGTCTCGGGGTGGGTGGTGGTGGTGGTGGTGGGGGGGGGGGGGGGGGGGCGAGGCAACGGAGACCCGAAGCAGGGTGTCATACTCCTCGCGGACACCCTTGTTCTCATCGGCAGCGAGTGCGGCACAGGTGTTGGGACATGACGGGAGACCGTAATGCCGCAGAACCTGAGAATCGTATTCATCGCTGCCATCACAACAATCTGCAGGGGGCGCGTGGTGAGATGATGAGGGAATGATCAAATTACAAACCGCAAACGCCGTCGTTGACTCGGGACGAAGAAATGAAATACCCTCTGGGTAGTAGTGTGAATTTACGGGTGAGCAGCCGTCGAAGGGCACATGGCCACAGACCGGAAACCCGCATTCACACACCAAAACTTTCCAGTTGGGCAGGCGCTGGTGCCAGGCTCATCAGTGGCATCCTTGCAATCACAAAAATCGTCTTGGACCAGTTCGCCCGGGAGAATCGACTGGTCGCACAACCAGCCGCCGGTGGCTTTGCGATACTTATCGCGCAACTCCGGCGCGACACCCTTCAGTTTGGGGACTGGTTTACCTCCAAGTGTCAGGGCAACGAAGGAAAACAATAAGAAAGCCAATCTCATGGTAGGACGAGGCACGCGTCGGATCCGAACGGAGGTGGCCGAGCGGCGATTGCCTAATGGACTGAAGCCTAAGTCGTCTTTCAAAAAAACTGAGACAAGCAAATGCAGAGAACAACGAGAACTCAAATCACCGAGCAACTCATCCTCTCTCTCTCCCGAGAGTTCGATCTGGAAGTTGTTTTTTCACTCAGCCTCGCGCATATGCATGTCCGGGACTGCTTCAAACACAGCTCTTCACAATCCATCTTCAGATAGCCAAGATTGAGAACTTGGATCGGACAGTCAACCTGGCAAACCTCGATCTTTCTGAGAACAACATTGTCCAGATTGAGGGGTTGAACAAATTGGAGAAACTCAAAAAGTTAAATCTGGGCTATAATGAAATAACGAGAATTGGTCTGCGGCCTGTTGTTTCTTGCTGGCTCAGTCCTCGGGTAGAGGGCCTCGAGAATTGTATTGCCTTGGAGGAACTTCACCTCGAGGGCAACCACATCGATAATCTCGGGGGTCTCGCCTCTCTGACCCTCCTGCCCGGGCTGAAGGCCCTCTATCTCTCCGCGGTGAAAGGCACGCCAAATCCAGGTTTGTCCTCCCCGCCACACGATATCCACACCACCACCCCCCCCCCCCCCCCCACACACACACACACACAAACACACAAACGGGCAGTGTGCCTTCAACCCGATTACCGGGCCGCTGTTCTGCGCGAGCTGCCTCGTCTTGAGGTTCTCGACGGCATTCGGCTGAGGAACCCCGTCATTCCAACAGAGTCTGCTGCTTCCTGCATCTGCTGCTCCTTCTTCACCCGGACCGTCGTCGCTCGGCGTGGGATCCGCGGGGACAGAATTCCGCCCGAGCTCCGCCGGCCACCCCCAGTCAAGCTGCCCCCCTCCGTTTCTTGGCTCAAAGGTACGTTCTTTCTTGGACGACGATCGGGAATTGATCACGACCTCATTCTGTTCGGCCCAGGCACGCCATTGGATCCCAGTAGCCTCCAGGATCCCGGCACGTTCCTCCAGAAGCCCGTCGAACGATTCGAAGGCCTGCCGCCAAATCCCATTCGGCAGGGGGATCGGCTCACCGTCTTCCTTCGGGCTGCTCCCCAGAAAACGTCCGGATCTCTCTGGCCCTCGATGCAAGCGCATGTCGGCTGTTGGGACGGGAGCCGCCTCCAGCAGAGGATTTTCGCAAGGCCGCCGCCGCAAGGCCGGCGCCCTCGCCCTCGCCCTCGCCGGGTCCCGCATCATCCCCCGGGGCCGGTCAGGCTCGGGGCCCCAGCCCGAACTTGCTCGCTCGACCGCCCAGCATCATGGCAGGGGCGAGCAGGAGCTCGCTCATCTCGGCGGGCGGGCTCAGGGGCGGCCCGGCCAAGCCGTCCATCGTGCGGAGGTGACCGGCCGCGTGCCTTCTCTTTGGCTCGTGTGGAGATTCCGACTTCGTTGTCGGTCTTCATTTTCTCTCGAGTTGGGGGAGCCCGGCGATGGCCGGTGGTGGGTTGTTGCGGGGCCCACCACCAGGGTCCTGCGGCAGGTACAAGAGAAAGTCGCGCCGGCCCGCCTGGTCCAGCCCGCTCGGGTTCACCAGGGGCACCCCGGTCCACTCGTCGACGGCTTGGTAGCCCAGGTCGAGCAGGTGCCGCATGAGGGCGGCGTTGTGACGACCGGGGGGTTGGGCGCCCGATCCCCGGGTTTCGAGGAGGAGCAGCCCGGGCAGCCGGTTGGGGTCGATCAGTGGCCCCAAACGACCGGGCATACTCAAGACGGGGTGAACGCCGCCCTCTCGCTCCAGCATGGCCAGGGCCTCTCGGTCGGAGCGTAGCAGGGCAGGCAGGAGGCCCTCCCATGCGTCCAGCTCGTGGCCTGGGGAGGGTGGGACCGAGTGTGGTGTCGGGGGGAGGGGGCTTCCAGACCTTCCACGTCAATTTTGAGGACATCAATGTGCATCTCAGGAGGTAGCTCCTTGGCGGCCGTGGTCAGGCGGACGGGGATGCAGCGGGGGGTCTCAGAGGAGTCCCGGCCGATCCCGGTGGTGGGGCTGGGGCGCCAGATGTCCGCGAGGAATGTCGCACCCTGGTTCTGCGACTTGCGTGTGTACATGCACATCGTCTCTCCGAGGGAGAGCAGGAGTCGCGCCGATGTGAGGGCCTTGGCGACGAGGGTAATCCGGTCTGTGGAAGAGGAAGGAGGAAGGGCTCGGGAAGGAGAAAAGAGCGAATCGCAAACCCTCGAAATGATTCGCAATGATGCTTTTAGAGAAAAGAGAAACATGCGCGGGAACGGGCTCGAAGGCGAATGTTTGACAGCCAAGCGCGGCCCCGAGAAGAGAAAAATAACCCAGATTTCCACCAAAATCCACAAAATTACACGTGGTGCGCCCCTGCACGAAATTGATGATCGCCTTTGTTTTGTTGGCTTCCCACAACCCGGTTTCGACGAGCATTTTCGAGACGGCAAGATCGAAATCGGGCGGATAAGTGAAAATGACGAAAGGCGGGGATGTCCTTGTCATCACATGGAATACCCTGCGATCAGGCACAGAGAAATATAGAAAAATACCAAGGAACACGATCAACACGCCAAAAATGGCACATTGGGTCCTTTTCATCAGCAGGTCTCCCCCGTAGGTTTGAGTGACTCTTCTCGGTCCGCGAGCTCTCTTCTTCGTTTCCAAACGTCGACCATCCCACAGTGTTTTAACGATGGCTGAAATTATGGAAGAGGAAGATGCGATGGAAATTATTTGCGGTACCTTCGGATGCCCGGCCACTCCGGCACGCAAGACGTATGCCTCTCTGATCGGCTTTGTTGGTTATGTTGGCGACTGGGACAACGAATGGATCGCTGAGGATGCTATTTGGTGGGTTTCCGGTGACATGCCCACATCTGGCGAGAACAACCGCCGTTCATACAGCAATAACATTGCCTTCAATAAGCGCACGTTTTCCCCGCGGGTCTGGTGCCAGGGACAAATCGAACATCACCTCCACCCCGACATTTTAGGGTCTTCGTGCCGTTGTGAAGAACTGCTTTGGGCACGACCGAAACGTCTCGGTGGAGCTCTCCCTGGACGGAGTCGACCGCATGGGGCGCCCCCTCCAACTGGAGATCTGCATGAACTTTGTCCTTGGCGGAGGGAAGGTGAAGCGCATCAACGAGTACACCGACACCAAGAAGGTCATGGCCTTCTTCCACACCCACTAAGCCCGAGGGGCTGTCTGTGGGTCCGGCCGGGTGTGACAGCACACGCCCGAACCAAAACCAATTCCGTTTCTTTTCTTTCTTGGTCGGTTCTGCGCTAAACATGCAAACAAGATATGGGGAGGTGGGGAGGTGGGGAGGTGGGGAGGTGGGGAGGTGGGGGAGGTGGGGGAGGTGGGGGAGGTGGGAGGAGGAGGATGGAAGAGCCGGAACGAGTTCCGCAAGATAAGCGATGCCGTAAGATCCACGAGAGCACTCCCCTGTGGAAGTCGTCTCCCGGCAGCACAGGGTGCCGGGATCCCGATTCGGCGTTGGGGGGCCGCTCAGTAATCGGGGACCTGGAGCTCGATGGCCAGGGGGGCCCAGCCGGCCACCTGGATGGGGACCTCGCTCAGCTTGCAGACCAGGTCGTCGATCCGGCCGGCGATGGCCTTGGCGCCGCTGTGCCGCAGGCGGAGGGTGTCCAGCAGGGAGAGCGTCTCCGACCGGGCCAGGCCGGCCCGGATCTCGTGGTGGTTGCACATGTTCCGGCAGGCCCAGACCAGCTGCTCGCAGGCCGCCGGGTTGGCGGTGACGTTCTCGGCCCGGAGCAGGCCCAGGACCGTGTCGACGATGCTCTCCTGGTAAAAGACGGCCCGGTTCTCGGCGTGCCCACACAGGTTGACCGTGGCCCCTGTCCGCGCCGCCCCGAGGGGGTGCAGAAAGATGTTGGGGAGGGGCGGGGAGAGGCCGGAGGCGAGGGGAGGCCGGAGGCGAGGGGAGAGGCCGGAGGCGAGGGGAGAGGCCGGAGGCGGGGGAGCGGGGGGGCCGGACCGGCGAGCTGCTTGACGACCTCGACATCGGCCATCATCTTGGGGTTGCGCAGCACCGCGCAGACGAACGGGATCACCCCGGCGTTCCCGAAGGCGGCCTGCGGACCACCCCACCACCGCCACCGGCACCGGCACCAACACCACGGCGCGCAGCTCGATCAGCCGTGGCTCCGGAGGTGGCGCCAGGCCCACCCTGAGGGTGGGGTGGGGGTGGATGGCGGACCTGGTTGGCGGGAGACTTGGAGCAGAGGTTCCGCAGGGCGGCGCCCAGCTCGCGCATGACGCCCGTGTGGGTGTTCATCAGGGGCAGCCGGATCAGGTCGGCCAGGGCCGGCACCACGCCCGCGTCCCGGAAGCGGTCCTTGTTGGTCTCCACGCAGGACAGGTTCTTGATGGCCCTGCGGGTCGCCAGGAGGCACACGGGTGAGCTTGGCGCGTGTGCACTCGCGACCCGCAGATTCCCCTCACTTCCCCGCCAAGCCCCGCAAAGCTCTATACAAAGCGACCGAGCCCCGAGCGAGCCGCCCAACGGACCAGCAAAGCTGCTCGGTCAGGGCGGGCCTGGTTGCGGCCATGCTGTGCTTGGCCAGGGCCACCAGCGGCTGGGCCACCCCTGCCGCGCCGAAGGCAGCCTCAAGTTCGTCGTCGACACAGCTGCCGAGGAGAGGAGGAGGGGCGACGCGGCGAAGATGATGCGGGGTGCGGAAGCCCTCGTGAGGCATCATCAAACCCCCGGCGCGAGGCTCAAGGAGCGTCAATCGCAACGGGCAAGCCAGCAAGCAAGCAGGGGGGGAGGCCGGCCGGCCGGGGGCGGACAGACAGGTTGCTGAGGGAGCGGCAGGCCCACTCGGCGACGATGGGGTCGGAGAGGAACAGGTCGCACTGGATCAGCTCCATGAAGGGCCGCGCCACGCCCGCCCGCCGGAAGGCGATCTTGTTCTCCATGGTGGCCGTGATGTTCCTACGGGTGACGAGGGAGGGTACGGGGTCAGCATCATCGGCCTGGGTGGGGGTGAGGGAGGAAGTCGAAGAAGAGCGCAAAGGTCCAACAAGAATGCTTCCTCCACGAAGCCGCCGGCTGGGCCGACCTGATTGCCCAGAGCATCTGCTCGGTCACCCGGGGGTTCTGCCGCATCATGGGGCAGCCCAACAGCTTGACAAAGGCGGGCGCTGGTGGGGGGTGAGGGAGATGAGCGGCTGGACGGGGCGAAACGACTTGCGGACCGCAATCCGCTCGACCGAAGGCATTCTTGCTCTTCTCGGACATGCACAGGTTCTTGACTGCCCAGCACACCTGCTCGGCATACATCGGATCGGTGGATGCGGCCGGGGCCAGCAGCAGGTTGACCATCAGGGGGGCAATCCCCTGGGTAATAAAGGCCGCTTCATTCTTATCAAGGATGGCAAGGTTGCAAATGGCCCGGCAGAGTTTCTCGGCCAAGCTTGGGTTGTCCTTGATCCTGATTCGCCAGATTCGTGAATGGTGCAAAAACAAAAGAGACCACAGACGAGGCCGTCCGGAGCAACTCGACCACGGCTGCAATAGCTCCGTCATGACCAAAAGCATCCTGGTTGGCATTGTTCCGGCACAAAAACCGCACCGCGGAAAAGGCGCTCTCGGCGAGGGCTTCATTGCATGGGAGAAGAGGTGAACGCAGGAGCGCGACCATGGGCGTGCTGATTTGAAGCTGCTGAAACAAAAGTCGATTGTCTTGGGTGTTTTCGGTCAGCGTGGAGATTCGTCGGCAAGTGGCGATGATAGTATCCGCATCGCTGCGCTCGACGGCCTATTTGGGATTAGACAAAAAAAAAGTGGATGAAGAAAGAAAGACCTGTTGAATTGTCTCACGAATTTCTGCAGCTTCATTTCGAGAAATCACCTCTTCAGAGGCCATTTTCGCGGAAGCCGTAATTCAGCGGCTTAGATTATTACGACAGGGGTGATACCAACTGTGCGCCGTTTTTTCGAACGAACTGACCTCGCCCCACAACAGGACCCCGTGCAGTATCTCCCGGCACCACTGTTGGAATGACTGTCCGGCATCGAAAACGCCCGCTCCCTCCGAGCTTCGACACGTCCCTTTCCCTCGCTCCTGTCCACCCACCGTCCTTCCTCATACGCCCCAGATCCCCGAAATGAACCCGTACCTGGGACATATCACTCGTGCCGACCGGGTCAAAGGGCTTGGCATCTCTTTGGGGTACGAGTCCCTTCATAACGGATACCGGTACGAACAGGAAAAAAGGGACCTTCGGGAAGAACATCGCCGGCGGATGTCGCTGCTCAAGAAATGGAAACTGTCTACCGAACTTGCGGTCCGCCCTTCGTTTCTGCGACGTCCGCCAGAGATCATCGTCTCTCCTTTCAGAATCTGGGTTGGTCCCCCCCACCCGACCCCCCGCCCCCATCCCCCATCCGCACCCCTACTCTCACCCGGGCCATACCCCAAGGCATCACGACGCAAGGCGACCCGATCGCGAGCCTACCGACTGGGGACAGGGTCGATGGCCGCCGCCTCACCCTGGTCGAGCACCACTGGCTCCCCCCCGACTGCCCCTTCTGCCCCCTGGGATCTGAGGAACAAGGCCCGGGCGCTGACCAAGTCCCGAATGACGCGGGACATGAAGAAGGGGGTCCTCTTGCGTGGGCGAGCCCGGAGCCGCTCCTAGGGACAGAGGCGGCTGCGCCTGCTGAGGACGAGGAGGATGCGCCCCAGGGGCAGCAGCAGCAGCAGCAGCGCGACCGCTGTTGGGCCGGGCCCGCCGGCACGCCACCCCCATCACCCGGGGGGGGATCCTCGGCCCGGACGCACGTCACCTCGGCAGGCCTCTCGATCACCCTGATCCCCACCACCCCCCATCCCCACCCGGCTCCCGCCTCGGCGCCCCTGCCCAAGTCCGAGGAGCCGCTGCGGTCCCTCTGCGACACGCCACCGTCGGCCCCCACCCGGCCGCCCACGCGCGCCTTTCGGACCCCGCGGGAACCCTCGCCCGGCCCGCTGGAGTACACCCCATCCCCCCTTGCCGCCCGCACGGCTGCGGACCGTTCCCCCTCCGCCGGCATCGCCCCGCCCACCGAGCGGCAACCACAGCAACCACAGCAGCAAGTCCCCCTGGCCACCGAAACTGTCGCTCCCGTCCCCCACCCAGCAGCGCAGCCGGACGGCGGTTGCCCCTCCGGTGGCGCCCCTCCATCACCCGGACCATCCGCCCCGCCAGCCGGGGTGGGGGGCCCGTCCGCTCCTGCGGTTGCTGCGGCTGCTGCTCCGGAGGCCCAGCTGGGCCACCTCTGGATGCAGCAGACGGCACTTGCCCGGGTTCTGGCGACGGGGGGCTTCTCCTCTCCGGCGCCCGCTGGTGGCCTGGGCGCGGCGGGTGGCCGCGTGCCGCCCAGCTCCGGCACGCCACCCCAACCGCAGCCGCCGCCAGAGGGGGTCGAGGGGAAGGGCCCCAGGGAAGGAGGTCCCGAGCCACCGCCATCCTGGATGGCCGGGGCCGGGCCGGGGCCGGGGCCGGGGCCGAGCTCATCCCCACCACACCCACGGTCCTCCCACCCCTCCCGCACCATCCCCTGGGGCTCCCATGGCCTCCGGGGGCGACGGCCGCTGGCCAACTACCGCCTGCCGCTGCTCCCGCCGCCACCACTGGGCAGTCCGTCATGGCCGCCCACCCCTCTTCAGGGCTCGCTTCCACCAGCACGGCCCCGACCCCGGGCATGGCGCCGTCCCCATCCACCGAGGCGCCCCCGGCCCTCCAGCCCGATCCCCGCCGCCCCGCCCTGAGCCCCGCCGCGACGAGCTCGGTGGCCCCGCCAGCCGGCCCCTCGTGGGGCGTGCCTGCACTCGCCCCCGCCCCCGCCAGCCGCGCCCTCGGGCTGCCGCCCCGCCCTCCCCGGCGCGCTCCCGCGCTCCTCTCGCCGGAGGAGTCCCTCTCCACCACCACCACCACCAGCAGCAGCAGCAGCCTGGGGGATGACGACCCCGAGAATAGCGGGGGGTCCCTGGGACCCGAGGGCGGCGGCGGCGAGGAGGACGAGGAGGGGGCCGAGAGCCTCACCAACAGCAGCCTCACGTCGGCCTCCTCGGGCAGCAGCGGCACGGACCCAACGGAGGGCGACCTGCCGCCCACGCCCCCCGCGGCGGGCGGCGGGGTGTTGCTGCAGGGCGTGGGGGCCCTCCTGCCGGCCGCCCAGCAAGTGCGGCCCGTGGACGCCTCCCCCTCAGCGGCAGCCACCGGGGCCGGTGGCCGAAGGGCCGGCGGGGGTGGGGGTGGGGTGCTGGACAATATCGACGCCTTCCTCAAGGCCATGCGGGAGCTGGTGGGGCCCCTCGGGGCCGCCTCACCGGGGGAGGAGCCTCCCCGCCCGATCGCCTTGTGATCACTTTCGGGTGGCATCTTATTCCTTCCCCTCGTTTCCGCTGTTCCCCAACACGCATGTTTGTACCGCCCCTGGAAGAGGTCTCGGGTACCAAGGCATGGCCGGGCCATCCTCGAGGCCGCTGGAGGCCCCCTCGGCCAGCTGCGCCAGGGCCCCGTCCACCCAGCGCACGACGGGCAGATCATCCCCGGCCTCCCCGGGGCGTGGCCGCTCCTGGGCGAAGGCCACCCGGGCCTGGTCCAGAAGGCCCACCAAGAAGGGCACGTAGAGGACCCCCGCCACCTCGGGGATGGCCGGTGCGCCTGAAGGAAGCCCGACGCGCTCCGAGCTGCGCCGTGTGGACAAGGATTGGCGAGTGAAGGGAGGAGGGGGTGGGTGGGGTGGGTGGGTGGGTGGGAGAGGGGGGAGGGGAGGGGGGAGGAGGGCGGGGGAGGGAGGGAGGGCCGACCGATGCCCAGCATGCAGCGGGCCCGCGTGTCGCTGGACCAGCCGTCCCGGGCAGCCTGCCCGTCGATCAGCCGAACAACCTCGGCCTCGAGTTGGGCCCGCGCCCGCGCCACCTCGTCCCGATCGGCCGGGCGGTTGGTCAGCAAGCTGACCCGGTGATCCAAAGGGCGGGGCAGCCAGCAGGCATCAATGGGCGGTTCGGATGGTGTGAGGGCGACGGGGTGAAGCGGGCAGGGCGGCACGGACTGCAGAGGCAGAGCGGGCGTGTCGCGGCAGGCGAAGGGGTGGGGCCGAGTCCGATCGGGGCGCGCATCCGGGCATCCGTCGCACGCCTGGCCAGCCAGGACGGGGAGGCGGGGAGAGCGTCGCAAATCATCAAACCGAAACTGGCGAATCGCCCGAGAAGCGGGCCATGGGTTATGGGCGCAGACCCAGTGCCCCGACTGCTCCGCGAAACAAGTCCCCCCGCAGGCGAGGCAGCAACAACCTGTGAATGGGGGGTATGACCCATTGGGGGGATGAGATCCCGCCGCGGAGATGAAGGGGGACGTGATGGGGAGGAGGATGGGGATGGGGAGACCTTCATAAAGCCGGTCTTTGGACCGATTCAGCGGCTCGGCACAGCGCTGGCAGCGGCAGTGGAAGAGCCACGTGCGCAGGAGGCGAGTCTGGCGCATGGACCGGGGCGCGGCCAGATCGCGCAGATACGACATGGTTAATTGCTCGCCCGCTACGGGGGGGGGGGGGGGGCATGAATCCATCAGCCAGGTCAATGCCAGGGAAGCGGCAAGACACGCACCTGGAATGTTCCGCCGGGCCACGACAAGCATCCGACCACGGGCCACCGTGTGGTAGGCGCAGTTCGGGTCGCAGGAGTGGTTCAACAGGGAAGGGGCTAGGTAGAGCGCAGTCCCTCGGTGCCCCGGGTCAGCGTTGAAGCCCCACGCGTTGAAGGCCCACTGGAGGACGCCCCTTTGGACACGCCGTACAAGCGATGGCAGCGTGAGCGGACTCCCATGCGGCATCAGGGCGGGATTCTTTTGCAAAGCAGTCGCGATGAGCTGACCAGAAGACTGTGACGCATCTACGAGCTACGATAGCGTAAGGGCGGGGGGCAGCAAGCCAGGCGGACATCCGCAGGGGCGCTCTGCGCGTGGTCAACCAGGTGGTCCAGAACTTCGGCCCGTGTGCGAGCTCCCCAATGTGACAAAAGCACAGAGTCCGAGTCGTCGTCCCTTTCATTTTCGGGGGGACGGAGAATGGTTTGGGCAAACGAGAGTGCCACCCAATCCAGTTCGGAGAGATCTGTTGATGGGACTCCGAGAGCCTGAAACATGTGACAAGAGAAAGAATGTTCTTGAATACAACTGGGACATGTTGGCCGTCCGCATACAGGACACGGTTGGCTGTGGTCACAGGAAATGCACGGACATCCAAGCGTAGTGACGGAGAAAAGAGGAAAACAGTTCATCACAACGGATCCGGCTGTAATTTCTCTGGTTGCCACCAGATGAGACCCCCACGCTGTGTCGAAGTGGACCGAGAACACCTCAAAAGAAGCCGGCGAACAATTAGACGAAGTTATAGAACCAGCGGTGATACACTCGTAGCAGGATCTCTCGATGTGCTGAGTTTTGATTTCGGCCATTCAATCTTGCATTGCCTGGTGCACTGGCACTAAGGTTTGTGGACTCCTTGCTGGTGGCCCGGCACTGATGGATGTTTTTTGCCTGCGCCCTCTCGAATTATGTTTTCAGGCCCCGCAAGGTTGTGGCATGTCTGCCCCCACAGGAGAACCACCACGCGGCTACAGCCCAGTCCCAACCACAATGAACCCCCCGTCTCCTGGTGGCAAATCTTCTTAATAATCCTCAGTTATGATTCAGCTTTCCCAGCTTGCCCGATTGCGGTTGGTCGCGACTCGACGAAGCTGAAGCACAGAATGTGACGAGAGCCTTGCAAAGCCGAAAGGTGGAGGCCCTCTGATTCTCTGTTCGTTTTGGCGTGTTGATTCGAGGCCCGCGATCGCGAGATTTGGAAGACATCTTCTCTGTCGCCATTGAACCACTTTGTTCTCTTCTTTATTGTACGGACAAAAATAATTGAGACTTCCCTGCATCGTCTCTGTGATTCCAGTGTTCGCTCGACTGTGTTGGCTGTCGCGGTGGAGTTTCCTCAAAGGCTGGATTATCCACTGCTCTACTTGGTAGCCAGTAGGGGGGATTTGAAGGAGGTGACAAGACTCGTGGAGGCAAATGCCGAGATCATCTCCGATGCGGATGAAGACGGTCTGCGCCCTCTCAGGCGACCTTCTGATTCCTCGTGCCACAGGAAGGACACCACTTTCTGTGGCCAGTGAACTGGGTCACCACGATGTTGTCGAATACCTCATTCAGCACGGAGCCCAACTGACTGCCGACTCGACTGGTTTCACTCCCCTCCATTTCGCTGCCCAAAATGGCCACCTTGAGATCGCCCGACTCCTGGTGAACGCCCACCCAAACCCCGGCGAGTTTATTAATGCCTCCAATGAGTACGGCGATACGGCGCTCCATTACGCATGCCTTGAGGGCCATGCAGCAGTGGCCGGCTACCTTCTCGCGACCGGGGCAAACCGGAGGGCCGCCAACCGAAGCAAGGAGACCCCACTCCATTGGGCCTGCTCGCGGGGCTACCTCCCCCTTGTGGATCTCTTCCACGATTTCTGGTCCTTCCCTGCCGACGAGGTCGGTGATTCTGCCAATGCGCCTCCTGCCCTCCCGCACACACGTCGTCTCCTCCCTCTTCGGCGGCCCGCCCCTTAGCACGGGCAAACCATCCTGCATGCGGCAGCGTGCCGAGGTCAAGTTGGAGTCCTGAGGCGACTCTTGGGCTGCTCGGATTTGCCCGCAGTGCCACGACCACCGAGCGAAGCACCCCACGCGGCGACGGGGCCCACCGACGCAGCATGTGTCACGGTGCCGCCCGCCGAGTCCGGACCACTTCCCGCCCTGCCCGCATCGACAGTGCCGCCCGAGGAGCATCAAGCCGGCCGCCCCACGAATGTCCTTGAGGCCCTGCAGGCTCTCGACCAGGACGGGCGCACCCCCCTCCACAGCGCTGTTTTTCACGGGCATGAGGAGGCGGCCCTCTTCCTGGCCCAGGCGTCGGCAGCGACGATCCGAATCCCCGACAAAGTCTGTCTGGTTCCGCTTTGCTGTCGTCAGCCCACCGTCTGACCACCCCCCCATTCACACCCGTCGCCATCCCTCTCGTCTTCGCAGTTCGGGAAGACTCCCCTCGACTACTGCGGGGCCCACGCCAAGCTCCGGGAGAAGCTGGCGGCCTGCGCGCAGGAACCCGCTTGATCGCGCACGACCCAAGAGCGTGTTGGAGAAGTACCCAACTCGGCTGTATGGGAGATGGGGGTGGCTGCTCGCCAACAACCGAATGGCCCCAGCGTTTCCACAGCGCGGGGCGCCCGGTCTCCCGCCGGCGACTCCGGGGGGGACGCATCCAGCATCATCAGCATCATCTCGAGCCCGGCGAGCCGACTTGGCCGGGCCTCCGCTCCGTAAGCTCCCGTTGCCCGCGAGAAAGAGAGCATTGTACACAGATATGGGCATCTCCGGCTGGGCCTCAACCGACGTGCTCCAGGACGCCCTGCAGAATGAGGGGCTCCGCATCCGCCCTGCCGTGGGGCGGGAGAGGGAATGGGAGGGGGGGAGGATCCGGGAGAAGCGTGAGTGCAAGGTCGGCACAACAGGAGGGCACGGGGGCTGGACAGGGCACGGCCGGACCGGTTCATGAAGTGCATGGTGTTCGCCTCGAGGTTGATCTGGGTGCCGCTCTGGAGGACCACCTGCCCCAGGGGCTGCAGCACCCGCACCTGGATCAGCATGTCCTTGGGCGGGTTGACGTCCTGGCCAGATCCCCCCGAAACAGAAGAGATGGCATCATGGAGGGGATCCCCGGGGGCAGCGGGGATGAACGGACTGCTGTCAAATCGAGGCCCACGTCGGTCATGTATTGGTTCACCAGGGCTGAGTACTCCGTGAAGAAATCGATTTCTTGTTTGTGGAGATTTGGCTGCAGAGCGGGCGAAAGGGTGGCCCCTCCGCTGGTCCATCGAAGTTTCTCAATCTGTCGCATCCGATATTTTCTGGGTGGAGATGCGGTGGGACCCGAGAACGGAGAGCAGGAGCATTTCAGACATGTATGCCAATAGGCAACGCTTATTCCGCATCACTGCGGTGTGAAAAACGACAAGCTTGGGGAGATGGTCTGGCTCCGGTCGGCCTCCTCGGCTCCTTATGTGATGAAGGGAAGTCGTTGAAAACAAAAAACCGGACGACGGTAATGGTCCAGACTCGAGATATTGGGTGACATCGCCGTGCAACTCGTTGATCTCCCGGACGCAATCGGTGAATTTTGCATTATCGAATGGGGGCATCCATTTACTGAGTTTAAGTTCTCTCACCAATGCACCCGCCTTCTCGCAGAACATTGGCTTGTCACGGGCTCCGCTTTCAGAAAGCCGCTCCTCTCGAGATAGCCGACGCCGAGTGGTGAAATCGACTAATGCAGCGATCGAAACCATCTCCCAGCCACCTGCGTTCCCCTGGAAAACCTGCATCGGGGCAAGCGCCGGAAGAAGCGGAAAAGGAGAGAATTCGTCAAATCCACTTGCAACAAGAAAGTCAGCTCATCCGAGCTTTGGCCGACTTGGGGCTCTGGAGGAAACTCATCCCGAAGGACGGGAGTTGCCTATTTCGTGCCGTGTCCGAAGGGGTCCGTTTTTTGTTCTTGATGAAGGCAGAATGATCGCATCTTCATTGTCTTTTTCAGCTCTTTGGCACACTGGACACACACCGCCGGATTCGTGAACGCTGTGTCGAGTACGTCAAGCAACACGCCGACGATTTTATCCCCTATCTTCCCTCCACTTTCGAGTCGTACGTGAAAAATATGCTGACTGTCTGTCCTTTCCCCTTGCGCGCCACTCGTAATGTCGGTCTTCCTGCCCCGCCCGCGCCCCTCCTCCCGCTTGCCCAAAGGACACTGCCTGGGGTGGGGACGTCGAGCTGAAGGCCATCTCGGACTGCTACAATGCCCGGATCACCATCTACGGGGCCGAGGGCACCAAGACGGTCTTCGGCGAGCAGTTCACGGTGCCCCACGTCCAGCTGGCCTTCACCTTCGGCAACCACTACGACCTGCTCATCCCGATGGAGACCAAGGAAGCCCTCCACATGTGCCAGGGTCGGTCCCCGCGCATCTTCCCTGCCACCCCTTCATGCGGTTCTCACCCTGGGGGGCATCCGCGCAGACCTGGTCTACCGGTGCATGGACCGGTCCGTGGGGGACCACCCCCGCGCGCGGCCCTTCCAAAACCTGGCCATGCAGGCCTGGACGGCCCTGCGAGATGGTCTGTCGGTTGCCGGCGGCCACCTCGATCCCACACGTCATCCTCTCCCCTTCCAGACCAAGAGTGGGCCGACCAGGCCGTTGCAGCCCAGATCGCCACTGCCAAAGGTCTGCCCGCCGACCGATGGGGACGTTCCCTGACCTCTTTTTGGGCGCTGCTCGGACCCAGGCGGGGAGCTCACGGGGCCCAACGGCGCCCACCTGGAGCAGCTCCAGCCCGAGGGCGACGAGCAGTTCGCCGTCCACCACTCCCGCAAGGGCCGCAAGAAGTCTGCACCCCGTCTCCCTCTACTCGTCTCCTCTATCTGTCTCCCTCTATCTGTCTCCCTCTATCTGTCTCCCTCTATCTGTCTCCCTCTATCTGTCTCCCTCTACCCGTCTCCCTCTCCCCGTCTCCCTCTACTCGTCTCCCTCTACCCGCGTGCCTTCGGGGCCCCACCTCTGCTACAGGATTAACCATTTCCTAACCACAATCCACACCACCCGCACATCAGGAACCAGACCACTCTGGCCAGCTCGCAGCAGTCCTGGGTGATGCCCCACTCGGGCGGGTCCCCCGCTCCCGGCGCCAAGGCGGCCATGTCGCCCAGTGGCTCCCCGGGGCCGGTGACCCCTCCGACCGTTGACGCGTCCTCGTTCCCGTCGCTCCCCACCCGGCCGCCGCCGCCTCCCCGCCCTGCACCCCAACCCGCCGCCGCCGCCGCCGCCGATCCTGCCGCCCCACCCGCTGCCGAGCTCGGAGGAGCAGCCGCACCAGGCGGCGAGGTGACGGTCCCCTCACCGGCCCCTTCCACGGCCCTGCCGGCCGATGGGCCGCCCGCCCCCGCCCCCGCCCCCGGTGCCTCTGCGGATGCCACCGCCGCCCCCGCTGTCCCTGTCCCAGTCGCCGCCCCCGCTGCCTCACCCGGGAAGCCTCCCATCGTGGCCTTCTTCAAGCCGGCCCCTTGGGCCCACCTCTCCAAGGGCGCCCACAAGCCGGCAGCCCCTGCCCCTGCCCCTGCCCCTGCCACCCAGGACCCCGCCACCCGGCCGGCCATGACCCCCACCGCAAAACCCGCTGCCCCCGCTGCACCCGCCCCCGCTCCCGCAGCAGCCCCATCCCCATTGTCCGCCCCGAGCCCCGCTCCAAGCCCTGCGGCACCGGTCTCGGCCTCACCATCCCCACACCCCACACCCTCGCCCTCGCCCTCGCCCTCGCCCTCACCGCCGGCTGGCCACCCCGCCGCCCCCCTCCCCCAAGGCGCCGTCACCACCCACGCCCCCTGCCTCAGCCAGCCCCGCGCTCCCCACGCCTCCCGCTCCCGCTCCAGCACCCACCCCGTCCCTGCCGCCCCTGCCAAACCCACCGTGTGGGGCAAGCCCGCCCCGGCTTCTGCGCCACCCGCCCCCGCCCAGCAAGCCCCCGCGCCCCAGCCCGCGGCAGGCTCCCCGGCACCAACCATGGCCCCCGCAACTGCGGCCCCTGCGGCCCCTGCCAAGCCGATGACGATGGCCCAGCGGCTGCGCCTCCTCAACCAACCCCAACCCCAGCAGCAGCAGCAGCAGCAGCAGGGTCCTTCGGCCCCGTCCGCTCAAGCTGCCTCGGCGCATCCCCCGGCCGCGGCCCATCATACTGCGGCCCCTCAGCCAGCCCGCCAGGGCCAGGCGCCCAGATCGAACGTCGTACCCGCACCCGCACCCGCACCCGCACCCGCACCCGCACCCGTAGCCCTGCGACCGTCATCCCAATCTTCCGCTGCCCCAGGCGCCCCCGCCCCACCACCGGCCGCCAAGCCGCACAGCGCCTCCTCTGGCTCGGCCAAGTCTCCGGCCCCCGCCCCCGCCCCGACGCCTGTCGCTGTCCCCCCTGCCGCTGCCGCTGCAGCTGCCCCCACCCCGGCGGCTCCCGCTTCGGCCCCTTCCACCCCAGCGGCCCGCGCCCCCGTCCCCACCGCCCCTGCCCCAACTCCCGCCCCCGCTCCGGCACGTGGGCTGTCGTTAATCCCGTCGGTCCCCTCGTCGCCCTCCCTCTCGACCACCCCCGCCAACACCCCCCACCAGCGCCCCCGGGCCGCGGCTTCGGTCTCGCCCCCGCCCCGTGGCGGCCCCGGCCACCCGGCCGCCATCCGGCCCACCCCCAGCCCGCTGGTGTACAGCGCCAAGCCCACCTCGGGATCCGCCAAGCGGGGCAGCCCCTTGGCCGGGGGCGCGGCCCTCCAGCAGGCGGCCGATGAGCTGCCGCCCGCCATGGGGCCCCTGCCGCCCATCCAGGCCCCCTTCCAGCCCCCGCCCCCGCCCCCGCCCATGTCCCTCCCGATGGGCCCCATGGTCCCGGTCGCCCCGCCCCGGCGGCGGCGCCCCGGGGATGATGGTGGCCGGAGGCCATGCCCCCAGCCCGGCCCCGGGGCAGCCGCCGATGATGATGCCCCTGCCGCCCTTCTTCCCGCTCTTCCCGCCCTACATGGGGCCCGTCCCCGTCCCCATCCCGGTGCCCGTCCCGGGGGCCGCCGGCCCACAGCCGCCCCACCACCCCCACCCCCACCCGATGGGGCCCTACCCGCCGCCGCCCTACTTCATCCAGCCCCCACGGCCCCCACCCTCCGCCGCCGCTGCCGCCTCTGATGGCTGCGGCGCCCCCACCCCCTGGGGCGTGGGCCCCCACCCGCCCGTGGGCTTCCCCCCGGGCGCCCCCTACCCGTACCCGGCCTTCCCGCAGGGGGTCTGGCCGCCCTACCAGATGGCCCGGGTGCCGCCCCCGCCCTCGCTGTACAACCCCAGCCCCTCCTTCCAGCCCCACCACCTGTGTACCTCGCCCCCGCCCCCGCCCGTCCTGCCGCCCCTGCCGCTGGACGACCCCCTCCCGCCCGCCCCCGAGGGCAGTCCGGCGGCCGCTGGCCCTTCCCAACCAGCACCCGCCCCGCGGCCCCGGCCCCCGGCCCCCGCCCCGGCCCCCGCGCCCGCGCCCGCGCCCGCGCCCGCGCCCGCGCCCGCGCCTGCCCCTGCCCCTTCGAGCGACCTCCCCCGCCGTGGCCCGGGGGCCAACAACAACACTGGCAGCGGCAACCGCCGCGCGTGGGGGGGCCGCCAGCGTGGCTGAGCCCCTCGCCCACCCGCCCACCCATCAATAGCTTGCCCCCTCTCCCTCTCCTCTCCCTCCCCTCCCCTCTCATCCCCTCCCCGATTATTATGCGCGCTCCACGCGCCCCTTGTACGTTGTGTTCGCCGTCCATGCTTGCCCATGTGTCGCCCGTTGCGTTGCCACCATTCTTCTCCCCCCGAAGGCCTTCCCGGGGAACGGCCTCTCAAGAACCCCCATCTTCGTCTCGTCGGCGCATGCATGTTATACAACGGTTTCACCATCCGCCCGCGCTGGTCGTGCGATGGCCCATTCCTGGCCGGGCGACGGACCACCCCGCTTACTTACCGGGGCTCGTGGGGGTCGCCCTCGTGGGGGTCGCCCTCCGCCGGGGCGGCCTCCTCGCCTGCGGGGCCCTCGGCCTCGGCCTCGTGGGCGGCGGCCTTCCGGGCGGCCTTCTTGGCGGACTTCTTCTTCTTCTTCTTGGGGGCCCCGGCAGGCCCGCCCGCGGCCGCGGCCGCGGCGGGGGGCAGGGGGGCGTAGGGGGCGATGGCCAGGTGGATGGGCGCCAGGTCAATGTCGGCCCCCGCCTCGTCCTCCACCGTCAGCTGCCCACACACACACACACCAGCGCCGCACCGCACACCATCCCCCCACCGCAGACACCCAGGGGACAGGAAGCGAAGACCGGGATGAGGACGGAGGGTCGACCCGTGGTGCTGGGGCAGGGGACGTGGGGGGGGGCGGACCACCAGGTCGAGCTCGCTGGTGCCGGGGCGCAGGGCCGGCTTGACCACCCGGGCGATCAGGTCCACCAGGCTGCCCAACCGATCGGGGGGGAGTCCAAGGGATGAACCGCGTGAAAGAGGTGGTGATGGCGGTGGCGGTGGCGGGGAGGGAGGGAGGGGAGGGGAGGAGGGTGGGGGCCGCGGACGGCATGTCGAGGCGGCCGCGCTGGGGTCGTGGTCGGGGTCGAGGCACATGTAGATCAGCGTGCTGCCCACCGTGGCCGAGCTCAGGCGCCACTCGGCCCCCGCCGCGGGGGCCCCGGGGCCGCCGCCCCGCGCCGCGGCCAGGGCCCGGACCAGCCCGCCCAGGGTGGGCTCCCCCGGGGCGGCCCCGGTGTAGTCCAGCTCGAGCCGGTCCCACAGGGTGAAGGGCTGCCCCGGGCTGCCCACGTTGGGGGCCCCCAGCGGCTCCGAGTACCCCAGGAAGGGCTGGGCCAGGGTCACCCACCAGTTCTGCGGTGGGCACGGGCGGGCGGGCGGGTGGGATGACCATGAGCTGGGAGGGACTGAGCGGCGGTGGGGGGCGGCCACGGCGGGCGGGTGTCGGCTTGCGAGGAGGGCCACTTGGGGGCGGGCCGCGAGAACCGGGTGGAGGGAGGGAGGGGAGGGAGGGGAGATGGGCAGCCCAGGGGCTGCCGCGCGGGCCTTGAACCGGTCGAGGGCGGGGGCCTGGGGGGCCTCGGGGCGGCCCGCTGCCTCGGCGGCCATGGCGCGTTGGGCCAGCTTGTAGAGCTCCATGCAGACTAGCCCGCCAACCTGCCCCCCACCCCACCGCCCAGCAACCGAGGCCGCGGCAAGTGAACGGCGGTGAGAGGCCGGCGGGGCGAGGGAGGGCCGGGGGCGGAAGGAGGCGGCGGCGGCGGCAGACCAGGGCGGTGGTGGTGGCGATGGCGGGGATGACTGCCGAGCAGAAGGCCCCCCAGCAGGGCCGACACGACATCATCATCACGCAGCAGCAGGAGGAGGAGAAGCAGAAGCAGAAGGAGGAGGAGGAGGAGGAGGTGAGGGGGGCGATGGAAAGGCATGCAAATGATGGCGATGCCTTCCTCTTCTGTGGTCCACGCTCCTCATCCACCAGCCGGAATGAACTGCCCGTGGTACCCGCGCCTGTGTGTGTGTGTGTGTGTGTGTGTGTGTGTGTGTGTGTGTGTGTGTGTGTGTGTGTGTGAGCTGTGTGTGGGTGGGTGGCAGGGAGCGGACTCTTGCCTGCGATCTGCTTGGTGGTGCGCCAGTCGGCGGGTGGGATCCCGTAGCAGGCGGCCCGCAGGTTGGAGGCGGCCATGACGAAGGCCACGTGGTGGTTGGCGTCATTGTCCTTCTCGAACTCGGCCGGTTGCAGGGCCAGGCCCGCCAGCTGCCCCGGGCCGGGCAGCCCCTCGAAGGCCGCCTCCCAGCGCTGCGCCCCATCATCACCATCATCATCATCATCATCCAATCATCCAATCATCCAATCATCCAATCATCCAATCCACCCAATCATCCAATCATCATCGGCAACAGCAGCAGCAACAGCAACAGCAACAGCAACAGCAACAGCAAGCAGCAGCAGCAGCAGCAGCAGCAGCAGCAGCAGCAGCAAGCAGCAAGCAGCAGCAGCAGCAGCAGCAGCAGCAGCAGACCAGGCCCGGATGGGGTTGGGGTGGGTGTTGGGGAGGGCGAACAGGGACCGCGGAGGGTCGGGATGGCGCGAGGACGGACCTCATCCGAGGGCGGGGCCGCGGCCGGGTCATCGAGAGGCATGGCGCCCTGGGCCAGCAGCGCCCCCAGGCCCTGCGGGTCGGTGGGCAGGGCGGCCTCATCCGCTGCACATCAAAGAAACCGACCGGCCCGATCAGATGCTGCCCCCGGGGGCGGGGGGGGGGGGGGGGGGGGGGCTGACCCTGGATGCCGTAGTTTGCGGCCCGGAGGAGGGCCGCCGCCCTGAGGAACTCCACGTGGGCCGGGTCGGCCAGCGAGAAGCTCAGCGGGCGGGGCATCCGGTGGGCCCCCGACCAGAAGGGCACCTGGGCCCCTGCGGCGTCCCCCAACCCCATCCCCCATCCCCCCATTTCAGGCCCAACCCGCCAATGTCCATGCCAAGGCCCAGGTCAGAGGTCAGAGGCAGAGAACGCAGAAGAGAGACCCCCCCCCCCCAGGGAGAGGTCCCCTTTTCCCTCGTGCCCCCGAGGGGTGGGGCGCCCGCGGACCGCCCACGGTGAGGGTCTCGCCCGGGGGGTGGGCCTGCAGCAGCTGGGCCACGGGGGCCACGAAGAGCCGCTCGAAGAGCAGCCGGGCCCAGCCCACGCACTGGGCCAGCCCCCGGGGCCGGTGGGCGGCCAGGGTCTCCCCCAGGGCAGCCACCCGGCCCGCCATCCCCGTCCGGTAGCTGGCGACCTTCTGCGCTCCCCACACCCCCCCAGGACACACGACCCCGCTGTCTGGTGAGAGCAGCAGCAGCAGCAGCGGTGGTGGTGGTGGTGGTGGCGTGTGGCGTGTGGTGGGCGATGGGGGGCTGTCCGCGGCTGGGGTGGCGCGGACCCGCTTGGCGGCGGCCGGGTCGGCCATGTAGGCGAGGGCCTCCCGGGGGGCCTCGGCGAAGGCGCCCTCGAACTCGGAGCGGGCCCAGGCGATGGTGTGCTCGATCAGGTAGGGGAAGGACTTCAGGGTGCACGTGGGGATGTCCTCCTCGGCCGGGTCCGTGCCCGGCAGGGTGCTGTAGGTGTACGTCAGGTGGGGCACGATCACCTGCACAAAAACAAACCCGGGCGTCGTGTGCCCGTCGAGATGATGGGACAAGATCATGATCATGCGTGGGCAGGTTGCGTGTGAGTTGGGGTGGTGGGAGTGGAGGGGGGGGGGGGGGGGGGGGGCTGGCAGGGGCAGGGGGCGCCCTGGCGGACCATGGTGTTGCCCTTGACGCCCAGGGTGCCGCTCGAGGAGGGGCCGCTTGTGGCGGATGCACTGCCGGTCGACGTACGTCCGGGCGGGCACGTTGTCCAGGGCGTTGCAGACCCCGTCGAGCGAACCCCAGAAGGAGCCCGGGAAGAGGTGCTCCGTCTCACGGCACACCTGCGCTCCACACACACCCACGGACGAGCGAGCCACACACAGCGAGTTGAAATTCAAAATTCAAACAGTCAAGCCGACCTCCCCCCCCCCACCGCCCGCCCGCCCGCCCGCCCGCCCGCCCGCCCGCCCGCCCGCCCGCCCGCCCGCCCGCCCGCCCGCTCGCTTGCCCGACCACCCGTGGAGGGCCGGACCTTCTGGGTATGTGGTGAGGCCATGCGTGGGTTGATGGCCCGCACGGCGGCGGCGGCGGTTGTGCTCTTCATCCGGCCCACGTCCCACGACCGGAAGAGGAACTGCCGGCTCAGGTTGGACTGCTCTGCTCACACACCGCCATCCCCCCATCCCCATCCCCATCCCCATCCCCATCCCCATCCCCATCCCATCCCCATCCCATCCCCCATCCCATCACATCCCCCATCCCATCCCATCCCCCCATCCCATCCCATCCCCCGCACCGCAGCGCGGCACCCCGCCGCCACCACCTCGATGAAGGAAGGGTGAAGGCATTTGGATGCAGGATCTGCACCCAACCGGGGAGGAGAGGGGAGGGGGAGGGGAGGGAGGAGGTGGTGGGTGGGGCCGACCGATGGAGTCCATGTCGGTCAGGTGGACCATGCCGCCCGCGGGGCCCATGGCCAGGCCCATCATGGCCCAGTTCTTCAGGATCTCGCACCCGATGGCCCCGCACCCACCTGCCCGCCGCCCCCGCCACCCCGCCACCCCACCGCCGCCCCCCCGACAAGAGATCAGGAAGGTGGTGGTGATGGTGGGGCATAACCATGGGCGGGTGGGTGGTGTGGGCAGGGAGGGGACAGGGAGGGGACAGGGAGGGGACAGGGAGGGGGCAGGGAGGGGGCAGGGAGGGGGCAGGGAGGGGCGGGGGGCATGGATGGGGCATGGGGGTGCCGGACGAGGAAGGTCTGCCAGCGGGCCAGCCGGTCGACGAGGGGTGCTCCGAAGATGGCCCGGGACCCGTCGAACCGGTCGCCCCGCGGAGCCGCCTGGGCCACCGTCGGCCGGGGCACGGGCAGAGCCTAGTGGGGGGGGGGGGGGGGGGGGCGGGGTGTGAGGGAATGGGTGATGAGAGGGGAGGGGAGGGGAGGGATGCGGGGCGAGGGATGGGGACCTCAGTCCACTCGAGGTAGACCCACTGGCTAGCGGGGAGGTCTGCAGCCACGACAGCAGCCCAGGGCGAGAGGAGGGAGGTGGGAGGGAGAGAGGGAGGGAGGAGGGAGGTTGAGGGGAGTCCGTGAGAGGAAGGAACTGCAGGAAGGGATGGCTGCCCCTCGCGTGGGTGGCCGTGGACAACCCGCAGGACTGTTGGGGCCGCAGGGCAGGGGCAGGGGCAGGGGCAGGGGCAGGGGCAGGGGCAGGGGCAGGGGCAGGGGCAGGGGCAGAGGGGCAGAGGGGCAGAGGGGCAGGGGGTTTGGTGCGGTGCGGGAGCGGGTGGGGCGGCGGACACTTTGCCGTGACGGCCTTGATGGCCTCCTGGCCCGCGATGCCGCCCGCGACGGCCGCCTGCCACGCCCCCGGCCAGGTGCCCAGCACAGACCCACATGCAGAGGTGAGGGTGGGACGAGATATATAGACGATCGGGGCGGCGGGGAGGGGGGGGGTCGGCATGGCGAGGTGTGGTGGGTGGCGGGGTGGCGTGGCGGACCAGGGGCCCCAGCGAGCCGGCGCAGGTGTGGGCGAAGTCGCGCAGGTAGGGCTCGTCCAGGGCGGCCGCATCGGGCAGCGTCGCCGCCAGGGCCCGGCACCGCTCCACGAAGGCCTCCGCGTCCTCCTGCGAGCGAACAGGGAGGGAGGGAGGTGGGAGGTGTGGGGTGATGGTGGGTGAGGTGGGAGCCGGACGGACGTGGGAGTAGGGGCCGGGGAGGCGCCCCGTGGCGGCGCGGAAGGCCTCGAGGGCGAGGTAGGCCAGGTGGGTCTGGCTCTCCCGGCCGAAGAACTTCAGGTCGAGCACCATCAACGTGGGCCGGTGCAGCTCAGCCGACAGCGGATTCTGCGCCCCCGCCACCACGAACGGGGGTTGCCCCCCGCGCCCCCACATGTGTGTGTGTGTGTGTGTATGCGTGAGTGTGTGGGGCGGGGGCGCGCCGGTTGGGCAGGGACGGGAGTGGGGGTGTCTGGGGAGCGGTTGGCGGGCGGACATGGGTGATGGTCTTGGGGCACTTCACTTGGGTCACGTAGCCGTCGCCCTGGTAGGGCGGGAAGGCCCGCGTGTCGCACTGCAGGACGAAGGTATACGGCCCTGGGGGGACGGCAGCAACAATGTCACGTGAACAGGAGCGAGAGGGACACTCATCCCGCCCGATTCCCGATTCGGCTGGGGTGCGGGGCCGACAGACCGGTGACCCGGATGGGGATGGGCGGGTGGCCGTTGAGGGGGGTCATCCCCTGGACCTGGTGGAACTCCACCAGATCGCCCGTCTCGAACCCGTGGGGCCCCGTGGCGGCGTCCATGAGGGTCGAGACCACCCCCTCGGCCTCCTGGCTGATCCCCGCCACGACGGCCGTCCGGGGGTTCTCCCCGGTGGGGTCGGTGACCGTGAAGGTGGGGCCAAAGTCGCAGAAGACGCGCACGGAGAGGCCGCGCGAGTCGGCGATGATCAACTTGACGGCTGCCTGCCGGGCCCACTCGGCCACCCGTTCCTGCTCGGCCAGGTGATGGTTGCAGAGGACGACCACCGCACAACGGGCCACATCCTCCGGGGTGATGGGCGCGTCGGATGCCCGCACCTCAACAAATCGATTCAACTCTTGCAGTTTTGCGTGGCAAGCGAGGGCACGATTTTTGCCAAGGTCGGCTTCTGTGAGGTAGAACTGGAGAAAAGAGATCGATTGGCCCGATGAGGGAGAAAGCTGGAAAAAGACAGACCTGAGACGAGAGATCGGCCCATGAAACAACCTCGAGGTCCTGAAGGATCACATGTTTCATCCCAGAGAGAATCAGATTTTTGGCCACCTCCACTCCCACCCCGCCCAGCCCCGAGATCAAGATGGTACTACTGGTGATCTTCTTTTGTGCATCCTCACCAAATGTGTACGTCTGTCGGTCGTAGAGTTGTTGTTCACTCTTGTCAACCCCCTGCGGCTTCTCCGTCATGGATTCGAATCGATGGCTGCGTCGCCGAGATAGCCGACAAAGCCACCGGCGTGACTGTCATGCCCGGAATTGCCAGGTTCCTCTTCTGCGAACTCTCCCCATGCAATCATCGATAAAATCTGGCCTCGAGTTGCTCTCTGTCGAAGCCGCTGTTGTGAAATGGATCGAGAAAGTTCTTCCCCAGCTGAACTATTACGATTCTCTCATTGATGAAGGACTTGCGAAAAAACAGGAAGTGCGCGATGGGACACTCCTTTTGCAACTACTTTTTAAGCTCCTTAAGGGGGTCGAAGGAACGCCCCTGCCAGTAATTTCGAGTCCGTCGGTGTGGATTCGGAATCTACAGCAGGGCAACCAGGCACTCGCCGCAATTTTCGGGTTGGAGCCAGCTGTCCTTCCCGACCCCGTTGAAATCGTGAAAGGGACCGGTCCGCTCCGCTCCTATGTGCTGGATTTTGGTGAACTCCCACCAGTTTCGACAAGACTCATCTCGTCCCTCGTGGAGCTGGCGGTGGCAGCACACAACAGACGGATGGCACCTGCACTCGAAATCTCTGTCGTGATGCACGAACCTCCCCCATTTTCGCTGGAGCGTCTCCAAGAAGCCGATATCGCGGTCGAGGTGAAGGCGGAGATGCATGTCTGTTGCGCTGATCTCTGCTGAGAGATTCATCATCATTGGAGCAGGGAAAGTTTCCACCGGGGTTCGCGCACGAAGCTGCACCCGCTCCTCTCCAAGTGAAAGCGCTGGTGGAATATTACGAGGCACTGGCGCGTGGAGAAGATGTTGAGAGCGGAGAAACCCCGCAGCCAAGCCAGACAACATTCGAAGGAGCAGCGGGGATCGGCCTCGGAGATACTTTTCTTGCACATTCATCGGCATCACCCGGGACCCCATTCTTCCCCCCGCCCACGAGCACAAGCAAAGAGGCCGCCACTCCTGCCACATCGCCGACCACTGCTGACCGGGAACGCGTCAGACAGCAGCGCACGCCCGGCATCATGAAACCGTTCACGTTCCATTGGACGCGACCAGCAGCCAGTGCGTACGTTGGCGGCAGTTGGGACGTCTGTTCAGGCGCGCAGCTTCCCTTCGTTCGAAACGCTGACTTCGGGATCCTTGTGGCAGAATTGGCAGGCACTGCTCCGGATGGAGCCCGACCGTTCCGGGACGGGTTTTCGGCGGACCCTGAGCTTGCCTCAAGGGGGCCGCTTCGAGTACAAATTTTTGATCGACGGCGTGTGGCAACTGCAGGATGGGGCGCCCACCACGACCGCGCCGACCACTCTCGTCAACAATGTCGTGAATGTTGGGTAAATGGTCTCCCCTCCATCTTATGTCGATGGGAGAGGACGAAGCCCCTTCAGCGAGACTTCGCAGAGGAGCCAAAAGGGGGAATGCGGACGCTCCGTGGTACGGGGACCATCGGCCACACCTTCCTTCATCCGCAAAGCGACAGTGAAGATTTTCTGTTTGCCTGCCCGGCGAGGCTGCAAAGAAAGGCCTTCGCGCGCTCGAAAGTGTGGAATCGCGCCCAGTGATCCCACCGAGTTCAGCGGAAGGACGGCGGGGGGTGGTTGGAAGGGGTCGAACGCCACAGAGCCTCTTGTTGGGACTGTGGTTGGAACTTCTGCGACTTGCTCGGGGCCATCCAAGTCAATGGGTGACCCAGGATGACAAGGTGGCCCATCAAGCAAAGCAGGACGATCGAGAAGGAGGAAGATATTGGTGGGGGCTGGGGCAAGAGTGTGAGACGCCATCAGAACGAGACGAGGCTGCGCAGACGAAGTGATACCGCGTACGATGGGCCACGCTGAATCATAGCAAGGACAGATCGGCGAGCGAGGTCATCGATGACCCGGGCTGGAGGTGAGGGCCCCTCACTGCAGGAGTGGTGGAGTGTGAGAGAAGGCACTGCTTGCTTGCAGACCATTGGTCGAACTCGAAAAGAAAAACTTCCTTAAAGCAGGAAGGGGTCGTCCCCAAAACGAGAGCCATACGGGACAGGTGGTGACTCAAGAGCACCTCATCGATGGTCTGAAACAGCAGCTTTGATGACTCATAAAACTGCACGCGACTTTTCAGGGCTGTTTATCAAAAAATCAACGACAGACTCGGAGCATTTTACGTTCGGACGAAGTGAGTCTCCTGGCCGAGTCCCATGTCGCGACGGTATTTTCGAGATCAGCAAAAGGCATTGGAATTTGTTGCCGCAAATAAATGAGCTGCTTGATTATCGATTTGATAATCGAAGAGATGAGCACGGGCGTGAGCAAATGTGGGATCTGTAACGCGAGCGTAGACTCCATTTGAAAATTGTTAAACTGTCTCGCCAACCAAAGGCCCAATTGGCAATTCTTTGAAATGCCGCCGCCTTCACCTCCTTCTCCTGCCATCATCGACCCTCGGCAACTTGAGGCCTTACCCGAAGAGGATACTACACATTGCACAAATTGCAGGAAGACTCTCGCATTCCCGTGGTACCAATGCATTTGGTGCCCCAATGTGCGGCTATGCCCTGCTTGTGTGGGTAATGCTCCACATAACCTTGAGAGACCATCTCACTATTGTCTGTAATCTCTGATCCGATGAAATCTCAATAGAATCCCCAGATTTCCGCATGAATGCACATTTCGACCATGAGCGGGCGACCCAGGCGAGGTACGCCCCGGCTCAGGCGGTTTTTGTCACGGAGCGCGACAGTACGAACCAACACTCCGCGTCTTGCGATGGTTTGTTTCTGTTCTCTTCTCCCCTCCCTGACATCGATACCCCCGCGTGCAGGGTGTCGGCGATCCCTCGCGGGAGGTCCCCGGTTCAAATGCATCGAATGCCCCGACTTCGATTTTTGTGAAGAGTCTGTCGCCCCCCGATCGGGGGGAGCCTTCGCGGTGGGTGGGGATGTCTCCTTCATCGATGGTGGTCATGCCGATGGGCGCTGGTGGCTGGTGGTGGCTGCTGGTGGGATTGGGGCGGCGCAGGTGCATCGGTCGCCGGGAGGATTCCCACCCACACATCTTCTGCACCTCCACGGGTGCCTCCCCCACGGGGAGTCTGTCTTCCCCAGTATCATCATCATCCCCGAGCCTCATCCCAGAGTCTCATCATCTCCCCCGATGGGCCATCCATCACCGGGGACAGGGACTCGGTCGCTCTTCCCGCCCAACCCAAACCGACACAGCGATGGCGACGAGGGCGAGGGCGAGGGCGAGGAGGAATGACGTCCCACGAGCCACGAGGGGCGAGTGACGAGTGACGGGGGGGAACTGCTGCCGAGGGGCGATCGACGATCGACGATCGACGAGGACCGACGAGGGACGAGGACCGACCCCACGGGCGGAGCTCCCAGGAAGATGGTTTCTTCTCTTTTCTGCTTTTCTTTTCTTTTCTTTTTTTTTTTTTGCCCACCCGCCCAGCCACCCAAGTCCCTTTCTGGGAGCCGGCGGAGGGCCCGGCCGAATCGACAACACGACACGGACAGGAAGCCCGAAGGAGGGGAAGGGGAAGGGGGTCAGGGAAGGTGTCAGGGGATGGTTACTTGGGGTCGGCGGGGCAAGCGGGTGGGTGGGCCGGGCCCGAGGGCGGGCACCGCAGGATGAGGGCCCCCCGCGGCAGGGCGTGGGTGGGCGAGTGGTCCCCGCCCCCTGCGGTAGGGGAAGAATGTGATGTTGTAGTTGTTGCCGCCGCTGCTGCTGGGGGCGAGGGCGGGGGCGGTCGGGGTCCCGCTTGGGGCCGCAGGAAGAGGCGGCGCCCGGGGGCCCGCGCAGCCGCCGGGGATGCGGATTGGGGCGTGTGGGGCAGGGGAAGGGGAAGGGGAAGGGGAAGGGGAAGGGGAGGAGGACCCGCCGTCCGGGGGGTGAGGACGAGGCGGCCCCGAATGGCCGAGAGCCGCAGGGGGCTGGCGCCGGGCTGGCTGGGCGGGGAGGGGCCAGCGGGTGCCACAGCTGCCTGATGAGGGGGGTCAGACGGCTGGGTGAGGAGGCCCGAGGCTGCCGGCTGGGTGAGAGGCGTTCCCGCACGTTGGAGCAGCGGTTGGCTGAAGGCGGCCGAGGGCAGCGGCGGGGGCGGAGCCGTGACCACGGGCTGGGGGGCGGCCGGAGGGGCCGTCATGATGGGGACTGCCGCCTGGGGGACGTCGGGGAGGGGGGTGACGGGTGGCTGGGCGGGCTGGAGCGGCGCCGTCCCTGCGGGCTGGGGGGGCGGGACTGCTGCTGCTGCCGCCGCCGCGAGGGGGAGCACGGACGGGGTCGCTACTGCCGCCGGCTGGGAGGCAGGCTGGGGTTGGGAGGGGGCCGTGGCCACGAGCACGGAGGGGGCCTGGACAAGTTGGGAGGTGGTTTCGGATCGATGCCCGGGGAGGAGGTCGAGGAGGTCTTTGGAGGGGGCCGTGGCAGCAGCGGGCTGGGGGTGGCAAGGGGACGGCGGCTGGGAGGCGGTCGGGTCGAGGGGGGGCGCGCTGCTCTCGGCAGCCCCCGCGGGAGGGCGAGCGGGACTGCAGATGCGGTGGAGCGGCTCTTGCATTTGCTGGTGCTGTGCTGGTGTTTGTGGTGGGGCAGGTTCGCGGTGCGGTGGGTCTGGTTGCGGTTGGGCCTGGGCGGGGGCCGCCCCCACCGGGGCCTGGGCGGGGCACGGGGTGGCATGGGTTGGTTGGGGTGGATTCGCGGGCCCCGACCGCCTTGCATGGAGCCGGGCCAGCAGGGCGTGCGAGCCCAGACCGCGCGGAGGCGGTTGCTGCTCGTGTTGTTGTTGCTGGTGCCCCGGCAGCGGCAGCTGCTCTTGTTGCCGGTCCGGTGCGGGCCCACCAGCCGCCGCCGGGTGCTGGGGCCCGCTCGTGGCGCAAGCGGGCCGACCATGGTCGCCGCCGCTCGGGGGGCGGCCCCCCTCCTCGGGCCCTGGGGTCGGCGCCTCCTCCCCCTCGGGGCCGGGCGGCCTGGCGGCGGGGTCGTTGGCGAGGAGGCCCATGTGCCGGTAGAAGCGGAGCACCTCGGGGGCGGCCCGGACCAGGAGCGGGTTGAAGTCGAACACCCGGAGCGTCTCCAGGCTGCGGGCCCGCGAGAGGGCCACGTAGGCCTGGCCGGGGCAGAAGACGTTGCCCAGGGAGACCTCGCACCGGTCCAGGGTCATCCCTGCAGCCCACCCAACCCAGGCAGCGGCCCCATGCGGCCCCATGCGGCCCGGCCGAGAGACGAGACGACACTCATCAGCCCGGGGGTGGCGCGGAAGGGGAACGATCGGGGTCGGGGTGGTGGAGGGCCGCGGTGGGGGGTGGCACGGGCCTTGGCACTTGTGGATGCTGAGCGACCAGGCCAGGGCAAGGGGCACCTGATAGCGGGTGGCCATGACCTGCGCGCCCGGGACGTCCGCCCCCCCGCACCCACGAGAACACCGCCCCGACAACGGAAACGGTCGGTCGGTCGGCAGTATTGGGGAGAGCTGGAGCGGCATTACGTGGAACGGCGTGGTGCACTGTGGCGGGGAGCGGGACGATGGAGGAAGTGGGGTGGGGGGGGCGATGCCGGGCGGACGGGCCTTGCCCTGGACCTCGATCGACCAGCTCGAGCTTCAGCCGGACCAGCAGCCCATTGGCGAATCGCACCACGGGCTCCGGGGCCGGCCGGGCCCCGTCAGCAGCGGCATCCGGTTGCCCCGGCGGCCGCCCTGCTGCTGAAAGACCAGCGCCCTTCGAGGGGGTCCGCCGGGGCCCGGCCGGCCCGCCCAGGGGATGAAGTCGGCGTCGTCGTTGGTCCGCTGGGGAAGGGCAGCCCCAGCGGCGCCCCTTGGAGGGGGAGGGAGGAGGGGGCGGAGGCCGAGGCCGGGGGGAGGGGAGCTGCGGAAGGGGGTGGTGGTGGGGGTGGAGCGGGGTCCGGGTGAGGCTGGAAGGGAGGGGCTGGATGGAACGGAGGGGTGGGGGGGAAGGGACGGCGGGGGGGTTGATGGCCGAGGGGAGGGCGACCAGGGGCGCCGATCCGAAGGGGATGGGGAAAGTGGCGGCGGGGGGCGCCCCAAGCGTGTTGAAGAGTGGGGGGATCGCCGGGGGAAGGGGCCCGACTCCATGCTGCTGCTGCTGTTGTTGGAGTTGTTGTTGTTGTTGTTGCTGCTGCTGCATGAAGATGGCCAGCTGCTGCAGCTCGCCCATGGAGGTCACCCGAACGACGGGGCCCCCAGGACGCAGCTGGAAGTGGGCCTCGAGGTCCATCAGGGCGGGGCCAACCATGGCCATGGGTGGGGCGGGGGCCACCGGGGCCGGGGCCGGGGCCGGGGCGGGGAGAAGGAAGGGATTTGCCGGGGCTGCCCCGGGGCCGGCGAACGGCGCACCGGGTGCAGATGCGGGCGGGGGTGGCGGCACGGGCGGCCTGCCCCAGCCGCCCTTGAGGCCCGGCCCGGGCTGGTTGCGGTTGGCGAAGAGGGAGCCCCCCGACCCCGTCCCGGCCGACCGGGTGGCCCGCCGGTCGGAGCGGCGGGTGCGCGGGCCCGGGCGGCGCCGTGGCTGCGGGACGGGCGATGGCTCGTAGTCGCCGTCCGCCTCCCCGGCCGAGCTGTCGACGTCCTCATCGTCGTCTTCCGCAGCCGCCTCATCCCCCTCATCATCATCACCAACCGCCTCCGCCTCCGTCGCTGCCTCCGCTTCATCAGCCTCCGCCTCCTCTTCTTCGCGGCCCTCCTCGGCTCCGCTCCCCTCGGAGGCGGGGCGAGCGCCCTCGGCGGCATCGCTGTCGAGGATGGTTGGGGGGCTGCGGGCCGCTGGAGGGGCTGCCGCTCCCTCGGGCCCCGCCGTGGGTGGGTGGGGGCGCAGGGACATGGTGAGGGTGGTCTGCACCATGCCGCCCCGGGGTGGCGGGGCGGCGGCCGTCTTCAGGGCGGCCCGGCGGAGGGCCCGCTTGGAGGCCGCCCGGGTCTGAGGGGCCCGCTGCTCGACCCGCGGCCGCCGGGTGCGGCTCGATTGCGGGGACGCCGCCTCGCCGCCACGGCCAGGGGACCGTGCGTGGCGCCCCAGCGCTGTGGTTGGGTCCATCTGATGCTGCTCCTGCGGGTGGTGGGGAGGCGGTGGCGGTGGCGGTGGCGGTGGCGGTGGCGGTGGCGGTGGCGGTGGCGGTGGCGGTGGCGGTGGCGGTGGCGGTGGCGGTGGCGGTGGCGGTGGCGGTGGCGGTGGCGGTGGCGGTGGCGGTGGCTTCGGGGCTTGCGGGTGGGTGGAATTGGTGGTGCTGGTGTCCTCGGGGCGCCGGCCCTGCCCCTGGCGGCTCTCCTGGCGGCGGCGCCAGTCCTCGTGGCCACGGTGCCCCTCGTCGGGCCACCGGTCATCTTCCCGGCGGCGGTCGCCCCCACGCCGCCCGTCTTCCTGCCGCCAATCGTCCCGAGGGCCACTCGTGCGGCCCGCCTCGTGCCTCCAGTCCTCGCGGCTCCCCCCCTGGCGGCCCGTCTGGCGGCCTTCCCGGCGCCGCCAATCGTCATCCTGACGGCTGCCCCGGTCCAGGGTGGGGCGGTCATCCTCCGCCCGGCTGGTCTGGGGGCCGTACTCGTCCGAGGTGTCCCCCAGGTAGATGGCCTCCCGGGAGGCTCGGAAGCCCACCACCACCCCGCGGGTCCCGTTGACCAGGCCCATGCTGGGCATGAGGTTCTTCAGCAGAAGCACCTGAGGTGAGTGCAGCCGCGGTCGTGGCGTGCGGAGTGCAAGCAGCGATGATGATCACCGCCGCGGGAGGAAGGAGGCAGAGCAGAGAAAGGAGGATGATTATGCCCGGCGCCATGATGGGAATTCACGCTCTGGGACCACCCGCGAGGGCTCCGGTTCATGGGGCCCGGTTTGACGTCATGTTTTGGTGCATATGGCCCCAGAGACCTCCTGGTAGGCCCCACCGAGACCCATCACTTTTCGGCATGCTGTCCGAACAGGGCGCTGCTCCCCCACTCGACTCGGCCCCTTTGGCCCTTCCTCGCCCACGCTTCATGTGGTGATTGGTCTTCGCGCCCTTGCGGTTGTGGTGGGGTGCGAGCGGGGGTGCGAGCGGGGGTGCGAGCGGGGGCGCGGCGGGGGCGCGGCGGGGGCGCGGCTGGGCGGACCTGGGCGCCCTCCTTGAGGTCGATGGTGCTCCGGGCGAGGCAGCTCTTGTCCAGCTGCTCCAGGAAGGGCGATCGGCCCGAGTCGATTGCCTGGGAGGACGTCCCAGGGGGCATTGGGGCCAGGGCGGTGGAGCGGGCGGGAGAGCGGGCGGAAGTGGTGGAGCGGGCGGTGGAGCGGGCGGGAGAGCTGATGGGGAAGCGAGGGAGAGGTGGCATGGGGTGGATGCAGGCCGGACCACGTAAGTGGTGGCGGCGCCGGGGAGGGCCTTGAGCTTGGCGGCATTCTGCGGGTTGGTCCCGGTCGGGAGGCCGGCAGGGAAAAGGAGGGCAGCGCACGGGTGAGTGTCCGTCGAGTGGGTGCGGGTGCGGGTGCGGGTGCGGGTGCGGGTGCGGGTGCGGGTGCGGGTGCGGGTGCGGGTGCGGGTGCGGGGGCAGACCTCGGCCTCGACGTCGATGTTAAGCGGGTAGAGCCGCGTGGGCGCGATCCCTGCCCCACCACATGCACGGAGGAGGAGGGGGTGCGCGGACAGGAGCCCAGAGTCGGGTGAGGAGAAGTCAGAGGAGAAGAGTCGTCGGAGTCGGAGTCGGAGGGATGGGATAATGGGATCGGGGCGGACCGTCATCGGGGAAGGTCGTCGCACGGAGCTGCGTCAGCCGTGCGGCCGTGGGGCGCGAGCAGAGGCCCACCCGGAGCTCGTTGAGCATGTCCGTGAACTCGGAGGCCGTCTGCCGGTAGATCCGCCTGGGGGGGGGGGGGGGGGGGACGACCCCGTCGTCGCCAAGGAGGAGGGAGGGAGGGAGGGAGGGAGGGAGGAAAGGACGGACCGGAGCTCGATGGAGACCTCGAAGACCCGCTCCCAAGACTGGGCTCGGAAGGCGAACTCGGCGTGGTCTTCGTCACCCCGCTTGGAGACTGGGGGCAACTGAAGAAAGTCGCCGACGGCGACGACCTGGATGCCGCCGAAGGGCAGCGGGCAGTGGCGCACCGCCCGGGCGATGGTCTCGATCTTGTCGAAGAGCGCGGCCGAGATCTACATGTCAGGGGGGTTCGCAGGTGTGTCGTGGCGCAGTAATTGAACAAACCATGGAGATCTCGTCGATCACAAGGACCCGCGTCTCGGTCCACCTCTTCCGGGGGCTCTTCTGCGAGGCCATACCGATCAGCTTGCCCATGTCGCCCGACCCGAGACCGATCCCCGCCCAGGCATGCAAGGTGGTTCCACCAATCGCCACTGACCAAACAACAGGTGAGCGTGCGCAAGACGGACCGCCACAGACCGGCAGCGATTCCGGTACTCGCGGTAATCGCAACCTCCGCGTCCTACGGGAAGAGTCCAACCACCGAAATCGATGGTGAAGCACACAGACAGCTCCGAAAGCTTCGATGATTCGGGACAAGAGAAAACTTTTCCCGGTGCCCGCACCACCAGTGATGAAGATGCTTTTCCTCTGGTTGACGACCAGATCGAAAGCGTGGGCCTGGTCACCCTCGAGGGCCACCTTCGTGGCTTCAGGGGGGGCATGGGGTGGCTTTTCTTCGAAAATTGGGGCGTCCATCATCTCTTTGAAAGACACCCCTGCATTCCCCAAAGGGTGCGACCCGAATGCCGGGCTCCGACAGACGGTGGTCCTCTGCAGGCGGGGATTGCGCGGCGGAGGTTTTTGGTTTTTTCCCCAGCGATGCGAGAAGGCCTTCGTTGGAGGAGAAACCCCAACGCGCCAAGGATCCCTCTGTGCTTCCTTCCGATTTTGGCGAAAATGCGATGAGTTTTTCAATGAAAACGGGAGGGAGGTTGGGAAAGGAGAGGAGCAAGGAGAGAAAAGGGGAATGGGGAGAATGGGTGCCATGATCATCTTCTGTTGTGGCGCTTCTTCCGATGGGACTTGCCGCCGCGCGGCTCGTTGGGGTTTCTCCTCCCGTAGCCGATCTGCACCTCGGTCGAGGTCTGACGGGGCCCGCCGCCGAACTCAAAGACCCCGTCATCGTCCCCGGTCTTCTTGCGGTTCTTGCGGGCAATCCGCTGGCGCTCGATATAGACGTCCTCGCGGAGGATCAGATCGGTGTTATGCCGACCGCCCTTGGGGGCCGGGATGTTGAACTACAGGCGGGCGAAGATCGAAGATGGTGAGGAGGAGGGGGCGGGAGATGCCGGGCCGGCAGACCTGGGTGCCGCGAAGGCTGGGGAGGGTGCGGGGCCGCCCAACCAGGACCTTGCCGTCCTCCGTGACCCGGTAGCCGACCTTCCGCAGGCCAGGCAGACCACAGTTGGGGCAGAATTTGCGGGCGGGGTCCTTGCACGCCCTGGGAGATGACGCGGAGAAAATGGCGACGTGGTAGGTGAACATGGGGCAGATGTGGCGGGAGGGGGGTGGTATGAGTGGGAGGGGGTAGAGAGGGTGATGTGAGGGACAGCCGGGTCAGAGACAAGGGGCGACGCCAAAGCGGGGAGGCCGCAGACTGGAAGCAGCCGTCGCAGCGGAGCACAAAGTGGCGAAGGGAGGTGATCGCCTTGCCCTGGTTGGACAGCAGCCGCAGCCCAATCTGCAAGGCGACGTTCTGGCCGACCCAAACGAAGCGCACGCGCCAAGAAAGACAGGCCGATGAGCGAGCGAGCCAGCAGGGGGTGTCTGCGGACCTGGACCGCAAAGTCGGTCGTCATCAGGGCGACGGGGGGCGTCACGGCAGGGATGTGCGTGGTGGCCTGGGTGCCCTTCTTGTGCAGGTGGATATTGTCCGGGGTAATCCCTGCGATGCGGAAAACGGCGAAGGGGCGTCGGATCGGCCTGGAGGGCAGCAGGGAACAGACATCCATCATCATCGTCGTCGTCCGCGTCGCACGTGGGAGCCATCCCGACATTGAGGATGCGGCTCTTGCCGATCTGGCGGGGCACAGCGGCCATTGGGGCGGCTGCGACAGGTGCAGGTGCAGGTGCAGGTGCAGGTGCAGGTGCTGCGGGTGCTGCGGGTGCTGCGGGTGCTGCGGGTGCTGCGGGTGCTGCGGGTGCTGCGGGTGCTGCGGGTGCGGGTGCCGCGGGTGCGGGTGCGGGTGCCGCGGGTGCGGGTGCCGATGTCGGGCGAGACCATCGGGCCGACGCATCGGCGGGGAGTTCGTCGAAAAGCTGGCCACGGACTGCGCCGGAGAAAAAAGGGTCAGTGAGCGAATGCATGGGGCACCGACATTCTGGGGCCAGTCCGAAGAAATCATCGAGAGAACAAAGTGGGGCCATAGTTTGGGCAAATGGAGGCGTGCCGGCCAGTGGTTTCAAGCCGCCACCAAGCTGAAGGGGCAGTGAACTTCGAATGAATGTTATGCAAGGACAGACAGCAGGCGGATTGACCCGGAGATTTTTCAATCCATTTGTCTCCTTTTCCAACATCCAAGCAAGTGCGATAATCTGGAGATCGACAGCCGAGAGAGTGGCGAAGTCTCCAGTTTTCTTCGCGAAAGCAATGACTGTGACAACAGGTAGGTCTTGGAAGTGTCCTTGTAGGTTCACACAGACCGGCTTTCTTTGCTTCGTCTGATGGGGAACGGATTTTGAGTGGAAGTCGAGCCAACTTCGCGCGGGACTCGGCATCACGGATTTCATTGACCACCCCATCGATTGTGAAAAGGTCCCAGTCGAAGAACCGGTCATATTGGAAGTAGGAGATAATAGCACCACTGTCAAGGACGAGCTGCCTTTTGGGGCCCGTCTGTGCGGGAAGGGCTCCTGATGGTTCCATCTCGCCGGTTCGGTCGGATTTTTTGACATGTCGGGATCTTTGACAAGACGAGATCTTACAAACCGAAAAAACTGTCGCAGAAAATAATGATAAAGGAATCGCTCGATTATCGTTTCCTCTTGACGGTGCTCGGCGGTCCTGTGAGAGATGGTTGACCCCCAAAGACCGGGCGTGCATTGCTATGTGTGCTTGTGGCGCAAGCGCAGGCGGGGCATGACGGGGGTGTCTGGAGGGGAGCTGTGCGAGAGAGGGGTGTCCGGAGGGATTCGGCGTGTCGTCCAGGGGCGCTGGAGGAGACCGGTTGGGTATGCGTGGAGAGGGGGAGGGGCTGTTGGGGTGGCTGAGATTTTCGCGAGTTGGGCGACAGGGAACATCTCCATGGGGGCCGGCTTTCGATCGGAGATGGAGCACGGCCCCTTCGGCCCGCGGGATGGTGGTGGGCGGCCTCCTCTTGGCAAGAGGACGGGGCCTGCGGGTGGCAGACGGCCGTTTGCGGGGTGGTCTGCTGCTTCTCCCTGGGCGAGAGCGGCGTCTGGGGCACGCCCTGGGGGGGCATGGCGGCCTCCTTGGCGCTTGCCCAGTCGTCATCGAGTCCCCCGTCGCCCGGTTCCGTTGTCCCTCCTGGGGGCAGGGGCGGGGGCGGGGGCGAGGCGGCGCCGCTGCTGCCCCGGATGGCTCGCTGGAGCTTCTCGAACTGGGCGTTCCAGCCGGCCACCAGGCTCCGGCGCTCCTCGGCCCAGGCGCCCGCCTCGCGCGCGTGCTCCCCTACCGCAGCAGAGAGAGCGTCCCGGGCCCCTGCGAGTTGTTGGGCCTGCGTTGTGTGTGTGTGTGGAAGAGGGGAGGGATGTCATTCGAGCAACTCAGGCGCAGTGAAAGGGACGTGGGGAGTGGCCGATGGGAAAACGGGGCCGACCAGCTCCTGAGATGCGGACTGCTGGCCGCGCAGGTCGGCCGTCAGGCGCTCGATGAGGGCCTGTGCTCGGACCAGGTCCTGCTGCGACCCATGCCGCCCCATCCATCGCCCCCGGGGTGGGCGGGGGTCAGCGGGGGTGGTGGGGGAGGGATCAGGGAAGGAGCAGCGGCACCCCGTGGGTCGGGATGGAGGTGCTGGCGATGGGGAGGGCATGCCATGGCGACCTCGCTGCTCGGCTGTTGCTGGGCCCCTCGGGCGTCGACCGGGGGCAGAGCGGAGGCTGGGGCTGCTTCCCCCTCGACGGGCAGGCTGCATTCCGTCACCAGGGGCAAGGGCGTCTCCGAAAGGCGGCGCGGCTGCGAGGGCAGGGCGGCTGGGGCGATGGCGGGGGCGGGGGCGGGTGTGGCCAGAGGCGATGAAGCCGACTCGGGGGCGGACTGGCAGGGGGCCACCGCCCCGGCCGAGTCTGCGGTGGCCTGCTGGGGTCCTGCCGACGGGCCGCCGCCCCGGGGGAGGAGCCGCTCCGAGGCGGCGCCCCGGGCGGTGGGCAGCGGGCCCGAGGCGGCCGGGCCGGGCGGCAGAGGGGTTGAGGTGGGGCCGGGGGGGAACTGGGGGCTGGTGAGGGGCGTGGGCGGGCATGCTGGCGTCCCCGCGGGGCGAAGGGCTCCGTCGCGCGAGGCGGCGGGGGTGGGGGTGGGGGTGGCAGCGGGGTTGATTGCGAATGGGAGGGAGGATGGGAGAGCGGAAGATGACTGGTGGGGCGCCGCCGGATGGGCGGGGGCGGCAGCGCTGTGCCCGTGGGGCCGCTGGAGCAGCTCGAGCCGGGTCAGGATGGGCGTGAAGTGGCGCGCCAGGGGCGAGGCGGGCCGCATGGCGGTCAACAGGGGCGTGGGCGCAGCGGCCGGGGGGGTGGCCAGCGGGACGAGGGGGAAGAGACCTCCGCCAGAGAACACCGGCCCGGCCGCCGCCGCCCCACCCCCACCGACGGGGGCCTGAGCCGGGGTGCCGGCCGCAGGGGCGGGGGTGCTGCCGGGGGCGGGGGTGGGCGGGTAGGGCAGGGCCGGCTGGGCGGCCAGGAGGGGCGTGTCGGCCGTGACCAGCAGGATGCCGCCTTGCTGCTGGCCGGGCGGTGGGCCGGCGGGGCGGCTGCGGGGGGGCATGGGGCTGGTGAAGGGCGTCCGCGGCGGGAAGGAACTCGTCTGGTTGACGGCTTGCTGCTGCTGCTGCTGGTGGTGGTGTTGGCGGGGCTGCTGGATCCCGGTGGCGGATGGCGGCGGGGCCATGGAGAGTGAGCCGGGCCCCTCGGGTGGGTAGGTGGCGAGGGGCGGGGGCGGGGGCGGGGGCGGGGCCGGCTCGACGGCTCCACGCGAGAGGCGCTCCAACGCCCATTCGGCCTGCCAGAAGCGGACCGGAGGGCGTGAGAATGCAGTGGAGGTGCAGTGCGGAGGGAGGGGAGGAGGAGAGTGAGCGGGACCTTGAGGCGCTCCAGCTGTGCGTCCAGCCGCCTCCGCTCGGCCTCGGCCTCGTTCAGGCGCCGAAGCGAATCCCGGCCCAACCTGCAGAGAACCGAGGAGCGAGAAGAAGGGCTGCCCATGAAAGGTGGGGGGGCGGAACGCAGGGGTCGGGGAGGGAGCGGAAGTGGCGGGGTGGCGGACTGCTCCTTGGCGGCCTCGAGGCGGGCCGGCCAGGCCTCCAGCTCGGCCCGGGTCCCCTGCAGGTCGGCCAGCAGGACGATGCGCTCCTGCTGCAGGTCGGCCAGGCGCTCCTCCAGCCCCCTGCCGGGGCAGCAGCAGGACAAGCAACCAAGCCCATCAGGACGGGAAGGCTCGGGCGGGCGGGCGGGCGGGCGGGCGGGCGGGCGGGCGGGCGGGCGGGCGGGCGGGCGGGCGGGCGGGCGGGCGGACCGGTTCGTTTGTTCGAGTCGGGCTACCTCGGGGCTTTGAGAGATTTCCGCTGGCCGAGGAATTTGAACGGGAGTCTGGGCTGCGTCCTGGGAAGAAGGTGCAACGAAGGCCACGACAACAACGGGCACGAACCTTGGCGCTCAGTAATGCCTGCAGATCCCGGACCTGGGCTTCGAGTTCAAGGATGTGGTCTCCCCCTTGGGAATGGCTCACCTCCGATAAATTTGTCTCGAGATCTTTCATTTTTTGGTCGCGTTCGACGAGAGTTTTCGTCAGGGCATCGTTGGCCTGCTGGAGGGTGTCCATTTGGGCCTTAATCTCGGCAATTTCGTCGACAAGCTGTCTGTTGTGAAGAATAATTTTTGTTGGATGGCACACAAACCTTCTGCTTCGAAATTGTAATTGTGCGAACTTCATCACACATGAGTTGTTGTGTTTCTTCATAGAAAGTTTGCTGATCTTGGAGCAGTTCTAAGAGCTGCTCCTTCGATAGCCCATTTGGATCCAGCGACTGGAGCATGGACCCAAAACAAATTTTGGAAAAGGGATTTGAAAAGGAGACTAGTAGGTTTTTCCGGGGTCACTCTTCCGCAAGAGGGAAAAGCATTTCAATCATGCAAGCAGTTGCCACTATTGAAAAGCAGGCCGAGGCCTCCGAGCAGAAGATTGCCGAATTGGATCAGGTTTGACAATATCTTGGGGACCATGGACGAACTTATCTTTATCGTGGTTTTCCTCTCCCGGCCTTCAGAGGCTGTCTCAGGTTGAGACTCTGATTTCCGGCGCCGGTGGTGCGGATGAAATTCGCAAATATAAGCAGACCATGCTTGAGAAGCTTCGCGGTCTGCGCTGCACACGCTTTTTGCTCTTTTCACACGTGCGCACGACACCCTGCAGATCTCCGAATCACGATTGGCGCCGACAACCGCAAGGCTACTGCCCTTGAGCAGAGCCTGAAGCAGGTTTGTTCCCCGATTCCTGCTTTCCTCCTCATGCCACCATCATCGATCGCCTCTATCGCCCAGCTCACTGAGGAGAACGAACGCCTCAAGGGCGAGAACAAGGCTCTTCACTACCAGGTGAAGGTTTGCAGAGGTTTTTGTTGCTCGATTGACCTCTCTCCCCTCGCAGACCCTGGTCCGGAGCCTGAACGAGGAGGAGGCCAAGGTGGCCCAGCTCTCCCACCACTAAAAGTGAGGACCGAGCGGCTTGGCGGCGGCAGAAAAGATCGAGGGAAAGAGAGGGATGGTTGATTGGGCCACGCGGTCTCTTGTTGTTGGCGCTCACCGTTTGACGGCACTGGGCTTGGCGGGCGACTTTGGGGGCGGGGTCCCCTGCGGAGCCGGTGGGGGGGTCCGCCGCTGGGGGGAGGCCGTCCTGGGCGGGGTCCGCCGCTGGGGGGAGGCGGACTGGCTGCCGGGGCTGAAAGGCCGGGGCAGGGTCTCCTCGGAGATGTTGGCCGAGGGGGCCTCGAGGGGCGGCACCGGGATGCGCAGCTGGAAGACCGAGCCCACCCCCGGGGTCGTGTAGATGGTGAACGTGCCCCGGAAATGCCTGGTTGGGGGTCGGGAGGAAACCATGAGAAGGCAAAGCCCGCAGGAAGAGGAAATGCGGACCTCGTGAAGTAGTAGGCCTCTGCCGGGCGTCCCAAAAAAAAAAAATCGAACAAAACGTGAGGAATGTTGCTGGGGAAGGGCGGGCGTGGCCACAGACTGGTCGGCCAAAGCCGCCGCCCATCTGGCGCCGGTGGATGGCGTTCGAGCCTGGAGAAAACGGGGGCGCCCGTCAGGGAACCGACATGAGCGGGCGGGGGCAGACCGCGGACGCCGAACTGGATGATATGCTCCACCTCGGAGGCTCGATCCCAAAACCTGCGTCCCTCCACCTGGGGGGGCAAGGAGGGCTGAAGGTGCGGGAAGGGACCAGAGGGGCGGGGGCCGCAGACTTGGATGGTCAGCCACTGGCCATCGTTCCGAAGGAGCCGCATGAATGGTGGTCCCCGGGAAGCTGTACTTTCGCGCGTTCTGCCACCGGGGGGGGGGGGGGGGGGGGGGGGGGGGGGGGGGGCAGTCGGTCGAGGGGTGTGAAGAGGCATCCGGGCCCAGACCAGGATGAGGTCGCGGAAGCAGTCCTGCATGACCGGGGGCAGGCGGATCGTGTCCGGGGTCTGCCCGTCGAACTCCAGCAGGACCAGGTGGTCGGAGGGGGTCGCCTGGGCCGGGTCGAAGACCACCCGCGAGATGGTGTTGGTGTTGTACCCAATGGCCGACAGGGTCTGCTCGACGTTGGCCTGGTGCACGTCCGGAGAAGGGGAAAACCACCACCGCCCAACACCAACACCAACACCAATATGAGAAGACGCGGAATCAGGTGAGGAGGAGCTGACCCTTATCGTGTCCTTCCGGAATGCCACCCATGCCTCTGTGGACCACAAATATGAGTCCTCTTGACAAGAAAGAAGAGCCATGGAGATGGACCGGCAGGCAGAAGGACCCGCTGTAGAAGCTCGCCAGCGCGAAGCTCGAAAATGGGGACAACCCAGTTTTCCAGTGTGGAGAGGGTCTTTGTAAACTTGGCATAGAGAGACTGTTTTTGAACAACAAGGATCAGAATGCAGTGACATTCGAAAGGGTTTGACCTTGGCAACGAAGTCTTGGGGATCAATCAGAGAAGGGTCGAAGAGGTGCCGTACCATTTCAACTTCAAGCTTGAAATCTTCACAAAATCTGGGCAACCGTCGCAATATCTGGAACATTTGTTGAGGCGTGGCCAGACTGCGGCCTACCAGAGCACAAAACTCGAGAGAACGTTGGAAGAAGGGTTCAGAGTGGTTGTTAAGACTAAAAAATATACAGGAATGTTTCTCCTTATGATGAAATGTCTGCAGACCAAACGCGAACAATCCCAATCAGCTCCTGGAGAACATTCAACAGATTCACGACTGAATGAAAAATCAAACGACTCTTCTCCTCATCTGTCAGCCGAAGTTGTACATCAATTTGATACGCTGTGAGCTGCTCCAAATTGGCCGGCGGTCGAGGCTCGACCATGAGAGGAGTTGCTGCGAACAGATAAAATCACCCCTCAGGTGAGAGTTGCTGATTTGAAAGAATTGAATTTCAGTCACAACAGCCTGCTGGAAGACGAGCCTGTGGTCGACTCGACAATCATCGACTCGGTGGTTTCCGCGTTTTATGGAGTTTTGATTGTTTTAGCCATTGGAGTCCTCCTGAAGACTTGCTGTTGTACAAAAAAGCGGAGAGGGGAACTCCGCAAGTCTTCTCGTCTCACGATGCAGAACTTCTTAATTGTACTGATCATTGTGGTGTCAGCTTTACGCTTGTGGGATTTCATTATCCGCGCGGTGCATGCCGCAGATGCTGGTTTGCATGCCTTGTCTCGCCTTCCTCCACTCCTTCCTTCCTCCGCGCAGAGCCAGCCTTCCTTATCTTTATTCATGGGTTTGTTGAAGTGCCTTTCGTCGAAGGCTTCCATCCCACCACGTTGTTGCCGACCCTCGCAGGAGCTTCTCAGCCAACATTTACTACGCCGCGTATAGGTTTGCGGTGGGCTTGGGGGGGACGCCAAACACGCGCCCTCATTTTCCACGCACTGTGACCCGTGCAGCTTCCTGATCTACCTGTGGGCGCAGTTCTACTTCTTCCTCGCCTCCCCCGACGTCGCCACCGGGCATCGACGCACCCGCTGGGTGATCTGGACCCTGGTCGCCTTCAACGTGATCCAGGACGTCACCACCATCATGGTGGTCGTCACCTTTTATGTCCGTCCGGACCCACCACAACAATGGTGCCCCCAAGCGATCCTCGCCACCCACCCACCCACCCACCCTCTCTCCCTCTCTGTGCTCACGGCAGGTGGATGCCTTCTCCGAAGAAGCATACGAGTTCTGCCAGAACCTCGACCACTGTCCGCGCCTCTGCCCACTTGCTTCACGCTAGCCTCCACCCACCGCGTCGGTGTCTTGATCTGTTCAAGACCCCCCCCATCCCCACCATCCCCACCATCCCCCATCCCCCATCCCCCAGACACGTACGCGGCGGCCTGCTGGCTGGCCGGGGTGTTGCACCTGCTCTTCCCGATCCTGCTGATCAGGCGGCGCAAGGCGGTCTTCGACCACCTGACGATCCTCTCGGGGGGCCTCTCCGTCCCCGCGGGCGAGCCCTCCCACACCTCGGCCTCCACCTCGCCCGACGGCCACGGCTCAGACCACAACCGGGCGCCCGCCGCGCAGCCCCTCCGAGAACTGGAGCCCCCGGCCAAGGCGGCCCTGCTGGAGCAGTCCCCAGAGGAGGCGGCCCCCGGGGAGGACGAGACGGGCTGGGAGAGGGCAGCCCTGGTGGTCCACCCCCAGGAGCACCTCCCAACGGCCGCCGCCTCAGCCACACTCCCGGGCCCCGCCGCCGCCGCCGCAGCTCAGGCAGAGGAGGGTCTCGCGGACGGGGGCGGGTCCTTCTACATGGAGAGCGGATCCTTCGCCATGGACGGGCCCATCGCCCCCCCGCCCCCTGGGCAGCCCGCCGCTGCCCCCACCCGCTCCCCCCGGCGCAGCGTGGCCACCCTGAGCGGGGTGCCCCTCCGCCCCAAGAGGAAGCCCCGGTTCACATTCAGCCTCAAGGTCCCGCGCCACCGCCCTCCCGCCACCGCCATCATCATCACCCACCGACCAATTTGGGGTGGCCTGCGTTCTCATCCCCCCCCCCCACACACACACACACACACACACTGCACGAACGCAGATTCTGTTGTGTTCGGGTGTGTGTGCGATCTCCTTCATGACGCGGGGGATCATGCTGGTCGTGATGCGCTTCGTGATCAGCGAGCTCCTCGTGGCCTGCTACCAGCTCGTGGCCGAGGTCCGGCCTTGATGCCCAAAAAAGATGGAGGAATGACACCGCAAGAAGTCGACACAGTACACAGGGAAGCGCCATGGTCAAGCAGTGTTGTCGCGAAAAAAAAAGACAAGGGGCAATAGGGCATATTATGACACAGACAGACAGGCAGCACAGGCAGCACAGGCAGCACAGGCAGGCTGACAGACAGACAGCACAGACAATAGACAGGACAGACAGGCCACAGATCCACGTGACCGGCCGTCGCTCACCAGCCGCTCCCTTTCTCTGGCCTGGGCAGGTGACCCCGTCGACGTTCATGCTGCTGGTCTTCTCGGTGACCAACTTCCAGGCCATCTGAGTGCCCCCCCAGCCCGCCGCCCCATCCCCCCAGGGCGGGTAGGGAGGTCCATTCCGTGCGCCGTGCTCGCCGTCTGTGCGCCGTGTCGTTCGGGTGCGCCGCCGGGCTCAGTGTTGATCTCTGTACCACCATTTGTGAATGCCGCCCATCACCTCACTCTTTCTTCACTCCCCCTCCCGTTTTGTTGTTTCTTTCCTCCCCCTCCCCCTTGTTCCTCCCCTTGTTCCTCCCCTTGTTCCTCCCCCTTGTTCCTCCCCGTTTTGTTCCCCATCCTCCCCAATTTTTGTGCATTCGACCGTTCCGTCTGCCCCCCTTGACTCGACTTGAGCTGTTCGGTCCCATTCGTCGCCCCCCCCCCCCGATCGCATGCCCCTCTCGGGCCCCAGAAAGGAATGCGGGGACCGAATAATAAATGGGGGGGCTCTATTCCCGCCATCCCGGCCAGCGCTCACTGCTGGGCGACACGGGGGGAGTCTGCGGAGGCGGCCTGCACCATGGGGGTGCCGGGGGCGCCGGGGAGGAAGGAGGAGCCCATGGGGGCCGGCGAGTGGGTCTCGCGGGCCGTGGGCAGGGCCGGGGGTGGGGAGGCGGCCGGCCAAAAGGAGCCGCCGACCGAGAGGGCGATGTGGGGGAACATCGACTGCAGCGTCGAGATGGCCGCGGCCGTGGTGGGGGGCGGGGGCGAGGCCCGCAGCGGGGGCTGCTGCTGTCGGATGGGCGGGGGCGTCTGCTGGAGGACCGGGGCGGGGGCGGCGGGCCGATGGGTGGCCTCCAGCTGGGCCTCGACCTCGTCCAGGAAGACCTCGATCCCCTTCAGGTCGGGCGGGTCCTGGGCCCAGGCCTGGCCCGCGCCCCCGGGGCCGGCCTGCTGCTGCTGCTGTTGCTGCTGCTGCTGCTGCGGGCCCGGCTGGGGCTGGAGCTGGGGTTGGCGGGAATCCTGAGGCTGAGGCGCGCCGGCGGCCATCACGGGCGGACTGAAAAGCCCCATCGAGGCCCCCCAGACCCCGTCCATGCCCCACGAGGGCGCGGGGGGCATGGGCGGGAAGAGGGGGTACGGCGGCGGCGGCATGAAGTGCATGGGGGGCGGGGCCGGGTAGAGGGGCGGGAAGGAGAAGAAGGAGTTCGTCGGGGCGAACGGGTCGCCATTCTCGAAAAGAGAGCCCTGGGGCATGGCCGCCTGCTGGCCGGCCGGCGCGGGAACGGGAGCAGGGACGGGGGTGATGGGGGCGGGGGCGGACTGAGGGAGGGGTCCGGCCTGGAGCTGGCCGGGAGCGGGCAGCTGTTGGGTGGCGGCGGCTGGTCGGACCAGCCCCGGGGGTGGCCGCGATGGCGAGGGCGGGGGTGAGCCTGCCGGCTTGCTGGGAGCGAGGCCAGGCGGGGGGCTCACCGAGGGCTGCGGGCCTTTCTGGGCCGCCGCAGCACGAGGGGGGGCGCTCTTGACGGGAGGAGCCGGCGCTGCGGGTGCCTCGCCGGAGGGGGCGGCGGCAGGGACGGGGAAGCCGGGGCGGGGCGGGAGCAGCAGCAGCGGCCGCCTTGCCGCGAGAGGACTTCGATCGGCCCACCGGAGCCGGGGCGGCAGGAGCAGGGGTAGGGGCAGGCGCAGCAGGGGCGGGAGGAGGGGAGGGAGATTGGCTCGGGGCTGGAGGAGCGGCTGGCTTGGGCGGGGGTCCGGAAGACTTGCCTTTGGCAGGGGCCGGCGAGACGGTGGGTGCGGGTTGCGGTGGTGATGGCCGGGCCGCTTTGCCCCGGCCTCCTTTGGCAGGATTTGGGCTTGCCTGGGGAGAGGCCGCAAGAGACGGCAACTGGGATGGGGCGGGGGTGGAGACAGGAGCGGGGGCGGGGGCGGGGGCGGGGGCGGGGGCGGATGGGGGGAGAGGTGGCCTCGACGGGACGGGAAGGGGAAGAGGGAGCGATAGTGGCACCTCCGAAGAAGCGGCACGGCGGAGGGGAACCGAAGGAGAAGGAGGAGGGGACGGCGATGGGGTTGGGCGCGCTGAGGCACGGGGCTTCGATGCCCTGCAAAAAATCCACCCAGAAAACGAGGCGTCACCCCAAAACAATATGGATGAGGGAGGAAAGGGCCGGACAGGGGGGAGGAGAGGGGGACGGGCGGACCAGGAGGCTGTGGGTGGCAATGCGCCGCCCGGAGGGGGCGTGGGGCGCCGCCCCGACACGGAGGACGAGGCCGACTCGGCCGAGGGGGAGCGGGCACCTCCTCGTGGCGGGTTCATGCCCGAGACCGAGCGGGCCACGACCAAAACCCCTTCCGTCGGTCGGGCCGGGGGTTTCCATGGATTCTGGTGGTGGCATTTCGGGACATGGACAGGGTGAGCGCCCTCGTCTCCGGGGGAAGGTCAGCCGGACCTGATTTTGCGACCGCGACACGTGCTGGCCCACCGCACCCGGAGCAGGGGGTGGGGGAGAGGGCGATGGCGGGGGTGAGGGCGACGAGGAGGGACGTGGGCCGCTGCTGGCGCTGGGCATGGAGATCGACCGGGTCATGGGCCGGGGGGCACCCGGGGCCGGAATGGCATGCGCTGCCAAAAATCCCCTACGCGGACGGCCAGATCATCAGGTCAGATCGTGCGAGGCGGCGAACGCGAGCGCACACAAACCGCGAAGCAAGGTCCTCCTTGGTGAACGAATCGGTCTCGGGACCAAGCTCGTGGAGATACATGCAGTCCTTCTTGGGACACTGGCGCCCCTGGAGGTAGTAACTACAGTACTTCGTCGTCCCGAAGGAGGCTCTGCAGTGATGGCGAGGGCGGGGTGGGGTGAGAGAGGGTGGGGGGCGGGATAATGCCCGGACTTAAGCGTTTTCCCCTCGATGGAAATCAAATTCATGGCTTCGATTGCCCTGACCGCATCATGTTGGTGCTCGAAGGTCACATAGGCCCCAACGCTCGGGTTGGGGGCCGAGGAGTGGATGAGGTTCTTGCTGTTCACGACCAGCTTCACGATGGGGCCGAAGCGACCAAAATATTCGGGGCTCCGAAGAATCTGTGGGGAACGAGATCGAGACGCCATCCGAGCATCGCGGAATGGATGAAGTCTTGTGTGTGCGGAGATCGCAGACCTCCTCACGCGCGATGGAGGGAGGGAGTCCGATCACATACACAAGGTTCCTTTGAAGGACCCTCATTTTTGCCAGATGTTTCCTGGATGCGATCACACTCGCTTTGCTCTTGCCATGCCGCTCTTTGAGTTTCTTCTCTGCACGTTCCTTCTGGACACTGGTCGGGATGTGCCGGTGAGTCCCAGGTCGGGCGGGTTGAAGGGGGAGGGAGGCCAACGTGGGGATAAAGGTGGTCATGAATGGGAGCGAGAAAGGGACGCATGGTGGGGACGGACGCTTCCGGGTCAGGGGGAGTAAATTGCACCCGTGCGAGATCGTACGGCGTTCTACAATTTGGGCACCTAAACTTCGTTTCTGTGGTACTTTCCTCTTTTAATTTATTGAAGCAAAAGAGACATATCTATTGGTGGTGGGATGAGTCAAATCGATGTGGCGTTTGATGGCGACGGAGGGCAGACTTGAAAGCCGCATTCGCAAGGTTTAAACGCCAAATCCCCCAAGTCCATAGGTTGACAGCAGAGAGGGCACAGGTTGTCTTCCTCCAAGAGACTATCATCATCATCGTCAGACAGCATGATTTTTTCGATGGTCGGTTTGGCACGGGTCCGCGAGGCTAATGCTCCAGCCGAAGAGAACGACGTACGTTCTAGTTGCCGTCACCAGGAGACCCTGAACAAGTAGACGGGACAGGACCGTGACGATGAATGTTATTTTGGGGCTGGAGGAGAAAGGCAAATACAAGAAGGCACCCGATGCGTTCTCGGGCATTCGGACACACAAAATATTTTCAAAAGATTGTTCCATAAAAGTTTGGACGAACGACATAGCTGATGTACTTCTGGGAGGGCCCGAAAGCCTTGTCCATGTCATTGCAGATATCGCAATCACTCCGGAAGTAGTAATAAAGCCAGGACAATAGGAGGCCCTAGACAAAAGGAAATCGCTCGTGAGGATTGTCTGGGGAGAAGGGAAAGAGACAGACGAGGATGGCCCATTGCCAAGAGAGAACCTCGTGGGATAGCCATTCGAGTGACGGACAGTAAAGGACCCAGAATTGGAAGTAAAAAATGTACCCCGAATAGGCGGCCGAGAGCAAAAACAAAGGAAGGGTGGTGCTGAGAATGCTCCCGATAAACCGTGCCGAGTTGAAGGCTGCACAGAGGAAGGAGAGTCGCGGGGGAATGACGACGCAGAGGAAGGGATTTAAGGATATCAGGAGGAGGAATCCGCCCCCCCCCCCCCAGCAGCAGCAGCAGCAGCATGACAGACCTGCAACATCGTGCAAGTCGACCAAGGGGTGAGCCCGGGCGCGCTTGAAGCAGGCGCCCCGGAGCCTGAAGGAGAGCATGGTCAGCCCAGCGGCCGGGCCCAGCAGGAGGAGGGCCACCCCGGGCGAGCTGAGCAGCAGCTGGGGCATGAGCGAGAACAGGAAGACCAGCGGCTTCCAGTCCTCGACCGGCGAGGGGTCCCGCCGCTCGACCAGGCCCAGCAGCAGGTCCACAAAGCCGTGGGGCGTCAGGGCGCGCCCGAGGGCACGGCAGAGGGCACGGCAGTCCCCCGGGTGGCAGCGGCGGCGGCAGCGGCAGCACTTGGTCTTCTCGGCGGCCGCCGGGGTGTCGTCGCCGCCCCTCTGGGGGGCCGAGGAGACCGCCAGCTCGGCCTGCTCCTCCTCGGTGGCCGGGTGGTCCTCGTCGTCGCCCAGTGCGGGGGCCGAAGCAGAGGCGGCTGCTGGGGCCATCACGGCCTCGGTGGGGTTGGTCGACAAGGGCGCAGCGCCCCCCAGGATGGGGACCTCCTCCTGGTGGCACTCGGGCGGGACGGCCGCGCAGCCGCAGCCCCGCCGGGTGGCCCACCAGCCCCGGGCCACGTGGGCCGCCTCGCCCAGCCAGAGGAGCACCTCCATGATGGCCACCGTCTGGGCGACGGTCAGGGCGCAGTCGCGCAGGAAGGCCACCATGTTCCGCTCGAGGGTGGCCTCGGCGCGGGTCGAGCCGGTCAGCGAGAGCAGGGTCGTGGCGAGGGTGGTCAGGTACATCTGCACCGTGAACCGGCGGTAGAGCAGCGAGTCCTTGACCAGCAGCCGGGCGCACAGGAGCCCGGTGAGCTTCTTGGAGAGGAACGAGAGGACCAGCGAGCTGCAGGCCCGCACGAGGGACATCTCGGTGGGCCCCAGGGAGCGGCTGCTGGCCAGGTAGTCGAAGAGCAGGGCCAGCCCCTGGGACAGGGCCCACGAGAGCAGGTACATGGTGAAGGGGATGAAGAGCACCAGGTGGGGCAGGCACTTGGGCAGCCGCTTGAACTTGGCGATCAGGCGCTCGTCCGGGCCGCTCAGCGTGTAGCCCGACACGCCCACGCCCTCTGCCCACGGCGATGACGGGAGGGAGACACACGCACGCAGAGGAGGCCACCCAATCATCGGGGCGGGTGATGAGGGTGGTTGATGCTACTGCTTGCTGGGGTGGTCTGGGGGTGTGCCCGACAGCGGCGGCGGAGGGGGTGAGGGTGGCGGCGGCCCGGGGGGGGGGGGGGGGGGGGGGGGGGGGGGCCGGCGGCGACGACGGACGGGTGTGGGGGTGGCCGTCCGAGCGGACATGGGCGGCCCACTCGACCACCTTGCCCTGCAGGGCCAGGATGGGGCTCCACAGGATCACCAGCCACAGGAGGCCCAGGTAGAAGGCCATGCCCGCCTCGCGGCCCCGCACGTTGCCGTCGCGGTACTCCTCGTGCTCGGTGTTGATGAAGAGCGCGCTGCGCACCAGCCAGGCCGTGGGGGACTGGCCCCACAGGGGCAGGGCCAGCAGCAGGTAGTTGAGCAGGAAGCCGGCCAGCAGGGTGATCACGAGGTAGCCCACCATCCACCGGTACAGCGGGAAGGTCCACGGGGCCCCGTGGGGCACTGCCACCCCGACGGGGCCTTCGGCGCCGCCCGACGGCCAGCCGCCCCCCTCCGCCGCCGTGATGGTCTTGAAGGCACTCATGGCCTCGGTCACGGACAGGGTCGGCGGGGCGCCTCGGGGGCCCTGTTGGAAAGGAAGGGGTGTCATGACGACGGGGATGGGGACGGGGAGGCAATCGGGAGGGGGGGGGGAGACCTTTCTCTTGCACTGCCGGTAGCAGTCCACGAAGACCACGCCCGCCAGGATGCTGCATACCAGCCCGGCGACCGAGGCGATGCCCAGGCCCGCCCAGGTGATCCACTCCTGGTCCTGCATCAGGTTGGCCGGGCACATGTCCCGCTGGTCCTGCAAAGAGCCGCCGCCATGGGGGGGAGGAGGGGGGAGGGGGGGGGAGGAGGAGGAGGAGGGACCCGAAAGACGACGAGGGTGAGCTCCTGTTGGCACGGGCATTCGAGGGGGCGGCGGACCCAATCATAGCCCGACTGGAGGGTGGCCACGATCGGGTGGGCCGTGCCGAACCCGGCGAAGAGGCTCTCGGGCTCCAGGCCGCTCCGCACGGCCCACACCCGGGTCTTGGCGTTGCCGAAGGGGTCGCCGCCCAGGCCGGCATAGGCCAGCCGGGGCCTGGAGAGCATCAGGGTGTTGAAGGTCACCCAGGTGGTCCACGAGGACGAGCTGGCCAGCTGGAAGGTCTCCGTGCAGCGGGCCGTGTCGGCCCCGGCGGCCCCCGTCGGGTCGGAGCAGTTCAGGCCGGCCGCGAACAGGGTCGAGCCCGAGTCGAGGGCCACGTCCACCTCGAGGGCCCGCCGGACGCCCCCCGCGAAGAGGGACACCGTGGGCTGGTGGATCTCCCAGCGGGGCTGCCCCGACCACCAGTAGCTCAGCTCGGCCCAGGAGCCGGCCCACCCGTTGATGGCCACCAGGCGCCGGTAGTACCGGTCGAAGGCCTGTGTGTGGGGAGCGCGGTGGAAACCACGCGATTAGGTCAAGCTCGGGTGGGTGGGGGTGGGGGGAGGAGGGGAGGGAGGAGGGGAGGGGGGAGGAGGAGGTGGGCAAGCTGCCAGACCACAGCAACGGGGCGCCTGGTCATGAGGCGCTCGTACTCGGGCAGCACGAAGGGGGCCTCGGCGTAGATCTGCAGCTCGCCCGAGGTGACGTTGTACAGCAGGGTCCCGTTGCTGGTCAAGAGAACCGGGTTCTCGTGGACGACCGTCAGGCCATAGGGGGGCACGTCGCTGCCGAACCCATCGACGAGCCGCCACTCGCCCGTCGAGTTGCTCGTGAAGGTGAAGGCCAGCAGCCGGGTCAGGTACATGTCCGCATCGACTTTGGTGGTGAAGGCAGCCAAAATCCGAGAGTTCTCGGGGTCGTCCGTGAAGTGGGGAGGGTAGGGGGTCGAGAGAACGGGGGAGATGGGAGAAGTGGGATAGGAGATGGGGGACCAGAACCGGTCGTCAAACGACCAGATCTGGAGAGAAATAGAGGGGGTAAAGAGGATGTTGACAAGCCGAGAGGCGCCAGAAAGATGGGCGGGCGCATGTCGGAAAAAGTGGGGCTGCGTGTCGGGATAGGGGAGGTGTGGCGCGCCTTCGACACAATAAAGTGGCTCTTCCAAAGCGGTAATGCCCAAGAGGAGCAAAGAAAGAACAAAGAATGTTCTTTCCAGTCGCGGCAACATCACAGCAGCAGGAGCAGCCAACCGAGAAAAGCGGGTAGAACGTCGGGTTACAGGGTCCGTTTGCGTCTTGGGGACCGTTCTTCGTTCTAACACAGTGGGGTCTCGAAAATTGCAGAACGCCAGAAAATGTCCGAGTGCACACTGACTTGTGTGGAGCGAGTGGCACTGTTGCGGTCACCGCTCGCGAAATCGGTGATCGGGACTGAGAAAATTCCGACCATCGTTGCTCCGAAGTTTTCCCACCTGGGAAAGCTCGCTGCCCTGCGATTTTTGGAGTGGGTTCTTTCGGTCAGCCAGCCGCCCCATTTTTTGTCATTCCATCCTCCGCTCCGGTGGCTAGAACCCAGGCGGTGTCATTGCCCTTCCCACTGGGAAGACGCCGGAGCCTTTCATTCGGTGGACTACCCATTATCTCCGGACCTGGACGAGTCAAGAGACGCAGGCAGACTTTGCCTCTTGGGGGCTGGAGACGAACGGTGGTCGGAAGCGACCCGACATGGCCTCGTTGCACCTCGTACAGATCGGCGAGCTCTACCCGACCCCGTCCACTCGGAGCAATAGCTTGTACAGTGAGTTGCGTGAAAAGTACATCAAGGTCGGTCGGGAGGACATTATCCCTCGGGGCGGGATGACATCCGTCTCTTCTCAGCCCTTCGGCCTGGACGAGAGCAAGGCCCTGCTGATGGATGTCGATCGGGTCGGGGTCCCCGAAGGCCAGACCCTCGAGTCCCTCTGGCGCTCGGCCCAGCCCAGTCCGTTCCTCTCCGCACCCTTCCCGATCGCCATCCCCACCTGTTTGTCGGTCCTCCTCCTCGGCTTCCATCGCCCCAGCCACGGGCCGGGACGCGGAGGTGGGCGCCGAGGATATCGAGGTGGACCTGACCCTGCGCTACCGAAGCGCACGCAATAGCCAGGAGGAGGCCCAGCAGCGCTGCCTGACGGCCATCGACAACTGGTGCAGCGTCCGTCCCTCGGCTCCCATCCCGAACACCGCCCCGCCCACCGCCCCACCCCCACCCATGCCGTTGTGCTGACGGTGGTGTTTTGGTTGGCCTTGGCCTTGGCCTGGACAGGACTACGAGCGGCGCATCCGGGCCCTGGGCGGGATCGGCTTCTTCCTGGGCGGGATCGGCTCCGACGGGCACATCCTCTTCCGCAGCCCCCCCGCCGACCACAACTCCACCACCGGGTCCGCAGCCCCGCCACCCTTGTGGCGGCGTGTCGACCTCCTCCTCCCCCTCCCCCCCCCCCCCCCCCCCCCCCTCCCCGGGTGGCGGGCAGGCTGCTCCCCCTGACGTACGCCATGCAGGCCAGCGCGGCGCCCGATCTGGGGGCATCGAGGCGGCCCGCCAGCGGCTGGTCATCTCGCTGGGCCTCGACACGGTCGTCTTCAACAGGCGCGCCGTGGCCCTGATCCTCGCGGCCGGCCAGCAGAAGGCCCGGGCCGTCGCGGACGCGGTCATGTGCCCCGGTCCGCCCCCAGCCCTCTACACCCACCCCTCGGCACCCCTCCAGTCATCGCGCATGCGCACTCCGCCACCCACCCACTCCCTGGCATGATGATCTTTCGCGGGGGATGGGCGGTTGCGAGTCCGCCTCGGTGAGCGCCAGTGCTTCCCACGAGGACACTCCTCCCTGACGCTCTCGCTCCTCTGCTGCCCCCCCGCCCCCCCCCCCCCCCCCCCCCCCCCAGCCCGGCGGTGGATGTGCCCGCCTCGGTGCTGCGGGTGCTGCCCAACGTGCGCTTCTACGTGACCCCCTCGGCCGCCTCGGAGCTCTTCGAGCGGCGGCTGGCCCTGCTGGGCACCGCGGCCCACCCGACGGCCGGCCCGGCGCCCCTGCCCCCCTGCACCGACGCGGACGTCGAGCGGGCCCTGGTGGACCTCAGCTGCCGTACGGGGACCCCCATCCTGGCACTGCGCCCCGCCCACTACGGGGGACCCCTTCGCCGCGGCCGTCCTCCGGCGGCGCGCCCCGCCGAGCCGGCCGCCCTGCAGGCGCTGGCCCACGGCTCCCTGCTGGCCAAGGTCACCCCCCCCCCCCCCCCCCCCAACTCGCCCCCAACTCGCCTCCGGCCGCTTCTTCGAGGGCTCATTTCCGCCGTCTCTCCCTCCCCTCCCCCCGCAGCTTGAAAGGGCCTTGCGCTGGCCTTCACCCAGGAGGGCAGCAGCCAGCCCTGGTGCTGCACACGGAGCCCACCCGGACGACATCGTGCTGTCGTACCTGCCCTTCGTGGTCCGCGAGCAGGAGCTGCACCCGGGCCTCACCCAGCACCACTTCGCCGTCCTCACCAGCGGTCCGCGCCCTCTCCCTATGGACTCCTCCCTCCCCTCCTCCTGCCTCCTCCCCCCTTTTTCTCACGGGCAACATGCAATGCTCACCGTGGGCCATCCCCCCGCAGGGTTCCGCTCGGTCAGCAACGCCTACCTGCAGGCCCGCCTGGAGCAGGACGTGTTGCCCTTCCTGCAGACGGCCCGCTTCGAGGCCCTCTGGACCCAGGGGGCCCTGGGCTGCCGGCCGCCCGCCCCGGGCGAGGCCGACCCTCGGCTCGCATGCCCCACCGCCAGGTCGGCCACTGCAGCCCCAATCCGGGAGCACCCGTGGTTTGTCGTCGGCTCATTCATCCGCCCGCCCGCCCGCCCGCCCGCCCGCCCGCCCGCCCGCCCGCCCGCCCGCCCGCCCGTGTTTCTGTGGCCTGCAGGACGAGGTGAACACCTTGCTGGACGGGCTCGCGGGATCCTCGCCGGTCCTGCGTTCCGAGGCCCGGGCCGCCGCCTCCTGCATGGCATGGTCCACCACGTGGCCGGTCCGCTGCCCCCCCCCCCCCCCCCCCCCCCACCACCACCCCTCCCTCCTGCTCCCCGTGTGTCGATGGTGGGTGGGATGCCCGCCCGTCACGCCCTGTCTGCCTTGCTTGCCACGCGGCTTCGCTGACGGTGCTCCCTTTGCCATGGGCAGGGCTGCGGGCCCAGTGCCCCGCCCCCGAGGCCCGCGCGCAGCTGGAGGGTGCCGTCCGGGCTGCCCTGGCCCACCTGACCACCGCCTACCCGGGCGCCCCAACACGGGCCTGGTCCAGGTCCCTTGGCCCCTCCCCCGCCGCCGCCACCACCCCAGACCATGCCGCACCATCCTGACCACGGTCGCGCCTTTTGTGTCTGCGTGTGCCGCCCTGGGGGTGGGGGGGGGGCGGTGCCGCTGCAGGCCCTGAAGACGTACATCCGCGAGTTCGAGCACGAGGTCCTCTGGGGCTTCTTCGGCTGGAGCCGCTCCAACAGTCCGCCCTCCCGCCCGCCCAGCCCGCCCAGCCTGTCCCCTGCTCCCGACGCTCCCTCACCCGGTCGGTCTGGTGGGATGGGATGGGGCCCGTCAGTCCACCACCTCCGGCTGCCCTTCTACAGCAAGGCGCCCGCGGGGCGCCCGTGGAGGAGCGAGAGGTCGACCCGGCCAGCGCGGCCCCGCTGACGGCCCTGATGACTGCCCTGCGGCCCTCCATCGTCACGTCGGCCTTCGACCCGACCGACTCGGTCCCCGACACCCGGCTCCACTCTATGCTGGTCCGGCTTGCCGCCCTCCTCGCCCCCATCCGCCCACCTTCCCGCTCCACCTCCTCACACCACCGTCCCTCCGCCCCCCCCCCCCCCCCCCCCCCCCCCCCCCATGGCGGCCCATCCCATTTTCTTCTCTAGGCTGTGGCGACCGCCCTGCGGGAGTATCGCAAGCTGGGCCAGCCGCACCGGGTCCTGGGCTACCGCAACATCTGGTCGAGTTTCCACCCCTGCGAGGCCAACGTCTTCGTCCCGGTCTCCATGACCCAGCTCAGCATCGTCGACAGGTCTGCCTGCACGGTGCCCCAGCGGTTGTCATCGTCCTCATCCTGTTTCTCTTCACGTCCCCCACGCCCACCCCCAATGATCAGCGCCTTCATGAGCTGTGTCTCGAGCCAGAAGAAGGCCTCCTTCCCGTCGCCGACATTCGACGGCCCCTTCTCGGAGCTGTCCCGTGATATTATGACCCGCCAGGGCACCATGCTCAAGACCTGCCTGGGCTGGGACTTCTTCCAGGGGCATCCGTCGCCCCAGATTCGCGCCTGCCGCGGGTTCCTCTTCCTTCGGGACATGAGTAGCGACGAATTCCTTGAGGCCGTGCGGATGCGTTCTTAAATCTGCTGAAGTGTGTTGAAGGGTAAAGAAGAACAGAGAACATGCCGCCGTGTATTTTTGCGACAAGAAAGTGTTGGCCCGGAACGATTGGAGAAAGGCGACCTCACTCGCCACTTTTAGCCCAATCGCCCTCTGTTCCGTCTTGTGACAAAAACCCTCGATTGACAGGACGATCGATTGACAGATTTTTATTTGCTCTAACCCAAAGGTAATTAAGGCTCTTTCCAAGAACAGGATTTCTCGAGTTCTGGAAATCACACCCCGCAATGTCTCTTTTGGGGAAATTCTTCGCCACCGTTTGGGCACAGATTCAGCTCGTATGGTCTGGGTGTTGGAACAGACAGTTTTCGATTTTCTCTTCTCGTTTTCTCTTGCAGGTCTTACATCTGGCGCGGGTTCCGGCGCGATAAGCGTGCCATGATTATTGGTATGGCTACTGTTTTTATGGTTGTCTTTTTCTTGGGGTCCGCAATCCATTCTTTCGCAATCATCATCGAGAAATTCCTCCGCCCAGCATCGTCCGGAATGGATTGACTTTGAGCTCCGTCATCTTCCTGAAGTCCACTGAAGACGATGCGTCTCAACAGGACCTGGTGTTCACTCCAGAAGTCACCAATTCCAACACCCAATTTGCCCTCAATCAGACCGACCTTGACTACCTCCTGCAATTTGTCCCCGAGGTCTGCGGTTTTGGCACTGCATTCTATATTCTAACCCCTCCTCGGGAAGGTCGTTGGCTCTGCCCCAAGAATGTTCTTTTTGGGTAAGATCGCCAATCGTGATCACCCCGAGCACAAAACCTCGACCATTTTCCTGATCATTCAAATGGAGCACGAGCAGGTCTGCCGTGTGTCACTTTCTGGGCTTCATCGACCTCGGTGCCCCTTGGTAGAACATCCAACTGGGCCGCGGCTGGCCGTACCGCCTGTTGGGCGAGGAAGAGTGCCACGCGTCAGGTTCGTTCGGCGCCCGGTTTCCCCGGACTGAAGCATCCACATTCTCTCCCCTCCTTCTCTGGCCCGTGCAGGCGCCATCGTCAGGGACATTCATGTGCGCCCCAACCGGGGCGACCGGGTCATGCTCAATTTCGAGATCGCCGAGATGCTTGGGGTCTGTGTGCGCCTCCTCCTCGCTTGGGGTTTGCCTGACCTCCTCGGATCCGGATGTCCATTGCGCCACCTCGTCCGCAGCGCTTCGGAGGCGGCACCCAAAGCACCGGCGGGCTGGGGCTGGTCTCGGCCGAGACCATCCTGCAGTTCTTGGCCCTCAACGGCACCACCCCGCGGACCGTCAACGTCTCGGGGCTCCTGATCCCCATCGGTCCGCTCCCCCCCAACCACCACTTCGCTTCGACATGTTTTCGCTGCTTTCTTGCCCGCCCACAGCCCAGGCCCTTGGGATCACCATCCCGGGCAGCAACGTCACCACCACGGTGGACCCGAAGGTGATCGCCACCAACCTGGCCAACTCCCTCAACGGGGCCCTGAACATCACGATGGAGTACTCCCGTCTGCTGCCTCACATCACGTCTTCAGCAGCCGTCTCACCGGGTTTTGCTTCTTCTTCTCCGCCGGGGCAGTCGTCGATTCGATGGAGGCCCCCGCCGGCAAGTACCCCAGCGTGCTCGGCAATGTGGTGGTCGTCGAGATGTCCTTCTTCGAGAAGGAGCTCAAGAAGCAGCTTCGCCAATCCGTCGAGAGCGCCGTGGCCACGGCCCTCTCGGCGGTCCCCTTTGGCTCGGCCCTGGCGGGCCCCGTGGTGGACCAGTTTCTGGGCCCCATCCTCTCGTTCATCAACTTCGAGGTCAGCCCGCCCGCTTGTCCTCCCTTCCCTCCGGCCCCTCCCGTCCCCCTACTGACCTGCCCCCGATCACACCCTCCCCTCTTCTGCTGCCCTCCATGCCCTGGCGCCTTTCCACCCGGCCAGCAAATGTCCATTCAAGTCTCGGGGATGCTCACCAACCGGTACAAGCTGTACACCGAGGACACGACCCTCCGGGATGTCTGTGCGGCGGCTTTTTCGATGGCGCGGTCGCTCACACCTTCCTCGCGGGCAGCCTGACTTCATCCGCATCACGAACAACATTTTCGAGGTGCTGGGCGACCATTACCCCGTCACCCTCACCCTGGCCCTGAACGTCTGCCCCGTCGCCCTTCTTCCGGCTGGCGTCTCTCAACGCGGGGCATCCGCTCTCCCCTTTTCCGTGTCCAGATGGCCATGTCGCTGATCAACATGATCAAGCTCTTCCTCAACCAGGTCCCTGCCCCCCCCCCCCCCCCCCACCCCACCCCACACACACCAACCCATTTCTCTCGTCCCTGGTGCAGATCTTCGACTCGACGACCATCATCCTGATCATCCTGGGCTCCTGCTGATCTTCTCGCTGATGCTGGGCAACGTCGAGGAGAAGACCAGTACGGCATGCTGCGGGCCCTCGGCATGAACAACAAGACCCTCGTCCACCTGCTCCTGACCCTCGTCCGTGGCTCGGCCGGCCCCCATGCCCGACGTGCCCCCCCCCCCCCCACTCACCCCTCTGTCTTTGACGCACCATCACCATCACCCCACCGCCAGTCGAGCTGGTTCAGCCTTCCCGCGCTGGGCACGGGCCTGCTGCTGGTGTTCATCGTGATGATCCCGGCCATTGCGGCCGTCGGGTGGGTGGTCCTGCTGCGGATCCCGCTGTTCTTCGACGGCAACGGGGCCATCCTCTGCGTCCTGGTGGGCATCCTGATGCCCCTCATCTCCAACATCTTCCCCATCCGGGTCCGGCCCGGCCTCGCCACCCCTCCCACCCTCCATCCCCCTGCCCTGCTCCCACCACAAAGGGCGCCCGGGCTGACACCCCGCCCCCTCTCCTCCTCCCTCTGACCAGCGGGCCCTGTCGAACACCCTTCGGGACAGCCTGGACCTGTACCACCAGACGTTCGCCGAGACCCGGGTCACCTTCACCCACCTGGAGCGCCTCGGGCTGAGCCCCGTCCAGACGGCGGTGGCCATCATCCTGGTGGTGGTGGGCTTCATGATGTACTACATCGCCCCCTCCGCCTTCGTCTACGGGAACATCTCCCTGTTCCTGTCCATCATGAACTACCTCCTCATCGGTCCGCCGCCTCGCCGCCTCGCCGCTGCCCCTCTGCTCCCCACCGCTGGGCGGTTGGTTGGGTGGGTGGGAGCTTCTTTTGCTGCCCTTGTCCCTCCTTGCACACGCCTCTCCCCACGGGATGACTGATTTGGCCTCTTTGGCCCCCCCCCCACCTCCCCCCTCGCAGGGTTGGTGATTGGGCTGGCCATCATCAGCACCATCTTCCAGCCCTACCTGGAGCGGCTCATGCTGCACCTGATCATGTGGGGCTCGGACCGGCCCCTGAAGAAGCTCGTCCGCAAGTCCCTCGCCGGCCACCGGTCCCGCAACCGCAAGACGGCCCTGATGTTCACCATCTCGCTGGCCTTCATCATCTTCGCCGGTCCGCCCCCCCGCTGCCCCCGTGGGGAAGGGAGGGAGGGTGGGGGGGAGGGGAGGGCAGGGTGGCGGTTTCTTCCCTTCCTCGTCGCCGTGGGGTGGCGGGCGCCACCCCCTGCAAACCCTCACCGCGGCCGCCCCTTTGTGTGCCTCTCCCGCCCGGTCCAGGCGCCATGTTCGCCCTGCAGGCCTCGATGATCTCGGACAACGTCCAGATGGGCCTGGGCTCGGACATCGTCATCACGGCCCCCTCCTTCGACGACCCCCTCGCGGTCTGTGCTGGTGCGATTTGGCCCTCCTCCTCCTCCCCTCCCTCCCTCCGTCCCTCCATCCCACCATCCCTCCTCCTCTCCATCCCTCCGTCCCTCGCGCTCGGGATGCTCACACTGGGGTGGCGGGTGGCCCTTGCCTCTGTAGGAGGACGACATGCGGGCCTGGCTGGAGGCCGAGCTGGCCCTGGGCAAGGCGAGCCGCATCACGGGGTACACCTTCACCACCTTCCCGCTCACCTCGCACCGGTTCGTCACCGCCACCCGGCTCTCCAACCTGGCCGGTTGGCCCGAGACCCGCGTCGTCTGTGCGCCCGTCCCGACCCCGACCCCGACCCCGACCCCGACCCCGACCCCGACTTCCTCACGCACACCCAGCCCCCGCATGCCTCGTCTCATCGACCACCGACCACCGGTGTTCCGTGGTGCCCGGCAGACGGTGACCGGGGTGGAGTCGCACTTCCTCTACGACACCTTCAACCAGTTCTACTTCCCGGGCGAGGTCTACGGGGGCCTCGCCTACAACCACAGCTCCAACGGGTCCCCCGACGTCTTCCAGTCCCTCTACGACAGCCCCCTCCAGCGTCTGTCCACAACCATCCACCCCCTCGACCCACTCTCCTGCGCTGCCGCCTGAGCGTCTTGGCTGCCTTCGCTCGTGGGGGGATCGACACTTCATCTGCCATTCTCCCCACGTCCCCACGTCCCCACGTCCCCACGTCCCCACGTCCCCACGTCCCCACGTCCCCACGTCCCCACGTCCCCACGTCCCCACGTCCCCACGTCCCGGCCGTGCAGAGCGGGTGCGGCTTGAGGAAGAGGGCATCCCGACCCCCGTCTCCGTCACCTCGGGCCTGCAAACCACGGTCCGCCCCCCCGCTCGCGATCATTCCCTCCTCCCCCCCTCCACCCTTTTGCCCCCACTCATCATCGGGCCCCACTCGCCATCGGCCCCCACTCATCATCGGCCATCTCTCGCGCGTCGCAGTCTGACGACTCGCTGCCCCTGGTGCGCCACAGCACCCTGGAAACCTACAACAACTACTATGACGTGCTCATCTCGGAGGCCTCGTCCGTCCTCTTGCACTGCCGCCCTCCCCCTCCCCCTCTCCCTTCCGTCTCCCCTCCCCGCCACGCGAGCGACCCCCCCCCCCCCCCCCCGCGCGTCCTCGCCCCTCCCTCGCCCTTGGGCAGCGCAAGCGGAACAGCGTGGACGCTGACCCCGCTGCGGCTGGAGGTGACCCTCTCGACGACCCGCGGCCGCACCTCGGAGACGCTCAACTACCTGGCCAAGGCCCGGGGCCTGCTGCGCAAGTCGCCCGGGTTCACCTTCTCCAGCTACGGGGCCGTCAGCTCGGGCAGCCCGGTGCTGCTCTCCATCGACCGGTACACGGAGATCCTCCACGAGGTGATCAACTCCACCCTGGCCGTCCGCACTCCCTCCCCTCCCCTCCCCTCCCCTCCCCTCCCCTCCCCTCCCCTCCCCTCCCCTCCCCTCCCCCTCCCCCTCCCCGAGTGTGCTCTCTCTCTCGCTCATCATCATCCCCCCCATCTCATCGCATCCCTCGCTCCTCCTCCGCGCCCCGGGCTCCTTTTCCTGCCTGACCTGCGGCGGTGCAGGACGAGCCCCAGGACCACTTCGGGAATGTGCCGCCCAAGAAGACCCTCTTCGTGGCCTGCCCCAAGACGGCCACCAGCTTCGAGGTGGAGGCGGTCGTCAACGCCCTGCGGAACTTCATCCGGGACGAGACCACCACCGTCATGGACACCCGCAAGCTCCTCCAGACCACCGCCACGGCCGTCATGCTCATCAACATCTTCTTCATCGTCGGTCCGTCGTGGCGCCCCGCCCCGCCCCGCCCCACCTCCCCTCCCTCCATCCCCTCCCTCCGTCCCCCCATTCCCCGGGGCAGCCGGCCTCGATCCTCGTCCTCATCGCCCCCACTTCCGTTGCCTCCATCCCCTCGGTCACCTTGACCACTGGGCGCCACAGTGGCCGTGATTGCCATCATCCTGTGCTTCTTCGTGCTCTGGCTCTCCTTTACCAGCAACGTCCGCGAGAACTCATGGTCCGCACGCCCCGCACGCCCTACCGGCACCGCCCACGCGCCAGCATCCCCTCCCCCCCTCCCTCCCCCCCCGTCGGTGGCTGACTCGCCCCCATCCTGCAGGGAGTTTGGTGTCCTCCGGTCGCTGGGCCTGACGGGCTGGCAGACGGTGCGGGTCTACGTCTACGAGGGCCTGGCCCTGGTCTTCGCCTGCATCATCCTGGGCTCCCTCTCCGGTCCGCCCCCACAGCCCCACAGCCCCCACAGCCCCCACAGCCCCCCAGCCCCACAGCCCCACAGCCTCCACAGCAGCCTGCCCTTCCCCCCCCCCCCCCCCCCCCGTCGTGGTGTCTCATCATGCTCTCGTCTCGCCTCGCCACCTCCATCCCGGCTGCTGGTGGTGGTGGGTGGGGCTGCACAGGCTTCCTGATCGCCATCACGCTGACCCTCCAGTTCGGCGTCTTCACCGAGCTCCCCTTCAAGTTCTCCTTCCCCACCGAGCTCTTCCTGGCCGCCGTGGCGGTCCGTCATCGCCGCCCGGGGAAGGGGAGGAAGGGGATGGGAAACGGATGGGCGGGTGGATGGGGGCCTCGCGGGTGTACAGTGCTGGCCTTGACATCCCGCCTCCCCGCCCTCTCGCGCCACCCCACGCCCCTCCTTGGCGGCCCTGCGCGCAGCTGTCGATTGTGACGGCCATCTTCGGCTCGATCCTGGCGGCCCGGCCCATGAAGGCCAAGGACATCGCCATCGTCCTCAGGGGCGGCGGCAACTGAGCGGCCCGCCACCCGGCCTCGCCTCCGGGCGGCCATCGTCCCCACCCCGCCCGGGGGGTGGCCGGCCCACCGCCAGCCGGATGTCGCCTGCCGCCTCGCGCGGCTTTCTCTTTTGTGACCCAGCCGCCGCGTGCTGTGCCTCCGCCTCTTCCTCCTCTCCCTCCTCCTCCCCTCCTCCTCCTCCTCCTCCTCCTCCTCCTCCCCTCTTCACCATGCGGTGGCTCGCCGCGTTGCGCGCGCCCCGCTGCTGTGCCTTTTTGGGTCCCGTGCCCTGCAGGCTGTCGCTTGCCGGGGTTTGAGCGCCTTTGTGGTCCCATCCATCCCCCACCCGCCCATCCATCCCATCATCCCCACCCGCCCATCCCATCCCATCATCCCCCACCGCCACCGCCCTCCCCTTCCCCCCGTTTTTGCGGTCATTCCATTCCCACTGCTGGCTTTTTTTGGCGCCAAGAGCATGTCAATTATTACCCGGCCCCCAGACATCCCTTGGCCGGCCCTCCTCCTCCTCCTGCTGCTGCTCACCCCGCGGCGGGCCGCCTCCCCCCCCCGGGGGCATCGCGGCCGGGGGCACGGCCGACAGGGCGGCCGACCCGGGGGCGGCCAACTTGAGGCGCACCGTCCGGAAGCGGCTCTTCCACTCGGCCAGGGTGGCCCCGCCCACCGTCAGCCAGGGCACGCAGTGCTGCACCCCCCGGGCCACAGCCGCCACCACCCACCACCACCACCACCCGTCCCGCGGCAAGGGCAGACCCAGGGGATCGACGACGGTGAGATGAGGTGAGATGACATATGGTCCGGCCCCAAACGTCATTGGAGTTGCCCAAAAGTTGTAAAAAAGGCGGGAGAAGTGGAGCAAGAAAAAAGAAAGTGAGAAAGAAAAAAGTACACGAGGAGCAGCCTGGGAGCGGTCGAGAAAAAATCTTAGAACGAAAGCCGAGAAAGAAGAAAGAAGAAAGAAGAAGGCAGCTTTTTTCGTCAGCTCTATTTCCCCCCAAGAGGGAGAGGCGTGGGGTGGGGGTGGTGGTGGGGGTGGGGGGGTGCGGACCTGTGCCGGCTGGTCGCGGAACTCGGCGGCGGCGGCGCGGACCCGGGCGCAGAAGGCGATGGCGGCCTGGCAGTCGGCCAGGGCCCGCTCGGCGCCGGGCAGCCAGTCGCGCATCTGGTTGGCCTGCTGCTCGCCCACCCGGCCCGCCAGGGCTGCCGTGGGGGTGGGCATGGGCATGGGTACGCGGGAGAGGGGGAGGGTGAAGGCTTGCTTCTCTGGAAGGACCGGGGATGGGAGGACCGGGGAACCGGGGGACCGGGGGACCGGGGGGACCGGGGACCGGGGGGACCGGGGACCGGGGGACCGGGGGACCGGGGACCGGGGGACCGGGGGGACCGGGGGACCGGGGGACCGGGGGAGGGGAGGGGGGGTGAGACCCTGGATGGCCTCGTCGGAGCAGCGTGGGTTGGCTTCGAGGGCGGCCTTCTCCTCGACCAGCCGCCGGGCGGCCCGCTCGGTGAGGCCCTTGGTGCGGGCCCCTTTGGGCGACGGGGCGACGGGGCGACGGGGCGACGGGGCGACGGGGCGACGGGGCGACGGGGCGACGGGGCGACGGGGCGACGGGGCGACGGGGCGACGGGGCGACGGGGCGACGGGGCGACGGGGCGACGGGGCGACGGGGCGACGGGGCGACGGGGCGACGGGGCGACGGGGCGACGGGGCGACGGGGAAAGAGACGAGGAGATGATGGCGCGTTGTTGCCCCATCTTGCCACCGCGGCTGTGATGATGCACGGACGGCAGGCGGGCGGTGGGGAGGGGACGGGGCCGGCGGGGCGGACCGAGGGCCATGAGGCGGGCCGCCTGGGCGAGGGCAGCGTGGGGGGCCGCGTACGGGGGCAGCTCCAGGGCGGCCAGCATGCCCGGCAGGAGCCGGTGGATGGTCAGCCGGTGCACGGGCGTCCTGAGGGGGGGGGGAGGAGGGAGGCGGCGTTGGGGAAGGGGACCAAGGTGGCCGGGCATAATAGTTGATGATGGTGGGGGCGCATCAGCGCGTGCTTGTGGCGCGGATGGGGGGATGGAGGGGGATGGTTTGGGGAGCGGACCCCGAGGGGGGGCAGGTCAGGGCGCGGCGGATGTCGCACCGGTCGAAGTGGGCCACCGCCTCCCCGTACGGGTGGCCCCACTGGGCGAGCCGCTCCTGGAGGCTCTGCATTCAAGTCCCCAGCCCATTCAGTTTGGGCATGTGCGCGGGGAGGGACTTGGAATGGCGGGGGTGCCGGGGCAGAGAGGCGGCGGGTAGCGGGGCGGAGAGGCGGAGGGTGGCGGGGGCGGAGAGGCGGCGGAGGAGGGAGGCGGCCAGGGGCCGACCTTGCGCGGGTAGAGGCTTCCCGTGACGGCGTCCCGGGCGGCCAGCTGGGCGGGGCGGAGGCCCCTGCGCAGCTCGCGGTTGGTGCGGGCCAGGCCCTGCGCCCGGCCCCCAGGAGAGGAGGATCGAGGTGGTGGGCAGGGTGGTGGGGGGGGAGTGGTGGTGGTGGTGGTGGTGGTGGTGGGGGGGGGGGGGGGGGGGGGGGAAGCCGGACCTGGATGGCGGCCTGGGTGCGGGCCTTGGCCCGGTCGTAGGACTGGATGCAGTCCCAGGCCTCCTGCAGCTCCCGGAAGACGGCCCGCCCCCTGCAACGCCGTCCCCGCCGATCCCCATGAACCGCCCGCAGCAGCGGGAGTGTGCAGACGGATGATGAGCGATGATGATGGGTGGCGAGAGGAGGCAGACGCACAGTGGCAGGGCCCAAGAGAGCGCACCGGGGGGGGGGGGGAGGAGGGGGGCATGGCGAGAGGCCGCGGGGGCGGGGGGAGAACGGGGTGGTCAGGCCAGCAGCAGCGGACCGCTCCTGGGCGGCCCTGAGGGTGTCCGCCGAGGCCTGCAGGGTGGCCAGGGCGGCCTGCAACCCGGCCGCGGCAAGGTCGACCACCTCGGGGCTGCCCGTCACCCGCCGCCAAGCAAGTACGGGGCGCGGGGGGAGGGCGTGCGTACGTATGATGTGGTGGTGGCCGATTTCCGGGGGGGGGTGGCGGTGGCGGTGGGAGGGGTCTGCCTGCCGACCGTGGCTGGGCCTGGGGCAGGTCGGGCTGGGGCTGGGCGGCGGCCTCGAGGGCGGCCCGGTGGGCGGCCGCCTGGACGAGGAGGCCCTGCTGCTCGGTGAAGGCCTCCACGTGCCCCTGGCGCCGCATGGCCAGCAGCTCCTCCGTGCTGCCCTCTGCGCACAGGGGCGCGGGCGGGGGTGTGAGGCTGGGACCCGGGTGGTGGGAGCGGGAAGGGCAACAGAAGGTCGGCGCCCCCATGCGCCCATTGTCGTCACCCAGTGCAGTGGGGGGGGAGGGGGGGAGGGAGGGAGGGGGATGAGTCGGGCGGACCGAGGGCAGGGCCATCTTCGTCGGGGGCTGCTGCTGCTGCTGCTGCTGCTGCTGCTGCTGCTGCTGGCGCCGGTCCTCCTCGAGCAGCAGAGCGGCCGGGTCGAAGGCCTGCGCCCGGATGAGGGCCGCCTCGCGGCTGGTCAGAGTCGTCAGGGCCGGGAGCACCTGCCGCCCATGCGAGGCGAAGATGAAGATGATGAGCCGCCACCCACACGACGGCGGAATGAGGGGGAGGGAGGGGGGGGGGGGGGGGCGATGCAGACCGATGCGCGACACGTGCGGGCGACCTCGCCAACCGCCGCCAGGGCTGCCGGACGGTCGGCCCTGGGCGCCGGCGGAGGCCCCGCCGCGGGTTGATCAGAGGGCCGCCCCGACGATGGGCGTGCGCTTTGCTCCTCCTCGGCCTCCTGGGCCTAGACGGGCCGGGTGGGATCGGTAGGTGCGCGGTGTCAGTTGGTGGGACAGGGGGGGGGGGGGGGGGGGGGGGGTGGCGGAGGGCAGACGTCGAGCTCCTCGCGGAGGGCCGCCCGAAGCAGGACGCAGGCCTTGTCGACGGTCTGCCATTGGAGGGGGGGGGGGGGGGGGGGGGGGGGGGGCCGGAGTGGGCGTGATGGGCGCGAATGGCGTCAAGGCCAGGGTGAGCGGGAGGGTGGCCGTGGGTGGGGCCGAGAGGGCAGGCGACTCGGGGGGATCCAGACCGGTTCGGCCTCTTGCGCAGGGGGCGCCCTGAGGAAGCCCGAGAATCAATGGGGGCGCGGATGGCGTAAGAAGAAACGTGAATGCTTGGAATCGAGCGTGGGCCGCCGGGCCGCAGACCGGAGCAACTCCAGCGAGTCTCCGAGCCGGGCGACCTCCTGGGCCATCAGGTCGCCAGACTGCTCGCTCCTGGGGGGAGGGACGGCGGGGGGTGGGAGGTCAGCGGGGTGCGCGTGGCGGCATGAGAAGAGCCACGCGCAGGGAAGACGGACCGATTGGTGGCCGCCTGCAAGAGGGTGGCCCGGTGCTCCTGTTCGGCGATGCGTTGCCGGGTCGCCTGCTGGGCCTCATCTGCCCGGGGGTGGGGGGGGGGGGGGATGGCCGAGGCAAAGTCCGCCTCGGTGAGGGCCGCTGGATCAATTCCCAAAGAGACGAACCTTCCTCCAGCGCCTCTTGCTGGAGCTGGGAGACCTCGTGCTCGAGCGCCCCGATCTGGTCCCGCAGCTGGGCGCAGAGGGCCTTCCGGCGGTTGCGGGCCTCCTCCTCTGGGGACCGTGTGGGACCTGGGGAAGAGGGTGCACGAACACGAGAAAGATTGCAAAGGACCTTGTCCAGCCAAGGCCCTACAGTGCCACAAACAGAGGGTGAGTGCACGAGAAGGGAAAAGCCGAATACGGACACTCGAACATTGTTACGAATATGGTTCACGGTGCTGTCAGAAAAAGAGAAAAAATGGGAGATGAAAAAAAAATGAGGGGGACCGCAAACCCGATCGGTTTCACGTTGTGGAGCAAGTGCTGCCACACATCCACCATGGGCCCGCGCACGAGCTGGGCAAAGTCGTCCGCCGAAGGAACTGGCAGATTTGCATCATGTCCACTGGGCATGTAGCACATTTCCTCGACTGCCCAGGTGCGGAGGCTGTTGGCGAGGCCGTCAGCCATTCGGAAATCTGAAATAAATTGAATGAGCCGATCGAGTAAGAAGCACCCTCGGGACTAGACCCTTAGGCCGGCGCGCCCTGGTGGGCAGAGTCGCCCATGAGCGTGGTGGAATGGGATGACATTCTTTTGTATCTAAATCCATTCCTGAGTTGCCGCGATTTGGCGCGTCTTTCCACCGTTCGGCGCCAATGGAATCGTTTGGTTTGGTTTGTCCTTACCTGTGCAAGCGGAAAACTCAAGAATTCTAGGCTTCAACGTCAGCAGGTTGATTTGTCCGATTATTCTCAGATTGTAACGGACGCCAATTGGTCCTTTTCCTCTCTCTCACACAGCGCATTATCTTTTCGTTCCTCCTCCCCCCCAGCGCCTGGCTGCTCAGTCGGACCCCGAGGCTCACCGATCTCAGGCTCCAGGGTTGCCTGAAATTGACTCCCGCATTTTTAGGGAGAATCCACGAGCAGTGCCCCTCTTTGACCAGCCTGGATCTGGACCACTCCGCCCTGACCGACGCAGCCCTGCAGTGCCTCCTCCGGGGTCTCCCGGCCCTGGGCCAGCTACACCTCGGCGGGTGCGCTGCTTTGACCCCTTCCGCTCTCGGGGCATTTCCTGTTTGCGCCCGGACCCTTCGCACACTCAATCTCCGCTGGTGTCGGGCGATGGTCGACAGTCCCGTGGGCCGGATGCTGGCGACGCTGAGGCAGTTGGAGGAACTCACATTGTTGGGGTGTCACCGCTTGACGGATGCCGAATTGGAGCCAATCATTTGTCACTGTCCGCTCCGATTCCTGGCTCTTGGTCTGGGCGTCTCCCCTGCCCCAATTCATCGTCGTCTCGTTTTAGGGGGCTGCGACCAGCTGACCGACAGAACTCTAGTTGTCCTGGCCTCGCACCGAGCCCAGACTTTGCGCGTTTTGGATGTGGCGGGGTGTAAGGGTCTCACAGACTGCGGACTGGAAGCTGTCGCGGCCGGGCTCCCCGGGCTGAAGTCTGCCAGCAGTTGCATCTCCACTTGGGCTCATCCACCCTCCCCTCCGCTGCCTCCCCTTCGCCGTCAGATCCCTCGATGTAAACGGTTGCCCCAAGGTGACGGATCGGAGCATGAATGCCATATTGGAGGCGTGCCGCGCCCTGGAGACCCTGATCGTACTCGGGTGCCGGTCCGTCACGGACGCGTCCATGGCCGGGGTCAGTCTGGCCCCTTGCGCCGCCTCCCTCGTCACACTTCGCCTCTCAGGTCTGCTGCCCTGCTCTCTTGTGACACCTGCAATGGGTTGCTTTCCGGTGTCCGGTCAGGGAGTGGAACAGGAGACGGCACCCTGAGCGCGCTGGGCATGCTACCCTGCCTGAGGCGCCTCGACGCGCGCAGCTGCCGGGGCCGTACGACTCGCGAGGGGCTTGCCGTTGTGGCCCGACTCCACGGGACACTGCGGCATCTCGACGTGGCTCTCCCTGCTGCCGCATCGCCCGAGGCCGTGCTTGGGGCGTCCAAGTGGAGCCGGCTGTGCTACCTCAACCTCGGGGAGAGCTCCACTTTGGACGAGGAGGCCATCTTGAGGATGGCCGGACAATGGGACTCTCTGGAGACGCTCCTCCTGGCGAAATGCCCTCGGATCGACGCCGGGCGTCTCTGTGCGCGACTGGCCGCAGACGGCCGGCTTTTCCCGCGGCTGCAGCGGCTGCAGGTTGGCGGATGCCCCGCCGATGCGGCCGCGAGGCTGACCCAAAATCGCCCGCGCCTTCGGCTGGATACCTGATGCCATTGACGTCTTCCCCCTGTCCCCCCCTCCCCCCCTCCCCAAAAAAAAGTACAGCGGGCGCGCCCGTTGCCACCAGTCAGTCTGCTCTTGCCGGATAAGTTTACCTGCCCATGCCCATCGCCGCTCAGAGCTTGACCCGGGCGGCCTTGGCGGTGGCTGCCTTGCGGTCCTGTGCGGCCTGTGCGGCCTTGGCAGACGCGAGGCCGCCCTTCTTGGCGGCGATGTCGGCCTGGGCGTGCTCCTGCAGGTTGGCGAAGAACTTGGTGCTCGAGGCGAACCGGGTGCGGCCTGCGTGAGTGCTCGTGTCCTCGGCGGTGGCCAGGGTGAGGTTCTGTCGGGGCGGCGGAGGGGCACCAGCAACGGAGGGGGTGTGAGCACCTCTTGCCGAGGAGTGTGGCGATGCTGGAAAGGCGGCGATGGCGGGGAGAGCAATGGGGGACCTTGCTGGAGCCTGCCTGCTCGAGCTCCTTGCGGGCGCGCTCCTTCTCGTACTTGTTGCCCATGCCCGGGTTGAGCCGCTCCACGATCCTGCGCCGCCCCCCCCACAGACAGCCGGCCGGTGGTGACGCGGATGCGGCGAAGCGCATGGCGGGGACGGAGGGCGGGGGACGGAGGGCGGGGAACGGTGGGCGGGGACGGAGGGCGGGGAACGGTGGGCGGGGAACGGTGGGCGGGGAACGGTGGGCGGGGAACGGTGGGCGGGGGCGGATGGGCTGCGGACTTGCGGTCGGCCTCCTTGCGCCGCTTGTCCTTGGCCTTGGCCCGCTTGGCGGCGGTGCGGTCGGTCTTGCGCTCCTCGTGGGTCTTCTCCTCGTCGGCCTTGGGGGGCTTCCGGCTGGGCGCCAGCACCTCCTCGGGGGCCAGCCGGGCCCCGTCGCTCGTCGCCAGGGGCAGGGCCTCCTCCACTGTGATGCTGGGCGCGTTGGCCGCGGGCTTCGCCTTGTCCTCCGTGAACTGCGGGCAGGCAAACCAGCAAAAGACCGATGAGCATCAGGATCAGGTGGGTCAGGTCTGGCGTGGCGTTCGTGGTGTCGGGTCCGAGCGTCTCTGCCGTCGGGCGGGCGGGGGCGTACGGACGGGCCGGGGGGCGTAGGACATGCTGGCGAGGGCGTCGAGGCGGTGGCAGAGGATGGTGAACATGGCCGACAGCTCGGCGTGCTCCTTGACCAGCGGGTCGTTGGGGGCCACGCCCATGACCTTCTCCTTGTACTGCAGCCACCCGGGGCGGGGGGGAGGGGAGGGAGGGAGAGAGAGGCGGTGAGGAGGAGGAGGAGGAGGAGGAGGAGGAGGAGGAGGAGGAGGAGGAGGAGGAGGAGGAGGAGGAGGTGGGGGGATGGCAAGCAGAGGGCTGGCAGGGGGCAGGGTGGCAGGGGCTGGAGGGCCGGACGGACGTCCTTCTCGTACACCTCGGCGAGGGACTCCTTGCTCTTCTCGGTGGAGACGGCCATGGGCGGGGGCCGGAAGGTGTTCCGCGACTCGCGCTTGCGGGTGACATCGTCGTAGAGGGCCTCCTGGATGCGCTTCTTGATGACCTCCTCCAGGCTGCTCGTGTGGGCCTCCGACACCGCCGGGGCCAGCTGGGTGGATACATCCCCCGGGGCGGGCAGGTGAGCGGTGGGATGGGCGAAACCGACGCAAATGTTTGACTCGTCCTTCCGCCAACCTCCCGCTATCACTCCCCAGCCCCCACATGAACACACCCAGGGAATGGGCGGGGCGGGGGCGGGGGCGGGGCGGTGCGGACCTTGGTGGCGTTGTCGTACTCGAGGGGGGTCGAGAGGAGACTGTTCTTGGGGCGGGTCGGGGCGGACACCTCGCCCTTCAGCTGCCAGGGCCGCTCGGCCAGCAACCTGCACTCGGACGCCGGACGGACCCAGCACACAGGGGGTGACTCGGCGGTCCGCGCCACCCGCCACCAGACCGGGACTCGGGGCAGGGGGCAGGGGGCAGGGGCAGGGGCAGGGGGCAGGGGCAGGGGCAGGGGGCAGGGGGCAGGGGCAGGGGCAGGGGGCAGGGGGCAGGGGCAGGGGGCAGGGGGCAGGGGCAGGGGCAGGGGCAGGGGCAGGGGCAGGGGGCAGGGGCAGGGGCAGGGGCAGGGGCAGGGGGCAGGGGGCAGGGGCAGGGGCAGGGGCAGGGACGGACTGCTCCTCGATCTTGCCGATGGCGCCCTTGAGCTTCTCCTGGCGCTTCTCGAAGGAGCTCTTGTCCGCTGGGCGGGGCAGCCCAAAGGGAAGCAGGCCGACAAAAAGGAGAGGGATGGCCGTGAGGAGGGCGCCGGGTGGCAGGAAGGCGCGTGACGATGAGAATTGGCGAGAAATGGGTGCGGGGTGCGGGGTGGTGCGGGGTGGTGCGGGGTGGTGCGGGGTGGTGCGGGGTGGAGGGGCAGGGGCAGGGAAAAGGCGGACTCTGGACGAGCCCCGAGAAGGGGAAGAGCTCCTCCTCTTCGGGCTCGGCCTCTGCGGCAGGGGGCCTTCCCCGGGCCGCCGCGGCCGCCGCGAAGCCGTCGTCGTCCTCCTCCCCGGCGCCGCCCTCCTCCTCCTCCTCCTCGCCCTCCTCGTCGGGCTCCTTCCCCACAACCAGCGTGGACTTGGACTTAGCGGGCTTCTTCTTGGGACCCTCGCTATGGGGAGAGGTCGAGTCTGAGCCGAGAGGCCCCCGAGGAGACGCCCAGACAGACCGGGACTCGAGCGGATCGAAGAAGTCTTCGTACTTGGCGCCGTCGTCGTCGGGGATGTCCTGGAAAAGATCGATCTCATCTTGCTCTTCGTCTTCCTCGTCTTCGGCGTCGCCCAGCGAGCGGCCCGAATTGCGGTGCTTGTCGGCATCTTCGGCGCTATCGAGGTAATTGTAAAGATCCTTCACATCGAAGAATGCGTCCTCATCAACGGCACGCTGCGCTTTGGGTTTTTTGCTTTTCGGGGGACGCGGGACGGGGGGCGGTTTCTGAGAAATGGCGGGCAGATTCTCCTCGAATTGCTGGAGGATGTCCTTGTTTATGGTGTTAATTTGCTCCCAAATCTGATCAGAATCAAAGCCATCCACAAGTAGTTCCTTTGGGGTCCCACCAAGGGCGAAAATCTCCGCCACCGTCTGCATTTCCAGAATTGGTCGCACCCGACAGGGATCAGTCAGCAAGTCCCAGAGAAGCGCAGGCGAGTGATCCGGGCATCGATGGCAGGGTTGGGCTTCCAAGGGTCAATCCCAGTTGAAGACGACTACATGTCCAATGATCTTGCCCCAATTCAGCCGCCACCCGAATCTCCCGAGAACGAGTCGTATTCCCTTCAGGTCCGAGGGTGATTTCGGCCTCCTCTCCCTCTACCACCTCCATGTAGTTATTAGACTACGCTGCCCGAATGAAAAGCGGCCGACGGGGAAGCTACCAGGCCAAACGTGCCCGGGTGGAGACCTCGGCCAAGCTACAGCAGGAGGCCATCGAGGGGCGGCTGCGGGAGGGCCTCGCGCAGCCGATCTCCCAGGGGAACATCGGCTTCAAGCTGCTCTCGGCCATGGGCTTCACCCCGGGCAAGGGCCTCGGCAAGAACGAGAACGGCACCGTGGAGCCCGTCCAGATCGCAATCCGGAAGGACCGCGCGGGCATCGGGCGGGGCGGGGTCAGTCCGCATCACCGGCCCCGCAACTACGCAGTGCGTTCTCCCCACTCGCGGGCCCGGGCATTATTTGACACATGACTTCTCTTTCCTGTCTCCACCCACCCCATCCCTCCCTAGCCCAAGCCGGCGCCCCCTCCACCGGCCCGGCGGCCCGTGGGGATGGGCATCCCCGAGCGGCTCCTGACGCCCGCACAGAGGGAGCGCCAGCGCCGCGAACAGCTCGCGTCTGTGGGTGTCTTCCTCCCCGCGCGCCTGAACGAGTGTTCCCCCTTGGACTGCACTCCCTCTCCTCTGCTCTCCCTCCAGGGCGTACCGGGAGCACATGCGAACCCGCTTCGAGGAGCGCCGCCTGGCGGCCGCGGGGGACGAGGACGGGGCCAGCGAGGGCTCGCCCGACGAGGAGCCCCCGCCCGAGGGGGGCGGGGACAAGGCCCGCCAGGCCCCGCCGGGTGGCAGGGATCGGACCGGGGCGGCGGCGGCCCCAGCAGCCGGTCCCGAGGCGGCGGCGCCTGGCGGCGGCGGCGAGAAGGCCGATGAGGGGAGGGCCCGCCCCCCGCCGCCCCTCCGCTCCCCAGCGGCCACCACCCGCCCTCTGGCAACAACAACAACCGCAACAGCAGCGTCAGGGCCCTCGCCATCCCCCCCTGCATCTTCTCCAGAGCCCATACCATCTGCTCCATCCCCGGAGTCCGCCGCGCCGGCACCCACCCCGCCCCTCCCACCCATCCCGCCCACTCCGCCCATGCCCGAAGCCCCGCGCCCCGCTTCGGTCGAGGAGCGCCGCCAGCAGAGGCGGGACTCGTGGGCCCGCCTGCGCGCCCAGATCGACACCGGACCGAGCGGTGCTGCCCCCGCCCCCGCCCCCGCCCCTCCTCCTGCCACCGCCCCCGCGCCTCCTGCCACCGCGCCTCCTGCCACCGCGCCTCCTGCCACCGCCCCCGCACCGACACACCCGTCGGCGCCTGTGGGCAGCCAGGTTGCTCCTGCAGCGGGACAGGGGCAGGGGCAGGGGCAGGGGCAGGGGCAGGGGCAAGGAGACGCGCTGGACCGGATGCGGTTCTTCTACGAGCAGTTCCGGCGCCACGACCAGGCCAAGGCCCGGGCCGAGCTCGAGGCCCACCACCAGCAGCCCCACCAGCCCCACCAACAGCGCGCCCAGAAGGAATTCACCCGCTGGACGGTCACCCGGGGCGTCCACACCGACGAGGCCCCGGCCCCGGCCGCCCCCCGGGGAGGCAGAGCGGCCGGCGGGCGGGAGGAGGGCGGCCACAATGGGGGCAGGCACGGGCGGGCCCTGGACATGGATTTCCTGGACTTCTGATCGCCCTGGACATGAACTCGGGGCTTCTGATCGCTTGGTGAAGGCGGGGGGGACATGGACTTCTTTCCTGGCCTTGACATGAACATCCTGGGGGGACCTGAACATCCTGGGGGGACCTGAACATCCTGGGGGACCCGAACATCCTGGGGGGACCTGAACATCCTGGGGGGACCTGAACATCCTGGGGGGACCTGAACATCCTGGGGGGACCTGAACATCCTGGGGGGACCTGAACATCCTGGGGGGACCCGAACATCCTGGGGGGACCTGAACATCCTGGGGGGACCTGAACATCCTGGGGGGACCTGAACATCCTGGGGGACCCGAACATCCTGGGGGACCTGAACATCCTGGGGGGACCTGAACATCCTGGGGGACCTGAACATCCTGGGGGACCTGAACATCCTGGGGGGACCTGGGCTTCCTGGGACTTGTGCCCACCGCCCCCGCCCGCCCCCGCCACCCGAAGTGGGGATGGATCGGATCATAGCTACATACTGTGCATCGGCCAGCGACAGGCAGCGAGGCAGCCCCAGAGAGCGGCACAAGGCGAGGGCAGGGTGGGTGATGAGCAGGGGGGGGGGGGGGGGGGGGAAGAGGAGGAGCGGAGTCATCGACAAGGGGGGGCCGCCAGCCCTGTGGCTGTCTTACACGTCTCTTTCTCCCGGGCCGTTTCTTCTGGACCCGGGGAAGGGAAGGGGGAGGGGAAGAGGGGTGGGGTGGGGTGGGGAGGGGAAGCCTCGAAGGCGGCGGCCGCTAATGGGCCGCATCAGCCGGCTGGGGGGCTTCCGGGGCCGGGGCCGCAGCCGGGGCCGCCGGGGTGGTGGCCGGGGCAGAGGGGGCGGGTGCGGGTGCGGGGCTGGGGGCTGGCGCCTCGCCGAGGACGTCGGCCAGCTGGTCGATCGACCACCGAACGCTCGTCCCGTCCCACCGATCGGGGTCCCGTGGGGGGGGGGGGGGTGATTCATCCGAAGGAGGGCGAGGGCGAGGATGAGGATGGCGAGGGCGAGGATGGCGAGGGCGAGGATGGCGAGGATGGCGAGGATGGCGAGTGGGCGGACCATCTTGGCGATGGCGGCCGCGTGGACGTGGAGGGCCTTGGCCAGGCGGGGCCGGAGGGCCTCCCACTCGGCGTCGGGGGCGTTGATGCAGTGGAGCACACCCTGGTCCAGCGAGAACTGGTTCGCAAAGTGCGGCAGCTTGAACCGGACAAAGTAGCTGCGGGGGGACGCGCAGGGAGGGTGGCGGTGAAAATCGGTGGATGAGCCAAGGAGCCCGGCGGGGGTGGAGTGCGGGGGGCTGCGGGGCGGACTCGATGACTTCGGCGCCGTAGCACGAGTCGGCGCAGGCGGTGGAGATGAGGGTGGCGATGCGGGTTGCCAGCTCGGGGGCCCCGGTGAGGCCCAGCAGGAGGTCGAGGGCGACGGCCATGTAGCCGCAGTCGAGCAGCTGCTTGATGACGCCCGAGCTGCGCTTGGTCAGCTCGGCGGTGACCTCGAGGATGGTCGCCCGGTCCCCGTCGGCCAGGGCCCCGTGCAGGGCCGTCGCCAGCAGGGGCACCAGGTGCTGGTCGAAGACCAGCAGCGCGCACTCGTCCCGGCCGGCCAGCAGCCGCAGCACGGGCAGCACGGCCCGCTGCAGAGGCGCCTCGGTGCCCTCGCCAAGGAAGCTGCCAACCACAACCAGCACCCAAGCCAGCCAGCCGAGACGATGGATGCGGTGATGCCGGTCAGTCAGCTCCGTCGCGCATGCTACGGCGGTGGCGGTGGCGGTGGCGGTGGCGGTGGCGGTGGCGGTGGCGGTGGCGGTGGCGGTGGCGGTGGCGGTGGCAGGAAGGGAACGATGGCGGGGGGCGGACCTGTAGAGGAGCTTGAGGGAGGACTTGATGGCGGGGTGGGCGGAGAGGGTCGGGTTGATCTCGAGCTGCAGCCCCAGCGCCTGCAGCACCAGGGCCACGTCGACGGTGCACTGGGCCAACCAGGTCCCCGCCGGGCACTGGGCCGGGCCCGCGTTGGCCAGCCGCCGCCGCAGGATGGCAGCCGTCGGGGCACGGGCGTCGCCCTGCAGGGCCGCCATGCACTGCGGCTCCGAGGAGCCCGCCTCCCGAAGGGCCTTCAGGAAGGCCTGAACCGGAGAGAGTGGCCGGGAGGTGGGTGGTGGGGTGGGGTGGTTGAGGAAGGGGGAGACGAGGCGATCGTCAACAACCCCTCGTCGGTCGCCAGTGTGTGTCCGTGTGGGATCCGGGCCCGGCGAGGCGAGGCGGGGGCGAGGGGCGAGGGGCGAGGCGGGGGGCGAGGGGCGAGGCGGGGGCGAGGGGGCGAGGGGGCGAGGGGGCGAGGGGGCGAGGGGCGAGGGGCGAGGGGGGCGAGGGGGGGCGAGGGGAGCGAGGGGGCGAGGGGGGCGAGGGGGGCGAGGGGCGAGGAGGGCAAGGGTGGCGGACCTGCTCGGTCTTGAGGGTGTCCACCAGGTGGGCCGCCAGCCGGGGCGGGTTCTCGAGGTTGAAGAAGCGGTGCTTGACCAGGTGCTGCAGGTAGACCCCGTCCACGCAGAGCTCGTCGTGCAGGGTGGGCAGGTAGACCCGGCCCAGGGCCCCGGCCGCGTCGAAGCGGCCCAGCCAGACGGCCTCGCCCGCCGTGGGGGCGCCACCCACCGGCCCGGCTGGGCCTGGGCCTGGGCCCCGAGGGCCTCCATGCCCGCCCGGCAGGCCTCGTGCAGGGGCGCCACGGCCTTGTCCAGGCACCGGCGCAGCTCGTCACGGATGCTCTCGTTCCACACCTGCCCGTCACCATCAGCACCGCCACATCAACACCGCCACCGCCACCATCAACACCGCCACCGCCACCGCCACGGGGTGAGGCGGGCCGGAAAACGGGGACGCAGAGCTGGCGGCAGGCAAACCCACCCGCGCAACAACACCACCACCACCACCACCACCACCACCACCACCACCACCACCACCACCACCACCACCACCACCACCACCACCACCACCACCACCACCACCACCACCACCACCACCACCACCACCACCACCACCACCACCACCACCACCACCACCACCACCACCACCACCACCACCACCACCACCACCACCACCACCACCACCACCACCACCACCACCACCACCACCACCACCACCACCACCACCACCACCACCACCACCACCACCACCACCACCACCACCACCACCACCACCACCACCACCACCACCACCACCACCACCACCACCACCACCACCACCGGGGGGGGGGGGGGGGAAAGAAGGCTGCGGGGAAGGCTGCGGGCGGACCCAGATGGGGGTCTGCTGGGTGGCGTCGAAGGCCTCGACGAGGGCCGCGGGCTGCTCGGCGGCCCCGGCCAGGGCGTCGGTGAAGGGCGGCGCCAGCCAGCCCAAGATCCAGGCCGTCAGGTCCTTCTGCTGGGGCCCCAGGGCGGCCGTGCCCAGCAGCTGGGCGGCACCCTCGCGGGCCGGCAGCTCGGCGACCGGGGCCGGGGCGGCGGCACCCGACTGGGGGTTGGGGCGGAGGCCGCCTCGGGCTTGCGGGCGAGGACGTCCAGGGCCAGCAGGTAGACGGCCTGGTCCCGGTAGCGGGCCCCGATGGCGGGCAGGACCCGCCCGATGGCGGCCAGCAGGGCCAGGGTGGGGCCCAGGGGCGGCAGGGGCAGGTCCGCCTGCAGGCCCACCGAGGCGGGGGCCTGGCCCCGGGCGAGGGCCGTGTGGGGCAGCAGCACAGCCTCGGCAAGCGAAACCACGACCGGCACGAGGGCAGCCTCGGTCGGTTGGGCCTCTGTGTGTGTGTGTGTGTGTGGGGGGGGCGGGGCAGATGGACGAGGCCGTGAGCTTGGGGATGAGCGATGGGGGAAACGGGGAAACGGGTCCGGGTACGGGTGCGGGCGGGTGAGGGTGCGGGCGGGTGGTGGGCCATCGCCCCACCGACCGTGGCCAGCTGGAGCCACACGTTGAGCAGGCCGCGCCACAGGCCGAGGACGGCGGCCGGGGCGGCCTTGGGGCGTCAGCCGGGGCGGGGCTGTACAGGAGGCCCAGCAGCCCGGGCAGGGCGGCGATCTCGGGCGGCCACCAGCTCCCGCAGAGGGTCGGGTTGGCCGCCAGGCAGTGGCCCAGGGCCGTCACCAGGGGCCCCAGCACGGCCGGGCCAGCTGCCGGGCGGCGGGGCGAGGAGGGAAGGCAGCGGGCCGCAGGTGAGCAGGGCCGGGTGGGCGGGGCAGGGACGAGGATGGGGCGGGGCGGGGCGGGCGGGGCGGGGCGGGGCGGGCGGGGCGGGCGGGGCGGGGCGGGGCGGCGAGCGGACCTGGGTGGGCCCCGATGGCCTCGAGCAGCCGGGTGGCGAACCGCTTGGGGCGGGCAGGGCGAAGGTCGGCTGCATGTTGTAGATGCGCACGTGGACCTCGTCCACGTAGATCTCGTCCCGCAGCGCCTCCAACCTGCCGCCACCGCCACCGCCACCAGCCCCCACATCGACATCGACATCGACATCGACATCGACATCGACATTGCGTCATCATCGCGATGGGGGGGGGGGGGGGGGACATGGGGTGGAGACGGTCATGGGGGGGGGGGGGGGGGGGTGAAGACGGACCGTTCGGGGAGGGAGGCGGCGGCCTGGGCGGCGGCGAAGTTGCGCGACTCGGCGGGGGCGGCCTCGAGGGCCTCCCACTGGGCCTGCAGCCAGGCGCGGACCTCGTCCCGGCAGGGCTGGTGCCACAGCAGCAGCGGGGTCTCGGTCCGCTCGGCCCGCGACAGCCGGATGAAGTCCTCCACAGACTGCCCGGCCACGCCACGTCCCGCACCCGCACCCGCCACGCCACGCCACGCGCCAAGGAGAGGAGGAGAGCGGGGCGATGGGCGGCCTTCCCCTTCCCCACATATGCCCATGGGAGGAGGGGCAGGAGGGGGAGCTGCGGGGGCGGACGGTGACGAGGGCCTTGTAGAGGGCCGGGGTGAGCAGCTTGACCAGGAGGCCCTTCAGGGAGGCCTCCCGGGCCAGCACGGCCAGCACCTCGGTGCTCTCCCAGACCACGAAGGCCTCCTGGGTGGCTGCCCGGCCCAACGGACAGCCCATCCACCACCACCACCACGCACACCACCGCCACCACCAATATGATCATCACCACCACCACCAATATCATCGCCACCATCACCATGGCACGATCATCGCCACCACCACCACCACCCTGAGATCAGGGGAGGGGGAGGGGGAGGGCGGAAGGTGAGCCCGGCGGACCGACGGCCTTCTCGTTTTCGTCCTCCTCGAGGGCCGCGGCCAGGGCGCCCTGGCTGGCGGGGCGGGCGGCCTCGGCCTCGGCGGGCAGGGGCGCGAAGATGGCGATCAGCAGCAGCGAGAGGGGCAGCCCCACCCGATGCAGGGCCGCCTGCACCTCCCCGTAGGCGGCCGCGCAGTGCAGCAGACGCAGCTGCGAGGCGAAGGGGAGGGAGGGAGGGAGGAAGGAAGGGAGAAGGGTGATGGAAGGACAAGGGCGCGGAGCAGCGAAAGGCGGACCACCGCCGGGGATGGTGGGGCATGGGGACGGGGGCGTGGGCGGGGGCGGGGCAGGGAGGGCCACGGACGACGGCGGTGGCGTAGCGGAGCTGGGTGGGCGTGGGCTGTTGCAGGTGGGCGGGGCTGATGCGGGCCGCCAGGAAGGCCAGCAGGGCCGCGTGGTGGGAGAGGGCCTCCTGGGCGGCCGGCTGGGCGACCATCGTGGCCAGCAGCCCCAGGGCCAGCTGGGCCAGGTCGGCCGCGGGGCCGGCCGGCTGGGCCTTGTCGAGGCTGGTCAGCAGCTGGTCGATGGCCCCGATGCCGCCCGCCCGCACGAAGAGCCCCGTGTTGGTCTGGGGGCTGCCCAGGCACAGGGCCTGCCCCAGCCGCAGGCACAGGGCCGCCCGCTCGAACTGCTCCTCCATCGGCTCGGTCGCGCCCACGTCTGGCGGGCAGCAGGGCGGGGGGGGGGGGGGGGGGGGGCAGCGGGGGGAGGGCGGGGGCAGAGAAGCCGATCAAATGGGTGCCATCGACATCCATGCCGTGCCCGGCGGAAGAAGCGGCCATGCCCGGCGCATGCGACCGCGAGCATGGGTGGGGAGCGGTGGAGGGGCGGGCGGGCGGGCTGGCCGACCGAGGTGCATGGCGGCAGTGACGGCCGCGAAGCCGGCGAAGTTGGCGAGGGCCTGGTGGGTGGCGTGGCGGGCCGCCAGGACCAGCAGGGCCCGCAGGATGAGCGCAACGTGGCCCGACGGCACCGAGGGGCTGCCAGCAGACGACCAAGCACGGGAGGGGATGTGGTGATGGGGATGAGGAGGGAAAACCAGGGGCAGCAACGAAGGGGCAGCAACGAAGGGGCAGCAACGAGGGTCTGGGGGCGGGGCGGGGCGGGGCGGGCGGGCGTGAGGGGGGACCTCTGCATGTGGGCCAGGAGGGTGCCCATGAAGGCGTCCACGTCGGGGACGACGAAGGTCGAGTCGGCCGGCGACTCGGCGTAGACGCGCACGTAGATGCCGCCCAGGTAGAGCTCACGCTCCAGGTCCGGGTAGGCCACGGGGCCCGCCATGGCCTCGTGCTCGTAGACGGCAGGCCCGGCGGCCAGCCGGCCCAGGAAGGGCCCCAGATGCTGCCGGGTGGGTGAGGATGACGGTAGTGATGATGATGCTGCCCGAGGATGATGCTCGAGGATGATGCTCGAGGATGATGCTCGAGGATGTGTCATGGTGGTGGTCATTGGAGCAGCGCCATCCGGGTGCCACCAGGTCGAGACGGGAGGGGATGATGGGTGGCGGACCGCGGTGACGGCGGCGGCGAGGACGGTCCGCTGGGCGGCGTTCCAGAGCAGGTCCGGGGCGAAGACGTCCTGGCCCATGACCCGCACGAACCGCTCCAACCCCTGCACCCCCACATCGGGTCACCCCACCGAGAGGATGATGATGGCGATGGTGAGGTCGACGCCGTTGGTGAGGGTGGTGACGAAGGTGGTGACGAAGGTGGTGAGGACGGTGGCGGACCTTGGGCTGGTCGAGGATGGTCACCAGGGCCGCGGGCAGGAGCCCGTCCAAGGCACTCTTGTCGGCCGTGGCGGCGGGGCCCTGGGCGCACACCAACCGAGGCCCCACCGGAGCGGGGGTTGGACGTGTGAGGGTAGGGATGGAGGGAGGAAGGGCGGAAGGGAGGAAGGGCGGAAGGGAGGAAGGGAGGAAGGGCGGCGGGGCGGGCGGGGCGGGGCGGGGCGGGGCGGGGCGGACCTGGCACCGGTGGTTGCGCTGCAGGAAGGCGGCCACCTCGGGGGTGCAGCCGCGCTCCAGGGCCAGCATCAGGAAGTAGAAGATGCCTGCGTGACGCCCCCATGCGGCGGGCACACGGACACAGACCCGGGGCAGCACCGGCGCAAGGCGGAGGCAAAAGAGGGTTGATGAGGATGATGATCGGTAGTGATGACTGATGGTGCTGATGGGGGAGGTTCAAAGGCCACCGAGGGCCGGAGGTGTGTGCGCGGGGTCCCAGGGGGGGGCTGCGGACCGGTCTGGTAGAGGGCCGGGCGCTGGGCGGGGCAGTGCTCGCAGAGGTGGTTGAGCAGGTTGACGCAGCTCCCCACCACGGCCGGGTCCGGGTACAGGGCAAGCTGGGATGGGCGGAGACAGGAGGGACAAGTGGGACCAATGTCAAAAAGGAGTGCTCCGGGGAAGGTAGGGGGAGGGGGATGGGGAGGGAGGGGAGGCGGCCTGTCGGTGCCCGTGTGCCGATGCGGTGGGGGTGGCCGCGGACCAGGGCGATGGTCTTGAGGTTGGCCATGGCGCCCACCTTGCGGATGAGCCGCGGCACCCGGACGGAGAGCCGCCGGAGGATGTCCATGCAGGTGCAGGCGATCCGGGCCGCCAGCACCCCCGCCGGGGCCACCTCGTCCAGGGCCTCCACCTCGGGGGCAACCGCGGGGCTCGCCGGGGCCGCCGGGGCCGCCAGCGGGCTCGAGGCGGGGGCGGGGGTCGGGGCGAGGGCCTCCTGCTGGGGGGCCGCACCGGCGGCGGCGGCGGCGGTGGGGGTCGTCGGGGGCGTGGCCGTGATCTTGACGTCCTCGCCGGCCGGCGCGGGGACCGCGATCGGGGCCGGGGAGGCCCGCGGGGCGGGGGCGGCGGGGGCGGCGGGGGCGGGGGCCAGGTAGCGGCAGTGTGCGAGGTAGAACCAGAGCAGCTCGGGGCCGCGCTGGTCGCAGAAGCGCCACATCAGGTACTCCACCCCGGCGCTCTCGGGGGCCTCCAGGACCCCCTTGAAGAGCCCCAGCACGGCCTCCGACAGGGCAATCTGCACCCGCCGCACGCCAAGGCCGGGGTGGGGGAGGGCACGCACGACGACACGCAGAAAAGGGTCAGGAGGGACTGCGGGGACGGGGTGGCGGCTGCGGTGGGTGGGTGGCGAAGACGGTGGGGGGGGGGGGGGGGCGGGCCTGGTGGGGTCGCTGGTGAGGCAGCCGAGGGGCCGCCGGGCGAGCCAGATCAGGTAGGGCACCGGGATGAAGGGCGCCAGCTGCGGGTAGAGCCGGAGCGGGTGCTCATGCACCGGACCAGGGTCAGCTGCGGGGGGGAGGGCGGGAGGGTGGTGGGGGTGGCGGAGACGGTGAAGGAGGGACGCCCGAGGATGGGGAGGGCGGGTTGGCAGGAGGGGCGGGCAGCAGCAGCAGCGGCAGCCGGGGGCGGGCGCGGAGGAGGGAGGGACGGACCTTGGTGCGGAGCTCGTCTCCACCACGCACCGGTCGTAGAGGGCCTTCAGGAAGGTCTCCGGGTCGCGCACCATGTACGGCGCCTGGGCGGGCTGCCAGGCGGGAATGCGGGGGGAAGGGGGAATTGATCAGAGGGGGCGAGGGGCGATGGAGGAAGGGGGGAGGGGGGGGGCGCGGTGGCGGACTCGGCCCAGAAGGCGCGCAGGATGTTGATGTAGTAGGGGCCCACCTTGAGCTCGCTCTGCAGCGAGGGGAAGGGCACCTCCATGCCGGCCCACTGCCAGCCCTGGGCCCCCTCGGCCTGGGCCAGCTCCTCGCGGACGGCCTGGCGCAGCTCGACCCGGGTGTCCTCGTTCCAGACCAGGTGCGGCAGCCGGTGGTCCGCGTCCAGGATGCCGAAGATGGTCCCCCAGTTGCGGGGCGCCCCGGGGGCCGTCGGGGTAGCTGGGCCTGGGCCAGGGCCGCGTTGGCCAGGGTCGCCTGCAAACCCGGCATGCCGGGGGGGGGGGGGGGGGGGTCAGTCGATGTGGTCGACCCCCTCAGCCGGCCTTCGCCATGCTCTTCCTCTGCCCCCTGTCGGCTCCACCGCACTCGTTACCACCACCGGGGGGGGGGGGGGGGGCTGGGTGTGTGACCTTGTACCGGGCAGCCTGCTCCTTCTTGAGCTTCTTGACGAGGTCGCTCTTGCCCAGCCGGTGGGCCACGATCGCCGGGTACGGGGTGGCGAAGTAGGGGCTGCCCTGGCCGTGCGGGCTGGTCGCCTCGGGGCACCCGGGGAAGAGCTGCCGGGTCGGCATCACCGGGGCGGGCCCCGCAGGGGTGGCCGCGGGTGTGGTGGCGGTGGCGGGGGCAGCGGCGGGGAGGCGGCGGCGGCGGGTGCCACCATGACCGGCTCGGAGGCCGACGCGGCGGACTCGGCGGGGCCGGCCGGGATGGGGGTCGGGTGGATGGGCTGGAAGATGGGCCCGGGCAGGATGTGCTCTAGGACGGCCGTGTTCATGGGGTGCCCGTAGGCCAGCAGGGCCACCACGTCCCGGGCCGTGTCCCGGAGCAGCACCTGGTCGGCCTGGGCCGGGTCCAGCGCCTCGATGGCGTCGCCCAGCTGGGCGAGCAGGGTCCCGCGAGCGCGGGCCTCCTCTTGGAAGGCCCCGATCCTGGCGCACCAGGCGGCAGATGGGGGAGGGCACCAGAACGTGAGGTTGGCGGACGAAACTGGGCGCCATCGCAGTGAGTCGCAGCCCCATCGATCGAGCTGGCGAGCGAAGCGGTGGGGGAGGGGTGGGGGGTGCGGGGGCAGAGGGGGGCTGGGCGAGGGACGGACGACGAGGCCTCCGACTCGAGGAGGAGCTGCTTGAAGAGGGCCCGGGCCAGCACCTTCACCGGGGTCGACGGGGACCGCATCAGCCCCAGCAAGACGGGCACGTTGGCCGCAAGGACATCACGGATCTGCGGACCAGCACCCACCCCCAGGGTGGACGAACATGAGCGCGACTGTCGCAGGCACGGGGGGGGGGGGGGGTCCCAGAGACGCCGGACGCGGGGTGGGACAGACATGGCCCACGAGCTCGTACTCGGTGGTCCACTGGCGGTGGATGAAGGCCGACGCGAGGAGCCCCAGGGCCGCCTCGAGGACGGCGTGCTCGGGGCTGGGGGCGTACTTGGCGACCACGTCCATCACGGTGGCCCAGCCCCGGGCCTCGTCGAAGGCCTCCTTGTTTTTGACTTCCAGCTTCATCACGCCCTCGTCACCCAGGTTGGCGCAGAACCCTGGCGGTCGAGTGTGAACGCCTGGGGATGGGAATGGGGGGGCCGGACCTTGCTCGATCACGCGCCGAAGGGTTCCAATCGAGGAATGCACGACCGCAGGGGATGCCGAGATAGCCTCAAAACACAGAGGGAGTCCCTCAAACTTGACCGGGAAGGCAGAATACACTTCCTTGCTGTTCAAGAGGAGGTTCATGGTCGTGAAGAGTGGCACGGTCAGGTCTTTTTGGGATTCATTCCGAAAAAGGAAGAAGAGGTCCTCAAAAAGCTTCTCGGCGTTGCCCCGCGACAAGTCCAGCGGGGTGTGGTCCGGGATTAAAGTAATGATTTCTGCAATAACGCTGTGCCATGGAACATCGGATTTCCCTTTTTTACATTTATGTACTTGCTCGCTCAGCTGTTTCAACCGCGAAGCGGTTTGCCCCATTCGATCAAAAGGGTTTTTAAAAAACACAAATCGACTCAACCTCGGATCTTATCTAGAACACGGTTGACAGCTCACTTTTTTGTTTCTCTTGAGACACCGGTCCGGAGCACATTCCCAACCATTCAAACAACCCATTGGTGAATTTTTTCATGAGGAAGAACATCGCAGGATGTGGACGGGGGCTCTCTTGACGTGCGATTTCTTCCACACTCTGGCAGAGCCCGGATCGCCGGCCAGCCAGACCGAAAAGAAGAGGACAGAGAACGAGCTCGAATTTGGAGCGCACTGACAGCGCCCATATGGAGGCGAAAACTCGAATGTCTGTGCGAGTACTCGTCTTGCGCGCATCCCCGGGCCAACACATTTTCCTCCATGTTCTGGTTTTTTGTTTTCCTGTTCTTCCACCCACACGCACGCCCGTGTGTGTGTGTGTGTGTGGGGGGATGACTGCGTTCCTTTGAGCTCTTTCACGCCGGCGTGGTGGATGGAGCAGGTGGATGGGAGCAGGTGGATCACACTCGATTTTCTTGTCCAGCAAAAAAACAAACCAAAATGTCCATCCCTCCAAAACGACTGCAGTGGTTATCTCCACTTGCCCTTGCCCCGCAGGGCCAGAGCCTGGGCCTGGGCAAGGGACCGCTCCCGCACCTGCATCAAATTCCGTTCGTGATTGAACAGCCAGACTGCACAGTTGACCACGTAGCGTGCCGTACCTGCGTCATCCCAGTTGCAGTAAAGGCGCGTGAAAGCACCGTCAAAGATGGCACGGCGCCCTTCGCGGTCGTACACGGCTGTGATCAGATTGCCCGCACTTCCATAGAGAATTGGTTGGAGCACGCCACGGGGGTCTGTGACAGTCGCGACGGTGATTCCCTCGAAGAGGTGCTCGAGCCCGGTTGTGATGAGGTGTTGGTTGAAACCTGCGTTGCCGGATCCTCGCTGATGCACCACTTGGCTGCCTTGCACATTGCCTGCCATAGATGCGCCAAAGAGCGTCGACCCCAGCGCGTTCGCGTCCACGTAGAAGGGTTGATTGTCGCCCCAGATATAAAGCCCTCGGCCTTTCTCGAAGAATTGCTGGAGAAGCTGAAAGTATGGCGGTGTGAGAACAGGTCCACTGGTGGAGATGAGCCAGAATTGACAGGCGCGGTCGAGCGCCTGCTGAAACTCAGCCAGCGAGGGCAGCGCTTTCCAGATCAAGAGGTCGAAACCTTTCTTTCGGACACACTCTTGGGCGGGAACGGAGAATACGTCGCCCTCGTTGTTGTACTCCTGCAGGACAACTACGAGCTCCCCTTTGAATGTGGAGTCTGCTGCCAGATCATATTGGCTCCCTGCACAGTCGGGGGGGGGGGGGGGGGGGGGGGGGGATCAAAAAAGGATCCAGGCAGCCGGACCTTTGGCATTCCCAGAAGAGTCTAGAAGGGCTCCGTCAATGTGGTTTTGACCTGCGTGTTCAGTGTAGACCGAGACCACCATGAAAATATCCGACCCCGCAACCACACCAAAATCTCCCAACGTGGCGGCTCGCCGATCCAAAAGTTCCTGTGGATGGAGTTAGTGAAAGATTGTTCGGTGACGCAGACAGGAATTTCGGCCCCACTGTAAAAGAACTGCTGTCGGGCAGGTGGAGTATCAGGCATCTCTTGATGGACTCGATCCTTCAAGGAAATCACCAGTAGGTTCGGGTCCAAGGGGAGAGTCAAGGCGCGGCCGTCAAGAGTCACGACCCGGAAAACATTCTCCGCATCATCGTGCGAGGCTGCCCCATTGCCCGGTGTCCAAGAACTGAGGAGGGCAAACTCAGTTTCAAGCGTTTCGAGAATTCTCGGTTCGATCGGAGTTCCACATTCTGGACAGATCGGCTTTTCGTTCAATGCTTCCCTGAGACACTGACGAGCAAATGGGCGGAAAAAAAGAAGAAAAACAGACCCTGAGGCATCGATGAGAGGGATGCTGGCGGCATAATTCGTTCAGGGGTTCCCTGGGAAACTCATCTCTCAGCTTGAGCACTTTGCACTGCGCGCAGAGCATGGTCGTTGAGGCGATCTGAATCACCGCGGTGGAGGATTGGACGATTGGGAAATCAGGATGGATGAGCGCTCCTCATCCGACGCTGCTCCTTCCGCGCAGCAGATTGACCCTCATCCTTCATTCGACAATTCTTCTGGAGATTGCGCCTCACCCGCTCTTTCGCCTCGTACCCTCTTGCCCGATCAAGGTCTCTTTTTCTTTTGCTCCATCTCCAGAAAAAGAGTTTTCATGTATTTTCTGCAGGTGGTTCACTGAATGCAATACACCTCCTGTCGGACAAAGCAAATCTATTGCGCATTGATCCTCAAATTGTATCTCATTCATCACCAATTGCCTCAACTTCTTCACCTCGACCTTCCGTTCGCTCTCCAGGGAAAGTGATGCCTCCTCTTCCAGCTCTTCCGATTCCTAACCGCTCACGTCAGAGTGTTACGCAACACACTCTCGAGGCATCTCCCGGCCAGGCTCGCCTTTCAGGTCTGCCACATTCCACACGATCTTTCGATATCTCTCCGCATTTGAATCCTCGTAGATATTCGCCGTTTGCCATTGCCCAAACCGATCACGCGCCGGGATCTTCCTCCTCCACCTCGCCCCTTTTCGCGTCCTGGTCCTTCCGGCTCTTTCGGCGGCCCACCAGCAGAATCTGGAGGTCCGGAGACAAGGTGTCGCTCCTGGGTGCACTTCCCCACCCCCACCTCACCCCGGACCCCCGACCCAAAACGCCAATCTCTCCTTCTGTCCCCTTCCGCTTAGATCTGTCCCCTCCCCCCTTGTCTTCTCCTTCAAGCGGGATGTCCCTTCAATCGCCGCTGCCGATGTCCCTCGCTTCCTCCCCGACAAGCGATTCCTTGTTCCAAATCCATTTCGTGACCTACAGCTCGACATACGAGAACGGTGCTGAGTGCTGGTTGGTGAACAGGACGGAAGAGAAGATCGCGAGGTCTGTCCGTGCAATGGCTCCACTCAAGCTAACTGGTTGCCTAGGCTTGAGCGAACACCAGATTGTCCGATTCACCCAAACCTGGCGCATTTTGTTGCTGCGCTCCCGGTCCCTCCTGAATGGGTCTCTGCTTTCTCCTGCAAGGTGGTTCGATTCCCCCCGGACACCTTTTGGGGTTGGAATCGAGGATCCTGTGTCACAGAGACTCCACCAGTTACCCTGGGCCGCAGCCATCACAGGGTGTGTTGTTCTTCTGGGCTTGCCGGCCAGGCCCCCCTCGAAGTGGCTCTTTGGTGTATCTTCAGCACCACATCGGACGTGGAACAGATCCTCGATGATGTCAAGCTCCTCCTTGCTTCTTATTGCCAACACAACCCACACCTCTCCCTGACCCGTTTTATCTCTGAGGCGGTCCTCAAGGTGAACCAGATGACATTTCCAAAGGCACTTATTTTGACCCTCCTACTCGGGGTCGGACTGACCCCGTCCTCCCTTTCCCCCCACCTTCCTGCACTCCTTCTCAGAACGCTCGCCCAGCAAAATGGAGCATGGCTCGATGGCCTCTCGGACTCACTGATGAGGGATCTCCAAACTCCCCTGATCTTCTTGATGGGGCAAGACCAATTACAAGGTGGATGGTCCTGGTTTGAATTGATCCCGACTCGCTTTTGCGCACGTTACTGGCAATGGCTCAGCCAATTCCCATCAGCGCCCCAACGCGCTCCCCGAGGCACTCCCTTCCAGCGGGCAATTTCCGCGATGGCTTCGCTGGCCGATGACCCAGCACAGAATACTTACCTCATTTCGTACTCACGGTCTGGCGCATCCATCCAGAGCGCATGACTGACTTTCGACCCACAGACTGCTCCTCCAAACAGTGCCAGATGCCGAGACCTTTTTCGAAGTGGTTACCGAGTTGCCCAACCTTCCCCGACTGGATGACTTGGTGGACCAGACCTTCCGACAACTTCTGGGCCCAGGGCCGTTGGCCAAGTGGACCCTGGCTTTGCAACAACTGCCCATGATCAACAAGACCTTCAGTCATGTTCTTTTCCAGAGTCTTCGCAAACTTGTGCACGATGCTGTCCGGCCTGCCATCGGGAGTATGTCAGCACCTTATCAATGGAGCCTGGATCAACTGACCGAATTGAAGACTCTCCTCCAGTCGCGGGTCCTCTACCATCAGTCTCATTCAGCAGAGCTGTCTTCTGTTCTTGAGGGCGTCGTGGCCTCAAGCAATCCGGAGTTGAGGCGATTCTTCCTGGACTGTCTCACAACCCCAGAGCGAACCCTCGATATCCTGGATCCACAACAAATCAACCAACTCTCGCTGAATTGGTTTGAGGCCGAGATTCACCAAGCCGAGCACAAGCGCTTGCCGCCCCTTCTCTTGCCGACCGCAGCCCAGAAATTGATTCGGACATCATGGATGGCGGATCACGCCCGGGCTGAGACTGTCAAGCGCCTGTGCGACCGTGTTGCCAAGGAATTGATTCTCCGAGTGCCCTCACGAGAGCTCATTGCATCTGCGATCGATGCGAATGCTGTGCTGACTGATCAGCGACTATTGGGAACATATGCACGGATACTGGATTCAGTTTTCCGTGATGGAGTCAACACTGCTGACTGGAATCACATGGCCGAGGTCCTCCAGATGCTTCTCAAAGGCGGCATCCGCATTCCTTCACGGTCTGTGGTCATTTTACCCTTCGTTCTCCTCCAATGTGTATATCTTCCATCTAGATTTATGGAGGACTGCATCATGGCACTTTTGGACGATCCCCTGGCCCGGCTGTTGCCTCATGAGCCCATTCCAATCGTTCTCATTGTGGAGCACTCCACATTTTGGCTCCCTTTGTTGAGGCTCACGAAGGATTCTGACCCAAGCTCCTTCAAATCTGTTCGGTTTTTGGCCCACGAAGCCGTTGTCCGCGCCTCCGACTCCATTCGCACAACGGTGGAGGCTGTCCAAAATGGCACGTTGACCGTCGAAGCAGCCATCTCCCTCCTGGCGCTCGACCACGCTGTTTTGGAAAGTTTCTGCACCTTGTTCGGGTCCACTCTGATTGGCAGGCTGGCCCACATGCGAACACTCATCTCCGCGTACGAGAAACGCCGCCAGGAGTACGAAACCTTGATTGCTCTGGCCGACCGAGTGGCTGATGTCGCTGCCGTCCGCACATGCCTTGCGCAGCGTCAACCTGGTGTGGCCACTCTGGCAGCCCTGCAACAACCCGATTTTTGGGGGATCCTTGAGCCCCATGCCACTCTTGCCCGACAACTCGTCGCGTACCAGCCCCTTGTGACTTTCTCACGCACCGTTGCCAATTTCCTGGCGGCCCAAGAGGCTCGGGGCGGTGCTCAGTTGCCATTCGAGACGCTGGCCGCCGAGCTCCATGCGCCTTTCGACGAATACATGAGCACCCTCAAGGCACTCGAGTCACCAGAGGACATTCCTGTGACGGAGGGGCTGAGAGCCCAGTGGCACGAGGTGGACGTATCCTCGGAGGTGCGCCACATTGCGTCCGTCTGTGAACTCGATCTGAACTGCGCAATCGAATTCCTTGAGTCGATGGCCGCCTACAATGAATTGGTCTGGACTGGATTCTCTTGCCCGTTCTTTTTCTCATTGATTTTAACTTTCAGCAACGTCGGGCCAACTCTCTGCTTGCCCTGGGCGCCCTTCTCGAGACCAAGCCGCCCGCGCGAAGCGCCCGCTTCTTCCAGTACATGTCCCTCCGCGATCCCGCACACGACCCCGATGAGAAGGACAAAGAACAGCTCACACTTCCCGACTTCCACAAATTGGCCATTGATTTCGACCGAGAAACGAGGGACTTCTCGGAAACCATGTGGGCATGCCTCTTGGAGCTGTCCCAGTCTCAGGAGCTCCTCCGTTTCCTGCGACGGACGGAGGGCCAGGATCTCCGAGTGCTCTCCGAGCTTGTCGGCGAGTACGAAGGCTCCACCGTGACCCCGGCCCATGTTACTGACCTCGTTGCTGTCGCGTCCTTCCTGCGACCTCTGTTTGTCCTGCCCGCAGTGGTCAAACAGGGTCCTCTGACGCAGCTCATCCCCGACCTTGTCAAATGGTTCGACAAGCCTGACCTCTCGGACCTGCCTCGGCTGACGGCCCAGCTGCATGCCCTCAACGCGGTGGTGGTGCCCCTGGTGCGTCTCTATGAGCAGCGCGACAAGCACGGCGAAGCGACAACCCACGTGATCGAGTGCGCAGCTCGGACCGGGGCTCTGTCGTTCGCCCTCGACCCCGCGACGGGAACCTGCGGAGTGAAGTTCACTTTCACCCTCACACACCGAGACGAGGCCCCCCAAACAATGCGCTGGGGTATGGCTGACCTCACAGAGATGCGGAGCAGGGCCCTATTGCTTGTGTCGAGTGTCCGGACGAGTGGCCAGCCCGCCGAGCCTGGGGCACATGCGGACTTGACCGATGGAGATGCCGCTCCAATGCGCACTTTTATCGAAATTGTCGACCAGGCCCAAGGCCTTGTTGACTGCGTTGGTGAGCTGTTGGCGCTCGGTCACTTCGGCTACCGTAACTTTGCGGCCAACTCTGAGGTGGCTCTGCCGACCCTGCTTGCCACTGCTCAGAGGGACCTGCGGACATGGCGCGAGTGTCTCGAGTGGGCACGTCAGCGCTACTTCTACCTGACCTTCTACCACGGCGGCCAGATCCTGCTCCTCCACGACTTTTTCCTCTCGTCGGCAGCCCTGAGGCCCTCTTTCTTGTCAAGCATGCACAATTTGCTGCGTTTTGTGGAACCGTCTTTCCCCGCCGATGGTCTCGCTGAGCTGCGCCAAATCGGCAAACAAATTGCGCTCCCCATCCCTGGGGCTGGAGAAGGTGCCGCCCAGGATCTGGCTTGCATCGGAGCGGCCCTTTCGAAGGTGTTCGAGAGGTACCCGCGGGCACCACTGCGTGCGCTCGTTCCACCACGCGATGTCGAGGACCTTTCGCAGGCCGTCCAGCCAGGCCGAATCAGTGTGGTCATCCCCCGGGGCCATCTGGTCAACGTGATCATGAGCCTCTTCCTGGGTTCCAGGCAGTGGCCGGCCCCTGCCCAGCTGCTCATCTGCACAGAGGACACCGAATGGGAACAGCTCAACACGATGCTCTCCCGCGCCTTCAGCGATCCTGAGTCAGCCCGCCTCTACTGTGTCGCCGGGGTGGAGCAACTGCCCTTCGGTGTGCAAAGTTGCCTCGTGGAGCACCTCCGGTATCTGCAAATCCACGCAGCCCAACCACAGTATCGGCTGGCTCTGATCTGTGCCGAAGGAGGAGAGGGAATCACAAAGGAGCAACAGCACCTGCTCAACCAGTTTGCCAGCCTTTCTTCTCCGGTGAATGGCACCCCTGACGCAGTTCTCCACACCCTGTTCGCCCAACAGTACCCAAATATCCTCTCCGTGACCTCAGATGCCTCGGGTGTTGGCAAGACGCAGGCAATTTGTGGGCACGCCTACGTGCGCAACCTCGATTTGGCCACTTTCCTCGTTTCTGGGTCCTTGGATCACCATCACCTCGTGGAAAGCCTCTGCGAGCTCCCCTTGCTCCCGGCCCAGGCCTTGCATTTGGACATCTGCGCTGTGGAGAATCCGGAGGTGTTGAACATGCTGCTCTTCCAACTTTTGGTGGTCGGTATGGTGTCCTCGGGGGCGTCATTCTTTTACCGCCCGCCCAACCCCATTTACATGGAGGTGGCGTCAACCCCGGGCGGATCGTTGGCCGCCCAGCTTCAAATTCACACATATTTCGAGATCCTCCCCCTCGGCTTCGACATGGACCATTTTGTCGCCTCGCAGGAGTTGCTCAGTCCCGTCCAGGTTGTCTGCAACTATCTCCTGGCTTCGGACGAAGGCCGGCTTCTGACTGAAGATCTGCTCTTCCCGGGCCCCCGCGTCCGCGCTCTCTCATCTGCGGATTGTGCCCGGCTCCTCAAAACCCATCTTCTTGATCCTCGGCCGAACTTCCCGCGCAACTACTCGGTCCTTGGTGTTTTCCTGCGCGTCTTCGCCTCTCAGCTGCTTTGCCTCTCGCACAGCATGTTCTTCCGAATGTCAAGTATGAAGGCAGCCGGCGCTCCGCCCTCCATTCGACAGATCCTCTTCCGCTCCCTCTTCGAGGAATCTCTCACCTTCGCCGTGTGCACCACCTCCGTCCGCTCTCTCCAGCAACAGAGTTGCGCGCGTCGGCCGGCCGGCCTGGGGAACGTCCTGGATGCGATGATTGAGCGAACCAGGTCGATGGTGCGCTGGCAGGACACGCAGCAACTTCTGGTGGTGTTCCATCACAACTGCCAATCGATCTCGCTTCTCTATCGGGAAGTGGCTCACGTACCTCAAGAGATCGCCGCCCTCCTCCGGACCTCGATGGGCGCCGACCGCGACCCGAATTGGCGCCTCGAGGACTATCAGACCATGGACCGCCCCCGGCTGCGCCTCTGCCTGGAGCGCATTTGTCGGGGCGGGTCGGGTGAGGCCCCTGATGACCCCGAGTATGCCCTGACCCCAGATAACATCCTCAAGATGGTGATGGTCATGCTGCGCGTCAACGCCCGCTGTCCTGTGGTGATCATGGGCGAAACTGGCTGTGGCAAGACGAGTCTGGTGCGTTACCTGGCCGCTCTCGTTGAGGTCGACTTCCGGCCGCTCAACATCCATGCAGGCACCTCCGCGCAGGCCATCGTCGATTTTGTGCACCAGGCGCAACAAGAGGCAGATGACAAGAAGAAGCCAATCTGGCTCTTCCTTGACGAGTGCAACACCTGCGAGGTCGGTCCCTCCCTACCCCCCCCCCCCCCCCCCCCCCCACACACACACACACACCACCATACACACCACCATACACCACACGCCACGGCCACGGCCATGCCACTTACAAATTGTCTTTGGATCTTCGTTTTGCTGTAGCATCTGGGATTGGTCAACGATCTGGTGTGTCATCACCAACTTCTGGGCGTCCGTCTCGACCCGCGCATTACGATCATCACGGCGTGCAACCCGTTCCGCAAGCGGGACCCCGGCAAGCGAGCTCTCACGGCCGGCCTCGAGAATCGCGTCTCTCAGACCGACCCTCTTTCTCAGCTCGTCTACCGGGTCCATCCACTGCCCGATGCCATGCTGGACTGGGTGTGGGACTACGGCATCTTGGATGAGCGTGACGAGGCCCGCTACGTGGAGGCCATCCTGAGGGGTATGCCGCATGCCCACCTGCTCACCCACATCGTGGTCGAGAGCCAGCGGTTCATTCGGCACCAAGAAGCCGAATATTCCGTCAGCCTGCGCGACGTGCGCCGGGTGCGGCTTCTGGTGCAGTGGTTCCTGAAGAACAACATCCACACGCGGCGTCCCAAGGGACGGAAATCGCTCCCATCCGACCAAGTGGATCTGCACGCCATCTTTCTGGGCTTGTGTCACGTCTACCACTCGCGACTCAGCACCGGTGAACAACGCGGGCGATACCGCGAATTGGTCGCGGGAATCTGTGAAGAGCATGGCAAGCCCACCACTTCCGCCAAGATCGAAGAGGCCCTGCGCACCGAGCAGATCGACTACTTGGAGAGAATGGAGTTACCCCCTGGCACCGCTCTCAACCAGGCCCTTCTGGAGAATGTGTTTGTGGCGCTCGTGTGCATCATCAACCGCATCCCTGTCTTCGTTGTCGGAAAGCCGGTCTGGAGCTTGAAAATCACCGTATAATGAGATCAACTTCTTTCGTAGGGGTGCAGCAAAAGCCTCTCTGTACGGCTGATCACTACTTCGCTGAAAGGCCGCGATTCTCGCGATCCATGGTTCCGTCAACTGCCATCTCTCTATGTGGTCCCATATCAAGGGAGCGATGTCAGCACGAGCGAGGGAATTCTTCATGTCTTCCGCAAGGCCCGCGAGTATCTCGGGAAAGAGGACATCATCCCCATGGTGCTGCTGGACGAGGTCCGCGAATTGCCTTTCACGCCATGTCCGAGCTGATTATCCTCCGAAAAACCGGCATGCCTCACAACAGGTCGGGCTGGCCGAAGTCTCCCGCTACAACCCACTCAAAGTCCTCCATTCTCTCTTGGAACCCAACCAATCAGGCCAAGCAGATGTCTGTCCAAACTCATCGAATGACTTCTCATCTTGGCATTTGAACAGGTTGCTGTTGTCGGCATTTCAAACTGGGCTCTCGATGCTGCCAAGGTTCATTTCTCCGAAGATTCTGATTTTCGCTCATTCATACATAGATGAATCGAGCCATCTACTTGTCCCGACCCGAACCGGACGTGAAAGACCTTTACGAGACCGCGTGCTCGATTTTGTCCATTTCTCTTCGGCAAACTGTTGCCAACAAAGAGCTTCGGGCGATCGCTGAGGCCTATTCCCACTATCAGCAGGTCCAGTTCTCTTGCATGACTTATTGATCTGTTTTTTTCGTTTCAGAACCAATCACGCCCCAACTTCCACGGATTACGCGACTTTTTTGCCTTGGTCAAATCTGTTGGTGGCACTCGACCCACCCCTCGTTCGCTCTTCGTGGCCTTGGAGCGCAATTTTGGTGGCCTCCCCCGCACTTCCATGCGTGAAGTCATGACGGCCTTCCGTGGTGCCTTCTCCGATCAATTGGCACCCACACCTCTCCTGCGGTTGGTGGAGGACAACTTGGCCGATCCATTGGCCCGCAATCTGCTCTTGATCACAACCACCCCAGATGCTACCGCTGGGATGCTCGGGCGAATTTTGGCAAAGCAAAACCAACAACGACCTGTTTTGGTGCTCTTCGGGTCGCAGTTCGAGCGTGATTGCCAATCCGACGAGTACAGCTACCGGGTGTTGAGCCGCATCATTCTCGCCATGGAGACGGGTCGTGTGTTGATCATGAAGGGCCTCAAGAGTATCTACGGTTCCCTCTTTGAGATGCTCAACCAGTCGTACACTGTCATTGGCAACCGGAGGAACTGTCAGGTGGCACTGGGCCCCTTCGCCAACCACATGTGCTTTGTGCACCCCGACTTCCGTTGCGTGGTGCTGGTTGAGCCCGGGACCGAGCTTGACGAGTGCAGTCCACCTTTTTTGAATCGGTCTGCAAGGGATTGCTGATGTGCGACGTGCGACGGAGTTTGTTTGTGCTTCCGTTGATTGTGCTCACATTTGGAACTTGCGTCTGCGGCGGACTGTGAGTCTGCTGAATGATGGCAATCACATTCCCCATCCCTCTCCCTGTCTGCAGCTTCGAAAAGCAACAGCTTTCTTTCGGGGACGTCCTCTCGCCTCAGCAGGAGCAGCTCGTTCTTGCTCTTCGGCAGTGGGTCCTCAATGCCACACAAGTTGAGGCCCCCGGTGCGCCCGTCTTGCAACGAGCAGAACGGGAGCTGCGTCAGACGCAGGCTTCTTTCCTGGGCTTTGACGAGAATACCATTCCTGCCTTGGTTCTCGCATATTCCCAAAACCTGCCCGCTCCTCTGAACGATGCTGATCTCGAGGTTTGTATTCCTTCCACCATCAGTTTCGGTTCGTCACTTCTCTCGTTAGACGGTCCGGTCTCAATGCCAACAGGATCTCTTGGCGATGGCCACCCCCGATGGACTGGTCCGGGCCTTGCGGGCTCCCCAGGGACGGCAGAACCCCGACGAGACCCGATCCCAGTGCTCTGACCGGCTGGCCAGTCCCCTTCAGGCCAATCTGCGCTCGTGTTACCAGCAGCTGATCGGATCCTCGGGTCCGATGGGAATCAAGGCCGCAATCGGGACCTTCAGCAATATTTTCACGGACGTGGGACCCATGTTGGCAGGCCTCGCCCGCCCGATGGTGGTCAAGTTGGGCGAATTCAAATCGGAGCGTGACATGGCCGCTTCCATCCACACGTTTTGGAGTGACCCGCGCAGTGACCTCTTGGTCATTCAGGTCGATATTGTCCTTTTCACTCGTCCCTGTTCCAACTCTTCTCGTTGTAGGCTGACCCCACGCTCGACCACGACGGACGGCACTTGCTCCTGGCCAAATTTTTGTTGGACGAGGAACGCCGTGAATACTACTCTGCTGCGTTGCCAGCCCAAGCTCCAGTGCCCAGCTCTCAGCCTGCAACCGGATCATCCAAGCGGACAGCCCAAGAGCCGCTCAAAAAGCACGTTCTCCTCTTATTGCATATGTTCCGCACTGCCAGCTATGCCGGTCTTCTCTTCAACAGTCTTTGCGGCTGGCAACAAGTGACCGTCGAGGCCCTGGGGGATGCGGACTCCACTGCCTTGGCTTCCCACGTGTTGCCTCCGGCACCCGGCCAGGCGCCTGCCGTTAGTCCCGCGACGCTCCGGGTGCTCCAAAGCTCTCTCGATGAGATTCTGGGCCCCGACGGGCCGATTCCATTCGCACGCGTCCTGCACGAGACCATCCAATGGGCCTTATTCTGCAACCGGTATCCCCCTGGTGCTGCCTCAGCGAAGCGAGTGCGGGATTTGGCCGAGCGAATTGAGGCCGACGCCGAGTTGGTCGAGATGCTTCAGGCACGTGTGCGGAGTTGGGTTGAGGCACATCCCATTCCTGGTGGCAACGAACCCTACCACTGGCAGGTCGAAGTTGCCTGCGATCAGGGTGCCTTGCTCCGGTCCACGACTTTCTTCGATGCTCTCCATCGGCGCCTGTGCGAACACCTTCGGCAGCCGCTGGCTCTCCTGCTCCACCGTGTAGAGCAAGACCACACCTTGGACAGCTTCTTCGAGATCCCTGCTGTGCGGCCCTTCTGGAGGCGTGTCTTTATGGATCCTGCCCTGACTTGCATCGAGGGACTGCAGCCTCCTCGCGAACAAAATTCCCTCGACATCGATCAGGCCTTAATCGGCACCAAGCATCATATCCCAGGGATCGCTGGGATACTCGCCCAGTTCGAGGACAAGAGAGACTTCTTCGAGCACGACATGACCCAACTCGACGAACTGAACTCTGACGATCAACCGGCGGCCAAGGCCCAACAGACGGCTCGTTTTCGAGATATTTTCGCCATGGTTCCACTCGTGGCCGACCTCACTCGGAGCCCTGACCTGGTTGCCCTCTTCGCCGAGGACTTTGTCGTCACCCAGATGCCGTGGGCCAACCCAACGATGGCTCTTTGGGTGTTCCGCTTCTTCTGGGAGAGTGTTGGACCGGAGCACCCGTTCGATATTCAGCGCGATTGGTGGCTCCACGGCGACCGAGTGGTGGCGTTGCTCCGGTTCCTTGAAGCCTGCCAACCTGTCGTCAATGCGGAGGTTCTGGAGAAGTTACCCCCTGTCCACGCCCCCGAAGAGTTTGTGAGGGCCCTGCTCGAGCTCGCCTGTGCCAAGTTGCGCCCCAACGCCGAGCTCTTGGGGAAGCTTGGCCTGGACTCCTGGCAGCGAATGACCATGCTGGCCATCAACCGAATGCTTGACGTCTGCCACCTGGAGGAACTTTCCCCTGCCGAGGTCCCTTACCTTTGGGAGTTGCGCTGCTTCCATGATCTCGCGCGGACTCTCCTCCAGCTGCCTGCTCTCCGGCTGCAAGTCGACTTTCTTGTTCGTTTTGCTTCCGAGGCTTCCTTCGGTACTCCGGCCTTCTTCGACCATCTGGCGGCCGTGGCCCATGAAGTGCGCGCCGTCCAGGAGGATATCAGCCCGATCTTGAGTGTCCGATTCCACTCCTTGGTGCTTGCTCGCTCCGTCGAGGTTTCTCACGACCAAGAGGAAACGGTTGCGGCTTTGCTCACTGCGGCCTGCACATTGGTGGAAAGTTACCAACGGAACACGTCCGTTATGGGCGACCTCGCAACGGGTGTGGGTCCAATCCTCAACAGGCTGCTGTCGATGGTTGACGAGAGCACGGGACCGGAGCTCATCACCAACCCAGCCGTGACTCTTGCTGACAGCCCGCTGCTGATAGCCTTCAACGCTTGCTTGGAAAAGGCTGCCGAAGCCGAAGGTGGTCGCATCGACAGTCTCTTCGCCACGCTTGTGATGGACGCCTTTGAAAAGCGGTTCTTCCCCACCGACGTTCTGGCCCAGGATGACCCAACCACTCTTCGTCATATCCTTCCTGTCGCCATGGAGATGCTCACCGCCCCGACGGATGCTGTCCACCCTCCAATCGCTCGCCCTGCTTCGGCGGCACTGCTCCGGTCCTTCCTTGGGTTGGCGGCAGAGGGCTTGCTCCCCGGGGACCCAGAATCTCGCGCTCAGCACCCATGGCTCTCCGAGGCCGCCACCCTCCTGGCCGATGGAGCCCCTGCCCGAGACGCCCTACGTCTCTTCCTCCTGAAGCAGACCCGACCAAAGCTAGATCTTGCGCAGGTGCGGTCCCTCTGCACGACGGAGGCTCCCCGCTGGCTTGAAGGACTCCCCTGGGCCCTGGGCCAGACAGGCCAGTCGAGGTTCGGCTCCCAGCCTTTCGCTCTCTACGAGTCGTATGCTCCAGCTGATGTCGCTCTGCAAGCTGCTCTTCGGCATGACCTGCGCCCGTTTGAGCTTCTTCTGGCCGAGTTGGGAGGCGACGACCCCTCCAGCACCATCCGTCGCGTGGGCTGTCTGGGCGCTGTCCTTGCCCGTTTTGTCCTCCCGCTCGGCCAGCGCGACTTGGAGCCCATCGAACGGGCACGCCTGAAGGAAATGCACGCACTCTGTGCCAAGCCACCACCGGCCCCCCGCCCACCTCTCCCGCCCTTGTTCATCGACATGATGCAGACTGCCCTCAAGGGACATGGCATTCCCGACATTCCGCTCACTCCCGCCTTGAGCGACGACGAATCTCGGCGGGCGGTCGTGCTTCTCCACCTCGCGGCCGTCGTCTCCTCTCTGCCAAGCAAGAGCCCCAACGCACTGGCCGCGATGCTGCGCAACCAGCCTTCCCTCGTTGGCGCCTACTTGCCCACGATGCCCGGCGATCCTCAGTTTTCCACGCAATGTTGTTCATGCGGGTCTGTTTTGGTCCCTTCTAATTGTTCTTCGACTGTTCTCCTATTTTCTTCCAGGTGCCTTTTCGCTGTGGGCAAAACCGGCGACCCACTTGATGGCGAACACCCTGCGTGTGCAAAGTGCCGGCGCCCGCTCACCAAAGCGCCCGTGACCAACGATAGTGGCAGCGAACGTGACGCTCTACCGTCCCCTCCCTCCGTGCCGGGGTATCTCGGACAGGCCACCGAGGCGATCTCTTCCGTCACACATACTGTTCGAGGCCTTCCCGCGGTCGGGTTTCGCCTGATCCATCTGTTGATGCACGCAGTGCTCCACCGAGGCGACCATCTCCTGAAGGCTGGCCTGGCTCCGGCCACGCCCCCCCTTCTCGTCCACACCAACTTGCAGGGCGTCTTCCCTGCCCCGTGGTGTATGGATCACGTGGCTGCCGATTTCGAATGCCTTCGAACTGCTCTGAACACAAGCCACGCAACCCTCTCGGTTCTGCTTCATGCTGCCATTGAGCAAGTGGCTCGGTGCGCGCATGATCCCGCCCTTTGCACCGCGCTCACCAGCCCGCAAGCTCGTGCTCTGTGGGAAGTTGCTGCGATCCGTCTCTGGGCCGGACCGCTGTGTGGCGATACACAACAGCATGCAACGGAAACGGAGACTCGGCTCCAGCAGTTGGCTCCTGATACGCTGTCTGCCGAAGACGAGATCGAAGAGCGCCCTCATCCGCAGTGGTCCACGGATCCCGACCTGACCCGACGCCGGATGCCTCGCTTCTTCCGGACCCGAGCAACGTCTTCATTCGCCACCCTTCGTGCGGCCGTTTTGCCTCAGGCGGCGAATTATCCGTTGTTGGCACTGGTTTTCGAACGGACCAGAGGCCCTGAAGACGAGGCCCTTCTCGAGGCCGGCCAGGGCCAATCTCAAGGCTGTCTTTTGAACGACTTATACGCTTTCAACGATTTGCTCGCCTGGCCCGTGGCCGTGGTGAGCCGCCTGAACTACCGCTTGAGCATGGCCGACCCCATCACGATCCAACAGTTTCTCGACGGACAGCGTGACGGAGTCCAACTCGCCCCCAAGCTGGCTCGCTTCCTGGCCGCGTGGGATCGGATGCGCCGCGTGGTTGGCGTCGGCGACCAGCCCCCGGCAAGCGTGGGACCCATTCTGCCTCTCACAGACTCGATTCGCCGCTGTGTACCCTCGTCGGCACCCGAGAGCCGTCCCATTGCGACCTATCTGCAGGTTCTGGCAGGAATCCAGCGCCGCTTCCTGCTGGAGGCCACCAAGTTGGTGGCCGAGGGCCGGTGTCCCGCTCTCGGCTACTTGGTGGACGCATCCGGCAAGTGCACCCTGCGGGCGGTGCGTCTCTCCGAGTTGCAACCGGCCGACCTCATTGATTTCCAGTGGGAAAGCCTTCTGTCGATTGTGGGAGCCTTTGGCCAGTGCCACCCCGAACCTGGGCACGGGTCCGCCCTGCTGTACGACCTGGACCGGGTCGAGGTCCAGCTTGGCAATTCCTTGGTCCTGGGCAAGGCCCTGCCGACCATTGGCCAGGCCGACCTGCCGACCCTCACCTACAGCGAGGACTTCCGGGCCACTCGGCTGAACATTTTGCCCGAGATCGCGCGTGCCATTCCACAGGGTCCACTCGATCCGCACGCAGCCCAAACATTGGCCCGCGACCAGTCATTGGCCTCGGCCGACCTACTGGGGCAGCTGGGGCTTGTGCTCTCCTACTTGCACTTGACCCGTGGCGACCCGGCCATGTCCCTCTCGGCCTACTGCAACCTTTGGCTTCGCGCCACATCCGCACCGCTCCTCACCCAGCACCCATTGCTCTCGGCCCTGCCCCTCGGTCAGGTGGTGGACCTTTTCCACACGATCGAAGCGGCCCTTTCCGAGCAATCCCTTGCTGCGGGTTGCGTCCCGGAACGCTTCAAGTCGGGCGGGCCTGATCTCAGCCCACAGAAGCAGCAATGTGTTCGTGGGATCGCTTCCCGCGTGAAATCAGACGCGCTGCTCACGGCTGTTCTGCGATTTGCATCGCGCTTTGCGAGCACTTACACCGATCCGTCCAACACGCCCCTTGCACAAGCGCTTGCCATGAGCTGGGGCCTCTGGCCGCCCGCTCCCTTCCTCGACCCGGCTGCAAATCAGGGGCCTCTCGAGGCCGCTCTCCGCCAAGTGCTGCCCATCGACTTCGTGGTTGGTGACTTGATCAATCTTTATCGGTTCTTGGCCAAGGAACGTCACGACCGTGAGAAGGCCCGCCAGCAGGCCGCGGCTCCACGCCCTTCTGCACCTGCCCCGGCTCGCAAGCCTATCGCAACGGCGGGGCTCGGGGGAAGCCTCCGTAAACGTGGAGGCGGTGGGAGCACCGTCTATGCTTGAACGGACTTCGGTTTTCAACTGTGCGCGCCTGTTTGGACTCTCTCATCGATCTCCCTTAAATTTTCTTTCTGTCCCCCCCCCCCCCCCCCCATACAGAGCAACTCTTCACCGCCGATCGTCATGGTGGGCAGCAGGAGTGAGCAGCGCCGGTGGAATAAAGAACCAGAGGGGGCTTCTGGCTAGCTTTTTTTACAGCGAGGTCCTCTGATCATGGAACCATTTCTTCAGGCCTTTGTTACAATCGCCACAAGTGTCACCGCAATTCCAGCAACGCTTTTAGTCCTGAGGAAAAAAGCAATCTGGGAGTTTTGGTCTGGCGGTGTGTTTTTATTGACATGAACCTGGCCTGCTTTTCTCTGTAGCATATCCATTTTTGCGAACGGAACCAGCGTGATGTACCACCTTTGTGAAGCCCTCAATATTTCTGTCGCGGGCATGAATGCGGGGCAATGGCACCGGTCCGCCGCCCCCCGTCTCCTTCTGTGCCGTTTTTCACAGTCGATATTGCTGCCTCGCTCGCTTAGACTGGACAACATTGGTGCTGTCTTGACCTTCGCAGCCCTGGCCTTTTACATGATGGACCTCACCGCCTCGTCCCTCCCCTTGGTGGAGGGCGTCCGGTGGGCCTTCCTTTTCTTCACGCTCTGGTGCCAAGAACGGGGACCCTGGAAGGTTGAGATGACCGTCATCCCATGCGTGCTCGCCTGGGTGATATTCCTGCTGTGGGCCGTGCGGGGCATGCTGCCCAAGTACAAGTGGGTCTACATCTACCGGAGCCTGCCCTTCTTCGCGGCCGCGTTCGTCTTCTTTGCCTGGGGCCTCGACGACGACCACGACCTGACCCTGATCTCCTGGTTCGGCAGGCAGCTGGTGGTGCGCCGGCTCCGCCACGGCATGTGGCACTTCTTCATCGGGCTCGGTCTGCCGCCTCTCCCCCGCCGCCTCTCCCCCGCCTCCTCGCTCCCCCGCCTCCTCGCTCCTCCTCCTCACCGTGCCGGCCGGGCGATCCGTTTTCCGCCCACCTCGGCAGCGGGCTACGTGATGATGCGGGCCCGGGACGACACGGGCCGGAACACCCCGCTCCCCGGCGGGTTCGCCGACCGCCCCAAGGGCCGATGAAAGGCCCCAGCAGAGATCGCACCTTTTGCAGCGGAGCACACTCGAAATGCCCCCTCCCTTGTGGCCGGGCATCATCGCGCGCCGGCATTGAGGGAGGGGGGGAGGGCACCGGAGAAGACGCCCCTTCTTGCCCGTCCGTGGGGCCCGGCGGAGTGAGTGATGATCCCGAATTAAATCCGTGTTTGGGGAAGATGGCCAGCAATGAATAGTTGCTGACCCTGCACACCACCTTGCTGCTACTGCTGCTGCTGCTGCATCATTTGTTGTTGCTGCTGACCACTGGTGGTGGCGGCGCCTTGCTGCTGTTGGGCCTGATCGCGAAGCATGCGGCGCTTCTCCCGTTGCCAGTGGGGGGTTCCGCCTTCCTGGGAGGCACGAAAGAGTCAGTAAAGAAAAGGTGGGACAACAAAGAAACCGGGGCCGACCTGGGTTTCCCACCCATAGGGATACTCGTCGAAGAGCGAGAGCATCCGCGAGCGCAGGTCGTTCATCCCGGTCGTGGGGTCCCAGGGCGTGGCGAAAAACGAGTCGAATAGGTCGTTCATGCTGTGCTGCAAGTCGCGGTACACGTTCGACATCTCGTCTTGGGGTCTGGTGTTGCGGATCCGGGTGTTGTGTTGCGGACAAGTTCTGCCGGCAGAGCGGCCTCGATTGCGCCCGGTTCTTGTTGCTTTTCCAGCCGAGATGCTCACACAGCACGACGCGGAGGGTCTCGTGGCCCGCTACCAGATGGACCCCCATCCGGTGGCGCCGCCAACTTGGGACTTGCCCCCAACTTTTTCAGCCGATCCATGGGGGGCGGTTGAGGAGGTCACAGGGCGATCCCAAAGCCCCGGAGGTGGGGCGGGTTGGGGGTCGGACCGCGGCAGGTGCCCGTCCACCCAGCCCCCTTTTTTTTCAAACCCAACCCGGCAACCGAAACTCCACCCATCCCGACAGACTGGTGGTCTTCGCTCGGTGCGTCCAAGGGACCGACGCCCCCCAAACGAACAAACGAACGTGGCCCCCAAACGCCACGCAAATGGGCACCAACGCCGCACCGCACCGCACCGCACCGCACCGTGCCCTGGAGAGGGGCCTGCCGTCCAGCAGCCGACCCGCCGCCCAGGGGTGCCAAAGACGCGAGGGTGCCCGCACACCGCGCCGCACCGGCCCGCAAGGTGCCGCGGATGGGGACGGGAGGGGGAGGGGGAGGGGAAGTGGAGAGGGTGGTTACTGGAGGCGCCACAGGAAGAGGCCCGCGTCGAGGCCGCCGCAGGAGACCAGCCGGCTGCCATCGCGGGACCAGCGCACGTTGGTGACGTGCTCGCTGTGGCCCTTGAAGGTCTTCTTCGCGCTCTGCAAGGGCCCCGGGGGGCGGCGGTTGGGGAAGCGAAACCGAGGGGGTGAGGGTGATGACCCCGACCGAAGGTGGCGGCGCCCGTGGGGGGGGGGGGGGGGGGGGGGGGGGGGACGGACGGCGCGGTCGATGCAGGGGAAGCGGGCCAGCTCCACCTGGCGGAAGTCGTCGCCCATGGCTAGCAGGGGCCGGCTGGGGTGCAGGTCGATGGAGTTGATGTCGGTCCGGTCCGAATCCTGCCCGCCGGGATGAGATGGATGGATGGGATTGGATGGGGGAGAGTGGGCGCGCGGTCAGGGTCGGAGGCCGGACGACAGGATGGAAGAGGAAGAGGAAGGGGCAGACGACGGGGTGTCGGGGGTGGGGGGGGGGGGGTACGGACGGCCGGCCAGATGCCCTGGACGTCCCACGCGATGACGCAGCTGTGCGAGGCCCACTTGGTGTTGGCCATGGTGGCCGCGGCGGTCACCTGGGCCCGGCCGGCGACCTCCCAGAAGAGCAGCTCGCAGTCGGCCGAGCAGCTGCGCAGGAAGCGCGAGTCCTCCGACCAGTCGACCATCCCCACCAGCGCGTGGTGCCCTGCGCGCACCCCCCAAAAAGGACCCCGCCATACGCCCCCGTGGGTGATGGTGAGCCCCGGGGCAGCAGGCGGGAAGGGCCCGCCCGCCCGCCAAGCAGCGGATGGGGGGAGGGGGGGGGGGGGGGGGGCGGACGTCAAACGAGGCCACCAGCTGCCACGAGCCGGCCGCGTAGAGGGCCAGCTTGCCATCGTGGGTGCCCACGGCCAGCAGCTGGCCGTTGGGGGCGAACTTGACGACGGCCACCTGGCGGGCCGAGGCGGCGATCGTCTGCAGGACCTGGCCGCTCGAAGCGTCCAGCAGGTGCACCTGCACAGCGCCCACCAGCACCACCACCCACGTCATCCATCATCAATCCAGTCAGCATCAATTCAGTCATCATCATCCAGTCATCATCAATCCGGCCCAGGATTCCATTGATGAAAAACAACGGGCACACAAAGGCTGGCGGAAGGGCGATGCGGTGGGGATGGAAGATGGGAGGCTGTGGGCTGTGGGCTGTGGGCTGTTGTGGGGGTGAGGGCGGGGTGAGGGCGGGGTGGGGGCGGTGGCGGGCCTTGCCCTCCTCGGTGCCGACGGCGATGAGGACCCCGTCGGGCGAGGCCGACAGGGAGCGGCCCTGGCCGGGGATGGGGAACCGGTCGAGGGCCCGGTGGGCCTGGATGTCCCACCGGCGGACGGTCTTGTCGTCGCAGGCCGTCAGGGCGTGGGCCGGGTTGCGGGGGCACATCTCCAGGCCCCAGAGCTCGTCGCTGTGGCCCTGCTGGACCAGGCGGGGCTGCTCGAGGGCCTGGGTGGACCCGTTCAGGAGGCCCGCCAGGACCTCGTTCCGGTCGGTGCCCACGACCAGGCTGGTGCCCTGCAGCGAGGCCGCACGGGGGCTGCCCTCGGCCAGGGGCAGCCGGCTGGCGGCAGTGGGGGCGAGCTTGCTCTCGGCATACCCGAATCGGATCAGCTGGCGGCTCGTCAGGGCCAGCACCCCGTCGTACACCGGCAGCAGCACTTGCACGGCCTGCACACAACGCCCCGAGGGGGGGGAGGGGGGCGGTGGATGTCAGATGAGGGTGACGAAGAGACAACCAGCCCCCCATGATTTGATGCGGGGGATGGGCTGGGGGGCTTGCGCGGAGGGGGCTTGCGCGGAGGGGGCTTGCGCGGAGGGGGCGCGGGAGGGGGGGGGGGGGGGCGGACCTCACCGGGGCGACGGGCTTGACGAGGGCCAGGTTGCGGCCCCGGAAGACGTACAGCTCGCCGGTGGTGGTGCCCACGATAGGGGTCCCGTCGGCCAGGTAGAGGGCCGCCGGGAAGGTCTGGTAGCGGGCGGGTCGCCCAGGATGCCCTTGGAGAGCAGCACCCGGTCGCCGGTCCCCTCGACCAGCCCGAAGATGACCGTCTTCACGCCCACCGCCACGAAGTTGTCCTGGTGCAGCGGGTCCCACCGCACCACCAGGATCTGGCCGGGCCGGGGGGGGGGGGGGGGGGGGGGGGGGCAGGAGGTGAGAAGGGTGCTGGCAAGGGTGTGCGTGCATGTGGGGGGGGGGGGGGGGGGGGGGGGGAGGAGGAGGAGGAGGAGGGGAGGGGGGGGGGGGGGGACCTTGTTGGGGCCGGTGGGCATGGAGCAGCGCAGGGCGCGAGAGGCGACGTCCCAGAGGCACAGGGTGTGGTTGTCGTCGTATCCGATGGAGAGCAAGTAGCGCCCGTCGGGCGAGAAGGACACCACGTTGACCCCGACCGTGTGGGGGCCCTCCCGGCCCAGGACGGCCACCGGGGCCATGGTGGCCGGGTCCCACAGGTGCACCGTGGGGGCCTTGCCCGCACCCCGCTCGGCCTTCCGCGGGTCGTAGCTCTCCTGGCCCGTGGCCACCAGGTTCTTGGCCGGGTTGATGGCCAGGCTGCATCCAGCCCCCCCAGCAAGTGCCCCCAACGAAAACCGGTGAGGCTGGACCAGAAGAATGGGGGGAGAGGGGCCAGAAGAATGGGGGGAGAGGGGCCAGAAGAATGGGGGGAGAGGGGCCAGAAGAATGGGGGAGAGGGGCCAGAAGATGGGGGGTCGGGCACGGACCACATGATGTCGTTGTCGTGGCCCAGGTAGAAGCGCTGCTGGCCCGTCTCCAGGTTGTGCACCACGGCCGTGCCCGCCACGGGGTACACGATCTCGGCCGGGTTCAGGTGGTGGACGTTGTTCCGGGAATCGCGGCCTCGGTAGCCGAACCTGGGGGCGGGGAAGCAGGAAAAAGCAATCAGTGGCAAAATGAAGACCCAGGACAGACACATAGTCCAGTTGGAGCTCCTCAGTCGGGGCCTCCAGCGGGAAGGTTTGACCCGACATACCGTCGGGGATGGTGGCGTCAAGAGTCCCCTTGGCAAATCGATTCTGGTGTTGGTTTCGAAAAAAAAACAATGGTGTAAAGTCCAACAACAGAGAACTGGAGCAGCAGACTGCAATGTGGTTCTAAAGAAAAAAGAGGTCGAAAAATGATCATGATGGAAAAGGCGTGCTGACCTTGAGGTCCCGGGGCTTCCGAGCGGCCGGGGCAGAACTCATAAGTACAGGTTCTTCATTGGGATCGACAGCTACCGTCCGAAAAGTACGTCGTTAATCGAGAGTTGAAGTGAGTTCGGCTGAAACAAGGGAGAAGTCGTCAGGCAGACCAACAATGACGTCATCTTCGCGGGTAATGCAATTCTCATCAATCTCGGTGTCTTGCGCAGCAGCTGGTGTCGAGGAACCGCACCCCATTTCAATTTATATATCCCTCGGGGATTCAGCACTCTTCCGATCGTTTCTTCTTTTTTTTTTCTCTGCCCAAGAAAGACCTCTCGTCGCCCAGACTGTCCCTCGTGCACAAACGCAACCACAAAAAAGTGTCTTTTTTTCTTTCACCGTCTAAACAAGTTTGCAGAACCGGCAATTTTATCGGAAACAAAATAGATCGATCGGCAACCCCTTTAAAAAAGAAATCCTACAAAAGAGGGAGGGGAAGAATGAACAGAGAGAGAGATTTACTGGAGGCGCCACACAAAGACACCCGCGTCCAGGCCGCCGCACGAGACGAGGCGGTTGCCGTCGCGGGACCAGCGCACGTTGGTGACGTGCTCGCTGTGGCCCTTGACAGTCTTCTTCGCGCTCTGTGCCGGAAAAAGAAAAACAACAGGATGAGAACCGGGTTGGGGATTGACAGACCGCGCGGTCGATGCAAGGATAGTTGGCCAGCTCCACCTGGCGGAAGTCGTCGCCCATGGCCAGCAGGGGCCGGCTGGGGTGCAGGTCGATGGAGTTGATGTCGGTCCGGTCCGAGTCTGGGGGCCAGATGCCCTGGACGGCCCAGGTGATGACGCAGGTGTTGGTGGACCACTCCGTGGAAGCCATGCTGGCCGTGGCGGTGATCTGGGTGCGGGTGGCGGCGTTCCAGAAGAGCAGCTCGCAGTCGGCCGAGTTGGAGCGGATGTACTGCGAGTCCCGGGACCAGTCAATGAACCCCACCGTGGCGTGGTGGCCCTGCGGGATCGAGGTCGGGATGGGTGGGGAAGAACGGCAGGGGGGTGATGTGAGAAATCGCGGAAGGCAAGCCCCCGCCCCACCCACCGAAGCAGCAGGCGGGGGGGATGACGCAGACCACCATGCTGCCGAGGAGGTTCCAGCTGGGGGCGGCGTAGACGTTGATCTTCGAGTCGGCGTTGCCGGTGGCCAGCAGCTGGCTGTTGGGGGAGAACTTGACCTGGGCAACGGGCCGCGGGGAGGCGTTGATAGTCTGGCGGATCTGGCCCGACTGGGGGTCCACGATGTAGACCTTGCCGTCCTCCGAGCCGACGGCCATCACCGTGCCGTCGGCGGCCACGTCCAGGGTGCGGGCCTTGCCGGGCAGGGCGAAGGAGGACACCATCCGGTGGGCCTGGATGTCCCACCGGCGGACGGTCTTGTCGTCGCAGGCCGTCAGGACGTGGGCCGGGTTGGAGGGGCAGATCTCCAGGCCCCAGAGCTCGTCGCTGTGGCCCTGCTGGACCAGCCGGGGCTCGGCGACGGCCAGGGTGGACATGTTGATGTGGCCCGTCAGGATCTCGTTGCTCCGGGTGCCCACGGCGATGTGGTCGCCCTCCACCGAGACCGCCACGGGGATGCCCTCGATCATGGGCAGCCGGCTGGCGGCCGCGGGGGCGATCTTGGAGCCCTGGCCGGCGAAGCGCATGATCTGGCGGCTGGTCAGCACCAGCAGGCCGTCGGGCAGGGGGTGCAGAACGCTGATGGGCTCGCCTGCGGCCACGTTCTTGACGGTCTCCAGCTCGATGCCCCGGAAGAAGTAAAGCTCGCCCTCGGAGGTGCCCACCACGGGGGTCCCGTCGGCCATGTAGGCGACCGAGGGGAAGGGCTTGAGCTTCTTGACGTCCTTGAGCTGGCCCCGGCTGCACTTGATGCCGGCCCCCTCGATCGTGAAGAAGTAGATCGTGTTGGGCCCCACGGCCGCGAACCGGTTGGGGTTCTGGTTGTCCCAGCGGACGGCCAGGATCTGGTTGGCCCCGGTCTTGCAGGTGCCCACCATGGCATGCGAGGCAACGTCCCAGACGCACAGGGTGTGGTTGTCGTCGTAGCCGATCGAGGCCAGGAAGCGCCCATCGGGCGAGAAGGTCAGGCACTTGATGCCCGTCGTGTGGCCCTTCAGAACGGCCACCGTGGCCATCGTGATGGGGTTCCAGAGATGCACCGAGGGGGCCGACTTCACACCCCGCTCGGACTTGCGCGGGTCGAAGCTCTCCTGGCCAGTGGCGACGAGATCCTTGGCATTGTTGACAGTCAAGCTATTGGAACACAGAAAATGTGGGAATCGTCGGAGGGTCACCCGGACGCCAACGGACCACATGATATCATTGTCGTGTCCGAGATAGAACCGCTGCTCGTTGTTCACAACATTGTGAACCACTGCCGTTCCGGCGATGGGGTAAACAATTTCGTGGTCGTTCAGATAGCACACGTTGTTCCGGGAATCCTTCCCGCGATAACCGAAGCTGAAGCGAGTAGGGGATGTCAATGGTCAGGTATGAACAATTGGAAAAGGCACCCCAGAGGATTCGCAGACCAATGCTCAAGAACAAGAGTCTCTTCGGGAGCCTCCATCCGGAACGTCATGGAAGAGGCATTGGGAGGAGCGGTACTATCAATCGTGCCCTTTGCGAAGCGGTTCTAAAAGGATCAGAAAAAACACTCTGAGAAAACAGTCGCGTCACAAAAAACGAACGAACAGCAATGTGGTTCTACAATGACGAAGGCGACAGAAAAATATAAGACTTTGAGCGCTATGCTAAAGACAGAGCAGACGGTCAGCCTGCGGGTGCCAGGAGCGGCACTCATGAGAGTGGGATCCTCAGTGTAGTTGGCTAGTCGAGAAACAGAAAAAGTAAGGCGGCAAAAATCGAAGGAATGGGGCGCCAATTAGCAATCGTACACCAAAAATAAACTGCACAGACACGCCAGCTCGCCATCTTCGGACTATTTGGAAAGAAGGGTCGAAAAAAAAAAAAAGAACAATGAATTGGGACCCGGAAAACGGAAACACAAACCTGGACGACAGGAGTAGATGCACCGCACCCCATGTTTTTTTTACTGGTTGCTCAGGTGGGAATTGACCCGGGAATTGATCGTTCAGCTGGCTTTTTGGAAGGTCGACCCCACTGGCGAGAGCATCGCAACGAACGGTGTTATAAAGGGAGTTGCGAACGAACAGCAGAAACATCCGTCGTTCACAAGAAGGGGGAGGAAAGGTAATGAGGGAATGGGAAGAAACTCTCGCGACGAGAACAACAGAGTGTGCGGGGTGTGCGGGGTGTGCGGGGTGTGCGGGGTGTGCGTGTGGGGAGAGAGAGAGAGAGAGAGAGAGAGAGAGAGAGAGAGAGGGGGGGGGTTTACCACCTCTGGGTCCCTCGTGGCGTGGTCTGTCCGGCTGGGCCCAGAGTGGCCCGCAAAGAAGTGGAGGTGGCGGTGCCGTTGAACTGGAAATGGGGGGTAGGTGGCATGCCAGGGTTGGAGATGGCCGTGGTGGCGGCCAGGCGGGTGCTGGTGGCCGTGGCCGAGGGCTTGGGGAGGGCATGGCCATAGGCGCGGCGCATCTGCTCGAGGAGGCTCAGGATGACGATGCTGTTGCCGCGCATGATGTCCTCCTCGCTGTACAGGTGCTGCATGGGCATGTTCTGCGGGTGGTGGGGAGAGGTGGTCGACCGCGGGGTGAGCTCGGGGATCAGGGAGGGACACCCGGCCGAGCCGTGAGGGGCAGGGTGGTCGGGAGGCTGGGAGGGGATGGGCCGGAGGACGGACCTTCTTCTTGCGGAGGACCTCGAGCGCCTTGCGGGTGTTGTGCAGGAAGCTGGCGGTGCTCTTGGGGGCCTTGGTGACGCCCTCGATCTCGTGGTGCTCCAGGGCCCCCACGATCTGGCACAGCAGCAGCCCGTTCGAGAACTGCCCGCCCAGCACGGCACAGCCCCCCAGCACGGCACAGCCCCCCAGCACGGCACAGCCCCCCAGCACGGCACAGCCCCCCAGCACGGCACAGCCCCCCAGCCCAGCGGCGCGATCGGTCGGTCAGGATCATCGGCGCACGGGGGGGAGGGTGGAGGGGGCGGCGGGGAGGGAGCGGCGGGCGAGGCCGGACCTCGGGGATGACGGAGACGTCGAGGAAGAAGGGCGACGGGATCTTGACGCCCAGCCCCTGGACCCACTTGGCCAGCAGGTAGCCCGTGCTCGGGGCCTGGCCCTGCAAAAGCGAGAAGGCGGAGGGTGAAAGCAAGCAGGCGCGTGAGAACGGGGAGATGAGATCTGGGGAGGATCGCACGGTATCGGGGGGGGAAGCGGCAGCCGGACCAGGGTGGCCCGATCCCGCTCGGTGGGTCAGGGGCGGGGCAGCATGCTGGCCTGCAGGTCGGTCGTGGGCAAAAAGGGCTCGTCACGGGCGGGCCGGCCGGCTGGCGGGAAAGATCGAGGGAAGGGGGTCCATGAGTCGGGCCGGCAGGTCGTCGGGACCGGGGTGTGGGTGGCGTGGGAGGGAGGGAGATCAAGGAAGGAGCAGAGGCGCGGGGAGGCAGGGGGGAGGGGGGGAGGGGGAGGGGGAGGGCAGACTTGGGGATGCCAGCCTGACGGGCGAGGGGAAGCCGGCCTTGAGCTCGGTGGGCGAGCTGGCCGTGCGGGAGAGGATCGTGGCCGGCCCACGCCGAGGGGCCGCCGAGGTGGTGGCCGAGAGGACCGTGCCCGGGCCGGCCCGGGCCCCGGGGACGAGGCTCTCGGGGGCCGCCAGGCTGTGGGCGCTCAGGGGCCGCCGCAGGGAGGCCGACCCGGCCAGGGAGGCCTTCTCGAAGCGCTCCGACCGCAGCGAGTAGCTCGAGGGCGAGGCGGCCAGGCCGCCCGGGGGCGGCCCCATGGGACCCTCCTCGCCGGGGGGCAGCGAGGTGAAGACGCGGGGCGAGAGGAACCCCGGCCGGGAGACCCCGGCCCCGGCCCCGGCCCCGGGAGGCACCGAGGCCGACAGGCGGGCCGAGGGGGGCCCCGAGAGGCCCGGCGTGGTCATGGCGGCCTCGGCCCCGGGGGCATTGGCGGTGGAGGCGGCCCCGGCGGCGGCGGCGGCCAGGGACTGGAACCGGGTCACGGACGTGGCCCGGGAAGAGCTCATGGGGATGACGGTCGTGTGCGGGGCGGCGGGGGCAGGGGCAGGGGCGGCGGCGCCGGGGGTGCCCCCCACCAGCAGCTGGGACTGGGACAGGGCGCGCGGGGTGGCGCTGGACCAGCCCGAGGCGGCCGGGTGGAAGGCCGCGACGGCGTCGGGCCCCTCGTGCAGCGAGCGGGGGCTGCCCGGCCCGCCCATGAAGGGGTCGGCCCGGTGGTGGGGCGGCCGGGCCGATGCGGCCAGGGGGTGGGGCGCGAAGGACCCCAGGGGGGTCGAGGTGGCCGCCCGGGTGAGGGACGACGCCCGGCCGCTGGGAGCCGACGAGAAGGGCGATTCGGCTGGCCGGTCGGAAGGGGCGCCCATCCCCCGTGATGGATCCACCCCCCAAAAAGAAAAAACGGCCCCCGAATCCCGATGAGAACAGGAACCAACGGGGGCACGGATCGAGGGAGGGGTGGGCAACAAGGAGAACCGCGGGCGGACGGACCGCGGGCCATGCGCTCCCGGGAAACGCTGCGCCGGGCCGAGTTGAGGGGGTCGGGGCCCGGCCTGCGCTGCTGGGGGCCTGGCGGGCATGGTGGCCGCGAGGCCCTCCGCCCTGCCGGCCGCCGAGCCGGCCGAGTGGCGGCCCAGGTAGGGCGACTCGGGCGGCTGCGGGCTCCGCTTGTGGCCGGGCGGGGGCGTGGGGGCCGAGGGGCGCGGGGGCAGCCCGTCGTAGCAGCGGTGCATGTCCTCGAGCAGCCCCAGGATGGCGTTCCGGTCCCCGTGCAGGATCTCGTCCTCGCACCTGCCCCCACCACCCCCGGGCCACCCACCCAGCCATCCCCACAGACGAAAACCGATCATGGTCAGGTACCGCCCGGCATCGGCACGACGGAGCACAACCGCCCCCCCCCCCCCCCCCCCCCCCCCCCCCCAAAAAAAAAAAAAAAAAAAGACGAGCCGCACCGCCGCGCCACCACCGCACCACCTGAAAGGGGGCCCAGCAACCGGGCAGCAGCGGGAGGCCGGAGGGTGCGCGCGGCGGACCAAACGTAGCGCTGGCTCATCGCGCGGCGCTTGCGGAGGATGTCGAGGGCCTTGACGATGTTGGACTTGGCCACCCCGGGGGTCTTGGGCTTAGGGAAGACCCCCGGACCTTCTCCGACTGCATGACGGCCACCAGGTCGCAGAGCAGGGTCCCGTTGCGCAGGTCGGTCATGATCTCCCGAAGTCGGTTGGATGGGGCTCCCCCAGGACCCCCAGCGAGCACATCCACCCGATCAGCGAGGCCTGCGGGGGTGGGTGGGGTGGGGGTGTGAGGGGGGAGCAGCGGGGGGGAAGGGCGGCGAGGGATGAAAAAAACCGAATGTGGCGAGCCGATGGGGGCCGGGGGAAGAGAACGGGGGGGGCTGGCGGGTGACCTCGAGCTCGCGGAGCTGGGCGCCCGAGTAGGGGAGCGGGGGCACGTAGGCGATGCCGCCCGAGCTGACAAGCTTGATGTTGTTGTCGAAGCCGACCCCCCCGGGCCGGTTGGCGCCCCCGTTGAGGCCGCCCGGGGCCAGGCCGCCCGGGATGCCCGAGCCCGAGGCGACCCCCAGCACCCGACCGGTGGGGCAGCCCCCCGTGCCGGCCGGGGTGGGGGGCGGGTAGTAGAAGTGCGGGTCCAGGGTCTGCACGTTGGGGCCCTCGATGCGGCCCTCCTGGTGGGCCACCTTCAGGTGCCACAGCATGCCCCAGAGCAGCTCCCGGTTGCCCTGGGGCCCACCCACCGGAGGATGGCAGAGGTGAGGTAGGAACGCCAAACCAGCCCGAGCGGCATCAGCGGAGTGGAGCAAGCCTGATTTGTCAGGCCCGGGGGCACCACATTGCCCATGGGCACCCAAGGCGCGAGGAGGGGCTGGGGCGGCGGGCGGACCTTGATGAGGCCGTCGGGGTCCCAGAGGTACCCCGTGGGGACCATGTTGGTCCTGCGCAGGGTGGCCAGCGACTCCATCACGTTCTCGCGGGCCTGTTGGATGACCCTGCGGGGCGGGGGGGGGGGGGCGGCCAGAAGGGGGGTGATGAAGACGAGGGGGCCGAGAAGGCCGAGGGGCACGCGACCCGGGGGGAGGGTGCGGAGGGCCCGACGGACTTGGGGCAGCGGTGGAGCCTGAGGGGGGTGTCGAAGAGGGTGGCCACCAGGTCGCCCAGCAGCAGCCCGTTGCGGAAGGGGTCGCTGGTCCAGTGCTCGTGCTCCTCCCGGTCGAGCACCTCGAAGCGGAGCTGGTGCAGCCAGGCCCGGACCTCCTCCTCCATGGAGGGGGTCACCCGGATCAGCTGGGCCCGGCCCCCCTCGGCCACGGCCGCCGCCGCGGCGATGGCGTCGATCTCGTGGGCCGGCGGGGGCGCCTGGGCCGACCCGGGGATGGTCCCCTCGGCGGCGGGCACGCTGGCCCGGAGGGCGCCTGCCCGGCTGTCGAGGCCGATGTTGAGCTTCAGCTTCTTCGTCCCCACGGGGCAGCCGTACTCCTGCCGGGGGGGCCGAGCCAGGTGGGGGGAGGCCAAGGGGGAGATTCAATGCCGGGGTGGGAGCCAACGGGATGAGACGCGGCTCGGGAGGGAGGACAAGGCGGGCGGGCAGTGGGCGAGGGAGGGGAGGGGAGGGGAGGGGAGGGGAGGGGAGGGAGGGAGGGAGGGGAGGGGAGGGGAGGGGAGGGGAGGGGAGGGGAGGGAGGGGAGGGGAGGGAGGGGAGGGAGGGAGGGAGGGGAGGGGAGGGGAGGGGAGGGAGGGGAGGGAGGGAGGGTAGGAGGGAGGGAAGGACCTTATTGATGTCCTCGAGGAGGCCCCAGACGGTGGCCACGTCGCCCCGCAGGATGGGCTCGGGGTCGAAGAGGAACCGGTGGTTCATCCGCTTCCGCTCGCGCAGGACGGCCAGGGCCTTGTTGATGTTGGCCACCATGGCGGCCCCGCTGCGCGGGTTGGGCTCCATCCCGACCACGGCCGTCCCCTCGAGGGCCCCGACCAGCTTGCACAGGGCCACCCCGGTCCGGAAGGCCTCGGCAACCTGGGCAGCGTCCAGCGGGGTGGCCGGGGGCGGACCCTCGACCGAGGCACGCGAGCGGGACGGGGGCCGCCCGGAGGCCGGGGCCGGGGCCGGCTGTTGCTCGGGGGGCTCGATGCGGATGCCCATGGTGGCCAGCCACTGCAGGTACTCCTCCTGGGCCACGGTCAGGAACAGGCGCTCCTTGCCGGGGCGCTCCTTGCGGCCGCCCGTGGTGGCGGTGGTGGGGGCCGCCGTGGCCGGGCGGAATGAGAGCAGGCTGGGCGTGCTGATCGATGGGGCCGCCGGGGCCGCCGGGGTGGCAGTCCGGGGACGGCTCCCGGCCCGGGGGAGCACCGAGGATGCCACGGGTGTCTGGGCGCGGGGGGGCGGGGCGGGGGAGGCCGGCCGGAGGTCCTTCGGGTCGACCATGTGGCTGAGCAGGGCCTTCGATGAGGTCACGCTCGGGGCCACCGAGGGCGTCTGTGGCCGGGCCGTGGTGGGGGTCTGGGGCCGGGCCGTGGTGGGGGTCTGGGGTCGCCCCGCGGTGGTGGGGTGGGCTGTGCTAGGGGTGGCCGAGCGGCCCCCTCGGCCGGCGGATGGGGGCCTGCCCTGGGAGGCCCGCTGGGCAGAGGCTGCACCAGCAACAACAGAACAAGAAGACAAGGGACAAAGGAGACAAGACAAGAGGACAAGGGGAGGGGACGGGACAAGGGGAGGGGACCAGCCCAACCGGAAGAAGCAATGAGTCCGAGTCCGAGTGGAACCTCTTGACCCTTCCCTCGGAGCCTGCCCAGGGCGGGTGATGATGACGTCTTGCAGACCTGAGCGGCCCGTCGCAATCTCGGCGGCCCTGGTGGGCTGCGAAGGAGTCGCCTCCCCAGCGGCCATCCGCTGGAAGGCCCGGCTCCTGGAGGGGGCTCGTTCGGCCGGCTGGCGCTGCGGTGGGGGCGGGGGCGGGGGCGGGGGCGGAGGGGCTGCTCGATGCCCGGAATGTGTTTCTCGGCCTGCATTTGGGCCACCGAGAGGGAGATCCGCTGACGAGGGGTGTCCCCGCGCGGGTTGGGCGAACTCTCGGCCGGGGGCGAGCGGGTCGTGGGGAGGGGTGCAGAAATGGGTGCGGGTCCCGCGTGGGGCGGGAGTGCGGAGGAAGAGGAAGAGGGGATGGGGGCGCTCTGGGCAGAAGGGTGAGCGGCAAGGGCGGGGGAGAATGTCACGCGTTGGCCGCGGGAGGTACCCTGCTGCCGAACGGGTGACGGGTTTGAGGGGGGAGGAGGCGGGCGCCCGGGAGCGGGTGGCCGAAGAGGAGCGCAGGGCTGGACGCTCCGGTCGTGAGGATGGGGGAGGAGCTGCCGCGGCCGGGGGAGATGGCCGCGAGGCGGACGCAGGCGGCCGCCTGTTGGGGGTCTCGCGGTAGAGCTCTCCCGGGGAGGGGAGGGCAGTCGGGGAGGAGGATTTGCTGCTGCTGCGGTACCCGACCGGCGAGGGGGAGGGCCCCGGCCGAGGCTGAGATGGGGGGGATGTCGCGGGCATCTGGGGGAAAAACCGGAGCCAGGCGCGAAAGAACGTAAGCCCAAAGGAGGTGGAGGGGGAGGGAGGGTGGGGGGGGAGGAGGAGGCAATGAACCTGGAGGTCCGCTGCGGAGCCAGAGTCCGCCTCAAAGGAATGCCGCAAAAAGGAAACGAGTTTCCAGATCAGAGCTCGATCGTCCTGATGGAAAAGTGGAATTGTGAAATCATAAAAATGGTGCGAATGCGAATACCTTATAAATACGCTCGGGGACGCTCGGGTCCAAGAAGACAGAAGGAATCCCTCCACGAGATTGCCATTGCTCTTGGAGAGCCTCAATAGCGTGTTGAATGTTAAAAATACAGTCCGAAGCACTCCTTGGTGACTGAGTAATGCCCGGAACGGGGTGCTTGATCAATTCGGCAACCATGTCTGCGAAAACTAGGCCGTCGGTTAGGTCCTTTGTCGTGCTCACCACAAGACAGGACTCAATGCTGAGCGAATTGAGCCAATACAATAATTTTTTGGCCTCATTGTTCTCTACGTCGCCCATATATGTATAGATGGGAACAATCAATGGAGCACTGCGGGGGGGAGGGAACCCTGCAAAAAATTCAAAAAGCCCCCGGTTTGCAGCACCAGCGGAAATACCAGCTGTTACTGTGAACGGTTTCAGTTTTGAACGATGAGCAAAACGCGGACGCAGCAGGAACTCGCAGAATATGTAGAGAAGCACCAAATTTTCCCTCGTTTTGCCCAAATGGTACAGGACATGTGCATCGAGAAACCTGATGACGCCATCACCTACATGATGAATTGGCTGCAGAGAGGCGGAAGTCTGTGGGGAGGTTCTTGATTGTCGGGGAAAAATTCTCGTTAGCGTGTCGTGTAATTATTATGGGCTGCCCAACCAGCGATGTCCGCCAGATTTCCGCCAACATCGCACAAGCCCACAAGGCCGTCCATATTTCTCCGGGTCCGTTGCCCCACCTGGCCTCATTTTCATCCGCCATCCTGGGCGACAGGACAATTGGTGACCGCCGAGTCCGAGAAGCCCACTCCCGCGGGCCGTGAGCTGAAGCGGAGGTTAGAGCAGATTCGGACCATGCCCGGCGAGATTGGTCTGCCCGACCACCTCCTGGCATCTCCGGCTCCTTGACATCTCCGGCACATTGGACTCGACACTCGGCAATTACCGCGATCACGCCCCCACATACACACACACACACACACACACACACCTTCTTGCTTCTGCTTCTGTACAACACACAAAAAGAGGGAAGAGAGACACCGCAAGAAATGTAGGCACAGTCCACGAGGGAAGCGCCATAGTCAAGCAGTGTCCACCAAGCCAACATACGCAAGCAGGCGGCAGCGAACAAGGGTCAGTCAACGGCAAAGCGCTCAGGCGGAAGAGCACGTCAACATCCGAGACCGGAAATCAGGACCCACAAGGGATCCGTCACATGGTGTGGATGGACAGCTCACGCTCTCACCACATCGCACGGCAGCAGCATGTGTCGCGCCAAAGGGGTCCCCGACACAGGCAAGACAAGGGGCAATCGGAGCATATGACACAGACCTTTTCGATTGGGTGCGCAAGTAGAATGTCGATGGCGAGCATCGACGACGGACGGGACGGGACGGCAACGAACGGGACGGGTCGGGACGGGACGGCGCACCAGGGACGGGACGTAGGGGCAGCACGACCAGGACAGGCCGCACGTAGCACAGAGGGGCACGGTGAAGAACGGGACGGACGGGACGGGACGGGACGGGGCCGGGGTGTGGAGAGTGTGGGGGGGAGCAGAAGTAGGGACAGGACGAAGAAAGAAAACGGTCCATCCCCACGAGACGGGGAGTGGATCCGGAAAGTGTAGTGGCACCCAGAATGAGCCTACTGATCGGAGCGCTAGGGGCAGTGCCACCACCTCCGGGGGATCCCCCCCGGCCACACACCACCACGGGACGGGACGAGCAAAACAAAAGGACGGGACGAGCAAGGGGGACGGGACAGGACAGGGACAAGGGACACGGGTCAGGACAGGCAGCTGAGTTACAGATGGATCGCCCATGGGGTCCACACTTGGTCGCCCCGGGACAGGAAGATCCAGTAACTGCAGCGCAGGACAGTGTCAGAGATCGAGGTGGAGAGGGTTTTGGAGCCAATGCCCAGCAGCCGGGTCATAGCATGATAGGAACGTGTCAGGAACCCGATGGAGCCCACCTCGAAGGGGACCAGCTCCACCGTCCAGCCCTTCACCGCCAGGTCGCGGGTCAGGGCCAAATAGCGGGCTGTTTTACGCTCGTGTGCCGCACTCACATTGTGCTCCGAGGGGACTGTAAGTTCCAGGAGCACAATCTTTTTCAGTGTCTCCGAGCGCAGCACCAGGTCCGGGCGCTGCTGGGTGCCGGCACCCCCCAGTGCAGCATCCAGGGGAACACCATTCGGGAAATCGGGCAGGTCAACGTACATCACCCAGTCACGGGCCAGATCAAGTAAGCTCGGGGCGGCAGCAGCAGCAGGGACGGCAGCAGGGGCGGGGACAGGGACATGGGCGCGAGGGGCGGGAGCAGGCGGGACAGCTGGAGCAGCTGGGGCAGGAACAGGAGCAGGAGCAGGGACCGGGCAGGGGCTTTGGCTGCGGCCACAGCAGCAGCAGCTTTCACGAAGCGGACACAGGCACGGGTTCGAGCCGGAGCAGCCGCAGCAACAATAGCAGCAGCAGTAGCAAGGGCAGGAGCAGGAGCAGGAGCAGGAGCAGGAGCGGGAGCAGGAGCAGGGGCAGGGGCAGGGACAGGGGCAGCCGCAACAACAGCAGCGGCCTTGACAAAGCGGATGCCCCGCTTGACGGGGCCAGAGTGCGGGATTTCTCCACCTTGTCCCGGATCGCACCGGCAACCAGGGTCAAGACGTGATTGTGACGCCACGTGAATCGACCCTGCTCGAGTGCTTTCCGCAGAAGCTCAAGATGTGAAAGAGCCCACAGTGCGCTTTCCCACACAGTGCGCAACGGTCATCCACCGTTTTCCGCCATCGGGTCAGGTTCAGAGGGAGGGACAGTGTCAAGGGTGGCATTCAGATAGAACTTGACAAGGGCCGGGGGCATGTCATAGATGAGCCGGCTCCATGAGAGGTCCTGATGCATGCACTCATCCCAGTGCAGAAACCGGCCCTGCACAGCCAGCGAGAGCAGGTGTCTCCTGTGTGCCTCGTTCTGTTCCTGTTTCACCACCCCCAGGACCGCGTGCCGGTGCCCAGCCGCGTCCTCCTCGGGCTGGGGGGTCCGCTTCTTCTTGCGGTCGGCCCCCAGACCCGCCCTCCCCGTCTGCCCGAGCTCCGTCAGACGGTTCAGCTCGACGGTCCTCTCGGCCGTTTCCAGGGTGACGGTCGGGCGGAACTTCCGCTTTCGGTCACGGGACTCCACTCCCCGGATGTATGCATACAGGTCGTTGACACGCAGGTCCGAGGAGTGTTTCAGCAGGTGCGAGCGCACAGTGCCCATCGCACGCAAGTGATCGCCCAGATCCACACAGCCCAGCCCCTTCTGTGCCCGATCCAGGAACAGGATGTCAGGGGAGGCACACTTGGACATGCCAAACCAGGCTTTCAGACGCTCCTTCACAGGGGGCATGAGGGTCCAAAGAGAGACACCGCAAGAAATGTAGGCACAGTCCACGAGGGAAGCGCCATAGTCAAGCAGTGTCCACACACACACACACACACACACACACACACACACACACACACACACACACACACACACACACACACACACACACACACACACACACATTGAAAAGAGGGAAGAGAGACACCGCAAGAAATGTAGGCACAGTCCACGAGGGAAGCGCCATAGTCAAGCAGTGTCCACCAAGCCAACATACGCAAGCAGGCGGCAGCGAACAAGGGTCAGTCAACGGCAAAGCGCTCAGGCGGAAGAGCACGTCAACATCCGAGACCGGAAATCAGGACCCACAAGGGATCCGTCACATGGTGTGGATGGACAGCTCACGCTCTCACCACATCGCACGGCAGCAGCATGTGTCGCGCCAAAGGGGTCCCCGACACAGGCAAGACAAGGGGCAATCGGAGCATATGACACAGACCTTTTCGATTGGGTGCGCAAGTAGAATGTCGATGGCGAGCATCGACGACGGACGGGACGGGACGGCAACGAACGGGACGGGTCGGGACGGGACGGCGCACCAGGGACGGGACGTAGGGGCAGCACGACCAGGACAGGCCGCACGTAGCACAGAGGGGCACGGTGAAGAACGGGACGGACGGGACGGGACGGGACGGGACGGGACGGGGCCGGGGTGTGGAGAGTGTGGGGGGGAGCAGAAGTAGGGACAGGACGAAGAAAGAAAACGGTCCATCCCCACGAGACGGGGAGTGGATCCGGAAAGTGTAGTGGCACCCAGAATGAGCCTACTGATCGGAGCGCTAGGGGCAGTGCCACCACCTCCGGGGGATCCCCCCGGCCACACACCACCACGGGACGGGACGAGCAAAACAAAAGGACGGGACGAGCAAGG